>WBNO01004182.1:19839-188550 GCA_013400575.1 Peucedramus taeniatus
TTTTAACTGGTTTTCTCAGGATGTTTACAGACCCGTAGGACAAAGAGGTGTACATATGTCCTTGAATATGTGGTACAGTTCTCTAGCTGCCCTTAGAGTTCTTGAGTTCTTTTCTGTATAGAGGGACACATGGATTTCCTCCTGAGGCAGAGAAGGGAATAGCAGCAAGGTTTTCCACATTCTGGTTTCTGGATTGCAAGTAGAAGCCACTAACACCAAATTTATATTGCTGTTAATAAAGATTAACCAAATAAGCATTTGTCTATCATAGGCTTCAATGGTTCATAATCAAGGTTGGTTATTTTCCATGGGCATTGCTTTGCCATTAGAAGACATAATTTTCTTAAATCTTTCATAGTAATATGTCCTTTGTGGATGTAGAAATTTGTGATTCATGGAAAAGTCCTCCAAATGAAAGCCCAATATATCAGAGTATCAATAATGCTTTTTAAAAAAAAATGTGGGAAAGGGCATTTTAAGGAAGTTCTCTTCAACGAAGACCAAGATGTATCAGTGATTTGAGAAATAAAATTATTTTACTTCTTCTTCTGATGTCTTATGCTCATCCATAAATGCCATCTTCTGTGATCTTTTACAAGGATTTTGTGATACTTACTATTAAGTCTGCATTTTTAGCCTTAATCTCTGTGAGGTAAACACAGATACCTATTTTATGGTCTAGTTGCTTTATATAACAAGTTGTAGCTGCCCGAATTCCCTCTTCACCGTGCTAAGTCTATCAAATTGCAGTGCAGTGCCATGCTATCTATAGGAGGTGATATAAATTCAAATGAGTGTTAACATTCATCTTGGCAAGAGCTGGGAGATGCACACAAACCTCAAAGGTTCTGTTTATCCAAACTAGATAGAGTGTATATACATAGACATGGATGCACACATGAGCACAGCTGTGTGTGCCTGCATATAAAAAGTTACTATAATTCCTGCGTTTTTGTTAATCCTGAAGGTATGTGGTCCATCTGTATTTAAACTAAACAAACTTAAAATAGTTTAGTCAAAGAAACCTCTTTACTAGTGTCCTGAAATCCTTCTTATGATTGGCATTTATGCTGGCAGTGCATGGACCAGAGATGGACAGGTTGTGTCAAGTGTTCTTGAGGAACTCTAAAGGTGTTTGAGCTAGTGGCATAAATGATCTCTCCAGGATATCAGATGAACTTTTTTCAACAGCTCTAGACCTCTTCCTAGGATATGTGTTATATATGCATGCAAAAATCACTGTGTACTTGACTGAAATGTAGTAACTTGTACTTCTGATTTTTGTTTTCTCCATAGGTATGGGAAAATTGTATCCACAAAGGCAATTCTTGACAAAAACACAAATCAGTGCAAAGGTACGTGCAAAGTGTCCACCCTGTGAGTTCATTATCAGTTTGAATGATTGACTGGTGGCTTGACTGCCAAAGCTCTGGCTCCAACTGTGCAATCAACATAATGCACAGTATATTACAAACATATTTAATAATGCCAAAGCTTTGAGTTGTGCTTCCAGTAACATTGCTCATTAATTTTTTTCATTAGCAAACAAAATGAAAATCACAAATCAGAACAAGTATCAAATTGCTTCGGCAGAAGAGTAAATTGCCTTCTAACCACATAGTGCTGTCTGATTTGAATGATATCATCAGTGATGCAAATTGATTTCCTATATAAAACTGAGAAACCTTTGGGAAAAGTTTCCCAAGGAAAACCTGGTCCAATTTTTATATTTTTGTGAAGTCTTTGCATATGCTAATAGAAGAAGAAAGTATTTTTTATGACACAATTAGATCTACAAGTTGCAATACCAAGATATAGAAATAATTCCTCTTCCAGTTTTATGTTCGTAATTTTTCTGCTAATGTATGAAGTATTTTTAAATGAAATATAGCATATTTCATTTGTGTTTGTGTGTGTGTGTAGCTATGATTGCTGAGGAAAAGATTGACTAACGTGTGTAGTACTATCTCAGGTTAAGAACTGTTACTCATTTATGAGTCTGCAGTGTTACTGAGTCTATGGGGGAGAAACTGTGCCTTAAAATGATTCTGTAGCTTTCCACTAGTGGTGTACAGACTAATTTTGGAGTAATAAGATCTACTAGAGTGGGTTCTCCTGAAAAGAAACACACCCTGGATAGCATTTCTATATGTGTTAGTAAAAAGAAAAGGCTTTGTAGTTTAGGACTGTCTTGTGAGTGGTCAGATATGGGGTGAAGAGAGGCAGCAGAGAAGCATTCTGTGTAAATTATGAGATAGAAGAAAAATCCTGCCGCCTGTACCAAAGATGTTTTTGAGATTTGTAGAAGTGTGTGGCCTTATCTATTTCCTGCCAGAAGCAGCATTTTTTAGCTGCTTAGGAGAAAAGCAAGTTAGAAGACTGCAGTTCTAGACTTAGAAAACTCTACCAACCCAGTTGGTCATGGGCCATTGTCATAAGTTGCACTGCTGTGCATTTGCTTGCATTTGATTTCCTTGGGGCACTCTTCTGGCAGAATTCTGATAACATCGCTCTTTGAATATCACATGAGTTAGAAGACCTCATTGTGTTTGGGGTTTGTTGTTTTTTTTTTTCTCTTTTTTTAAGATTACATTATAAAGGAATACCCTTGTGAGCAGAACTTCCTTTGCTCCCATTGCCAGTGGTAAACAAGGAAAGAGTGGATCTGTTTGTGAAACACAAAATGTTAAGTGAAAATATTGTAAAGAATATGAATGGTAGAATTTTGAGAAAGAAAAATGTCTGGGTTTAGTGTTCTGTATATTATAGTTAGCTTTAAGATTATTTTAATAGGAGCCATATAATAATGAGTTTGTATTTTCTGTTAGTTTGCTTTCATGCTGTTGTATTACACTGTAGGGCAGAGATATCTATTTCTATTTTCAAAGATGGATCTTTATGACATAAGCAGTGCCATTAAAAGATCATAAACATAATTGGATTTATTAACAGTATGCTTTATGGCATAAAAATAATAGATGTTTTACTGCTTTAAATGCTGGGTACAATTTTCTTTCTCTTCAGTAAGGCTGCCAAAAAAACCCAAAAAGTTTCCCAGGAATCAGAAGTGGAAGGAACCTGAAGAGGTCAGGACCTGCCTTGGGGCAGGATCAGCTCTAAACCACTGCTGAGGGGTATTTCTGTAGCCTTTGCTCAAAGGCCTCCAGTGGTGGAGATTCCTCAAGCTCCTCAGGCAATCTGTGATAACACTCTCTCTCCTCCCTATAATGAAGCATTTCCTAATGTCTAACCCAAATCTCTCTTGATGTAGTTTAAGTCTATTGCTTCTTTTCTTATCCCCAGTGGACATGTGGAACAGTTTATTCCTTTCTTCTTTGCATCAAACATAGATATTTGAAGACTGATCTGCATCTGCCTTATCTTTTCCTTGGACTAAAACTAGTCCTTTAACTTTTTCTTAAAAGGCAATTTGTTTTAAATTTCTCAATATATTGCACTTTGCTGGTCTCTCTAATTAGCTCACTTCTTACCTGAAGAACTTGGAGCTAGGCATAGGACTTTAGATGGCCTGAATTTGATCATTTTAAACAGTATAGAGGGGTTTCATTTGTCTTCTCTGTGATCACATGATTCTCCTCTTCATTGATTTACACATATAAATAATTTTATATGTATTTAAAATATAGATGCATTTCTGAGGCACAGAGTGTTGCAGGAGAAAAATGGTGCTGGTTTATGCTGAGAGATTCTGTGCAGCCCCTGGTTTTGTTACTCTCTTCCAGTGCTGTTGCCAGCCAGGCTTTCCTTCTTGTGTGCTCTGCTCTGGGTTGTTGATTATTCCCTCCTAGAGCTAAAATTTTTCATTTGTCTGTATTGAATTTTATCCTATTTTTTTCCTGTGGTCTCCTTAATTTACTAAGATTTGAGTATAATCTTAAGCCTCCAGAATGCTTGCAGCACTTACCTCTTTAGTATCCTCTTCACAGTTAATAAATGGTTTCTCTAATCCACTGGACAAGATAATGTGGAAAAGAGTGAATAATAACAGACTTGGGGAAGACTTTTGAGGAAACCCTCTTAGTACACCAGGTAGTGCAATACTAAGCCACTGAGAACTTATTTTTTAAATTGGATCTGCTAATCAGTTTGATGCCTACTTCCCAGCGTTTTCAGCTAGACCTTTTTTCTCCTATCTGCACAAGTTCAGAAAGTGAATCAAGGTTTAACTAAAATATATAATACTGAGCTATTCATAAGACTGGTCACATACCTATAGACAAAACGACGATATGACATTTTTACTCTTTCTGAATCTGTGCTGCATAGGACTAATCATCACCTTTGAGGGTCTGTGAATGGATTCATACAGCAATTTACTCCAAGACTTTTCCAGAGGTTGAAACTATCTCTAAAACAGTGGAGGCTACATCTATTCCCTAGAAAAACCCAGCAAAAACCAACTAACAACAACTACCGACCTCCCCCCCCACTGACAACGCAATCCCCCTTTCTCCCCAAACTCAAAAAACCCCGAAACAAAACCCAGTATTCAAACATCAAAAAAGGAAAAAACACACTATTTGTTTGTTCCTTTCCAGTCTTTTGGCTCTCACTTACTTTCTGCCAAGTAAGAGATTATTTTGTTAAATGAGCACATCATCCTGTGATGTGTATCCAGTGAAGTAGGGTGGATTAAATTCAAGGAGATGATAGAAATTATCACATGATTAGTGATTTCAGAATTAATTTCAGTGTCATTTGTGTGTTGACCAAGGTATAGATTAAAGCTGAGAGTAGAAAGATTTAATTTAGCAAGGAAATTATTTCAAAACCTCCATAACAGTAGATCTGTTAAAACCGCTTACTGTTTAGCAAGAAATGTTTTGGACAAATGAGGAGGACATTCAGTGATGTACTTTAAGTAATTCTCCATTATTCCTCAGATTTTTAAGAAGAGACCCACAGCATTCCTGTCGTGATAAGGAGCAGTGTTATCTAAGGATTTCTCCCTGGTCTGAATTAAGCAGTCAGATCTAAAGTAATCATACAGGCTGCAAAGGAGTTCGCTAGGGACACCTTTTGACATAACCTCTCATTTTCAGATTGCTCTTTGTTGGGGCGTAACTGCTAAGTGAGGCAGAGGAGAAGTAACCATCACCCTGTAACAGAACAATATATAAAACAAAATAAGCACAGTCATGACAACATGGCCAGAAATCTCTGAACAAAGCAAAGAACAAATACATATGGAGAATAATGAAAAACAGACACATGATTCATTCAGATGTTCAAACACAAAACCCCTAATGAACAAGTTGGAGAGCTTTGGCTGCTTTTGCTTTTTCCCTTTCCCTCCCCTCTCTCCCTCTTCGCCTTGTACATTTTCCCTTCTGGGCCTACTGTATTTGCTAATTTAAAAAGTGGGGGAAATGGAATAAAAGAAACCATTCAAGAGAAGCATTAATCTGAAACCTGTAGACTCTTCTCTTTCCAGCCCTCGTCCCCCACCCTGGCTTGCCTTTGGTGGACCTACGTGCTCAGAGCTGAGGGAATGAGTAATGGTTGTTTCACAGTACAGTTTCCATACCTCATAGCAATGGAATACAGAACAGTTAATCTGCCAAATACGCAAGCCCATTTCTTAGAGTATGAATTACTGTCATCTGTGTCTGCCCTTGCAGACACTGTAATTGCATGCATGCAGATTTGTTTCCTGGTTTAATCAGGGGCTTGCATGATTTTGAGTATTTTGCTAGTACCTTAGAAGATGAGCACAGGAGAATGACTAAAAGTCTGAAATTCCACCTGTGGCAATTTTTTTTTAATAAATAAAATCTACGAATCACAGTAATTTGTAGCAGACAAACAATTCAGTGGTATATTCTTAATTTTATGTATATTTTTTCAAACCATGGGTGACTTGATATGTTGAATAACACTGTTTGTCTTAGGAGAGAAATGTGCCTAACATGATGAGGGGAACTACAGTGACTGTTTATAATTTTAATATTTCATTGTGACATTTTTCTAGTTGAGAAATGTTAGCAATGATTTATTTATTTTTAAAATATTAAAACTGTGGATGAAGATATGCACTCATTAGGATTGTGGTAGGTTTATGGTAAAAAAAAACATGCCATGAGGTCATCTGTGTTAACCCACCATACATCACATACAATTTTATTTCTCCAGTTGCCTTGCTGTTTTCAGACCAGGACGTAAAATTTACCATGACCTATTTTATAAATTGAGAGTTTATTTGTGTAACAAAAATGGAATAACAGGAGGCTAACTATAAGTGCTGGAGATAATTGGAATGGCATGATAAAGTGATGTTTCATATCTCCCAAAAGGAGTCTGTCCTGCCTTGTGTCAGTGTTGCTACCCATATGCTTAAGCTCACCAGCATCCCTAAATACTCTAATGCATTGGAGCTTAATGAGCTGGAGTCTTCTTCTCTGGTGTTCTGATAAACAAAGCTTATATTCATATAGTAGATATGCCTTGGGATGTCTGTTAGATAAAATACTTCCAAAATTGAAATTTTACAAAGTATTCTCTGGACATATCCTGTGAAGACTGAAGGTTATTTGTCATTATATGAAATTATGTATTTTTACTTTATATTTTAAAATTCATATTCTTAAGATGACACAATTTGGTTATGACTAGGAATGTGAGGCAAGTCAATGAAAAATAATAAGCTGGTGGGAAAGAGCTAAGCTACATAGAAAGCTATTTAGTTAATAAATTTTATTTATTGGTAATAAGCTCGAATTACAATAACTGTGCTGTGTAATTTATGATTCTCAGAATTGCCATTTTGAAAGGGAAAAAAATCCAGACAAGTAGGACTGTGCCTGATCACAGACTGTAAACTGTTCGCACTAGGAGGGCATGCACAGTGTGCTTCAAGGGGAAATGGATCTTGTAGAAAGTAAATAATTTGTAAAACAGACTTATTTAATTTTGAAACTCTAGACTTGTGTAGCTAATAAATCAGTCCTGTTTTCGATGCCAGAGTAGCAATAGATGTGCTAGTTTTTTGTGCATTCATTTTGTTTGTTCACATTTCTTTCTTTTTTTTTTTTTCCCTTTTTGATCCACTCCAAAGCATTATGTAATCAGTGGCATATTAGTTCTCAAGTTATTGAAAGTGTAGCAATATGGAATATTTTAATTCAGCAGGTTTTCTGACAGTGAGGTGTTTATGAATGCCGGACACGTGCTGAGTGTGCGGGTGTGGGGCAGGCGTTCAGCAAGTTTTGTCTGTGGCTCTGCTGGTCCATCTCACCCCTGACCTGCAGCAGCCTCAGCTGATCTCATCCTTCTGTTCCTGGGTTTCCTGAACAGAGTGCACAAACTATGCTGAGTTGTACCACTTTTGGTTAGCAAGCCAGCTGATAAAGCCACATCTCCAGAGATAGAAGGAGGAAGTCTTCAACAGTGTCACTGAGTCCCCATTTTGAAACAGTTGAAAGGAAAAAAGCAAACTTGCAATGCTGTGTGTTTTGATAAGATACATTAAACAACATGAGGCCAGTTGTTTACAATTTGTAAATATTTGGAGGTTTTTTAATCTATTTTCTGGGAGATTTTTTAAACTTCAGGTGTTTTTTTTTTACTTTCACTCCTGTGGTTTTTATAAGTAAAGATTGAGATAATGTTTTTTTCTGTTTAAATTATCAAGTGATATTACTATGGAACCATATGAAACCAAGAGTCAAGTTTTAAGAAAAAATACCTATAGGAGACATCTAAACACCATGATGGCAGGCATACATCAAAATTAAGTGAAAAGAATTGCCAGTAAAAAAAAAACATGAGGTTGTTCCCTCTCGAAGGAAGTGTAAATTCACACCCTAGCTTAGCAAATAAAAGCTCGTTTGATCTCTGGGTTCATGAGCTATGATGCTCTGTAAATCTGACCACTTTAAGAAGATACCAGGAACTGTATGGGGGGTGGGAAACCTGCATATATATATTAAAAATAACTACATAGTTGTCTCATTGATTTTACAGATGATGTGTTCACGGGTGTTTAGGTATCATAATAAAGCTATTTTCCTGGCACCTGTTGGGTTGGCCAGCAGGCATTATTATGTCTTGGCAAATGTGCAAGTGTTTTGCAAAATCTCATTTTAGCTTGGAGGTAGAGATTCTTCTGTCTGTATATTTTTGAATGCTTTTCACATCTGCTGAAGTGAAATAGGAAAGGATTCAATGAGTTGTGCCCAGCAAGTCATCATAGCTGGAGCACACCAGCACTGGGCAGTGCATCACCGTGATGAGGACTGAGGCATGCCCACCCCAATGCCTGCAAAATGCACCTCAGCAAACATTCTTGACTGCCTCTAAACAGTGCTCTGTCTCAAGCAAGACCTCTAAAAGTTGTTTAGTGAGTTTAAAGCCAGGTCCTCTACAGAGAAAACTCCTTCCTAATTAGTTCCCCAGACACTTTCATAAATGGCTTCTTTGCAATTAAGGAAAAAATTTCCTGGGTCATTATCTTTTCATAAGTGAACTCATGGCCTAGCAAATATTTTCTGTAGGGAGACCCAAGATGCTCAAGTATTCTGTGACATATCTAATCTGTGATTATTCTTAATTTACTGCTTCCAAAATCTGCAGGCCCATATCGCTGACAAATAATTGGTTTAACTTTGTCTCCTTCCAGAGAAATAAAAAAGTAAAATTTCCATTTGTACACAGTGATTAATGTTTTGATTCATTGGTCTGTATAAAACTTTGCCAATAGCTTGGCATGCACTTGAAGTGCATTTTGGGACTGGGTAATGCCAGTAGGCTCTTAGTGGTCTCAGCAGACTTGGAAATATCTATTTCATAGCACAGAAATGAACAGAGGAGAATTTTTTTTATCTGAACAGCGGCTCATAATCATCTTTGTTGAAAGCTTTCTTACAATGCCTTGGCTTTTTTCAAATGTCTTGAAGTATCACTTTGCTTAGACTTTTTTTACTGATGCAATGATACAGCATCCTATACACCAGTAAATCTGTTTGGCCTCTGGCTGCTTAAAGGCAAGTCATCTCTTCTAAAAGTGATGGTACTCTGTTCAGAAATCACTTTCTCAAAAGTTTCAAGACCTTCAGCACAGCAGCTGACCTGTAGAAACCCAGGGCAGAGGCAGGAGAAGGACAGTGCCCAGCTCCTTAGTTTTGCTAGAGCCTACTCCGTTAGGCTCTCTCAGAGTATACAGCATATGCAAAACATATGCTGCCTTGCTATAGTGACAATTTGATAATGAATCCAATTGACAGGCTCTTTTTGAGTGTGGGTACTCAACAGGAACCATTCTGAATCAGATCTGTGAATTACAACACGACTTCATTTCTGTGGTTTGCCAGCAGAGAGGTCACTGCTCACTTTTCCCCTGTTACTGCAAAGCCCCTGCTTTTGTTTCAAAGAGTAGTGTTCACTTACCCAAGTGAATTAAGTAGATGTTCTCTTTCTTGGTAGAGGCTATACTGTGAAACACTAAGAGACTGGGCCATCATTTTTATTACAGCTGTCTTTCCGGATGTCTGACAGCTGCCTGTCTGGAGATGGTGCAGAATTGCTTGAGCAGGAATAGATGTGCAACCCAGGAGAAAAATCATAACCTCTGACAATAAAGATGTAGTTCCCTCAATGCTGATCAAAAAACCCACCCACACCACTTCTGGGAAAGGAACTGCCAGGCATTAATAATATTGCTCCGTCTATTTAGGCTATGGTAGCCATATACAGGTATGTGAGCACTAAACCTCTAGGTGCTAATCAACAGTACTGAAAACAATTGTACTCTACAAAAAAATAACTAAAAGGCAACCTTGTCCTATGGACTTTGCAGCTCAGGTCTTTGAAAAAGAGCTCAGGGTCCACAATCAGTTTAGGTACTGTAAGTAATATTAGGATTTTGAATGGAGTTAAATGACATTTCTTTAAATTACTGAATTCTCCACCAAAAAAAAAACAACCAAAACCCAGAAAAACCCTAACCAAACCAGTCTTTCAGCTCTCCTGAGAATAATTGTACATTTGGATAACATTTAGTGCATTTTTTCAACCCAGAATGTTTTGAGAAGAGCTAAATTTGTAGATGAGAAAATGAGGTGCTAGAAATGACTCTCCTACTTGATGAAATAGTTTTTGTCTGACTGGGTCTTCCCCAGGACCAATAATTGGCTGGTGTTTTCTTCCATTAGATGGCAGTGGTGTGATACGTGGTTTCCCTGGACCCCCAAACTACAAGTTTTAATAAAAAATTACAAATACTTAAATTTTCTTAATTTGGTTTCTGATTTCAAAGTCTCCAAGCTGTCAATTTTTTATTCACATAGAAGTTTGTAACTTATTGTCCCGTTTAAAGCAAAAGAGGGCTGGGACTTTCAAATAGAACCAAGTTAAATATTTTCAGAAAATGGCCAGTTACGTAGAATGGACACTCAGTTGTCCTGCTACAAGAAGCACAGGATGGATTTAGTTTTGGTCTACCTGAGGTAACTACAGTAGTTCACTAGCTGCTCCTCTGTGGTGGAACCAGAGCTTGTGCTGGTTTTGGCCAACAAGGCATTTGAGAGTAGAGGGTGGAAACAGTAGGGAATGCTTGAAGAGCGGGATGGGAGTCACTGCAGCAAGTTGTAGCATCAGACTTGGGATGGGAAATGGGCAAGGGCAAAAAAGAAGGGGCTCAAATGTATTAAACAACTGGCTTGCTTTATTTCATTGCATGTAGGATGTTCTGTTTTATTCTAAACAAAGGAGAAAAAGAGTTGGGTATTTTTATATGATCTTTATAAAGATCTTTCAGGCACATTCCTTTGCTTCTTGTGATATTAGTTGTGCTGTTGTTTTTTATTAACTAATTAAATATGGAGCAGTAAACACTATTTATTTTTAAATTAATTGAAATGGAGTTGTTGCCCTTCATGGCTTTTTATTAATTGAATATTTTTGCTAAGCTGTCTGCTTTCAGAGCAAAGGTTGCAGTCAGGAGATGGGGGTCAATGGGACCTCCATTTAAATGCATGTTATCTCTATGTTAATTGCCTGCATATTTAACCAACCAAGCATGTCATTCTGCAGAATGTAAAGGTTTTTGTGGTCAGCCTTTAATCATAAAACAGCAAGAAAAAGTCTGAGTGACCTGGTTTGCCTGAGGTATCTGGGTTGCTCTTGTCAGTCACTTCAGCTCACAGTAAATTGCAGGGTAAATTCCACATTATTGATGGAAGATATCTTTAGAAAAAGCCCCAAAACTAAGTGGGAAAAAACCAAACATCTGTGCTCAATATTTTAGTGTTTAATTTTTTGTTCATTTGTTGCACATTGTTTTAGTAATTTCGTTTTTAAACAGAAACAGGTTTTATTACTATTATAGACAGTTATTAGAGAAGAAAGTAATGGAACAGACATTAAATATGCTTCGAGTTTTGGAGGCACATACATATTTATCAAGTTGGGTGAATCTGAGTTCTTACATCAGAAAGAATTGCATAGCTCTGCCTGCCATGCTCTATTTTCTTGGGTTTTTACTGCAGAAGTAGTTAAATTGTAACACTTAAAGGAGGGGGGTGTATGCTGTGCAACAAATCCTTCTGAGGCTGCTGGGATTAACAAATTTCTGCTGTGTTTTCACCAGTGTCTAATAATGAGATTGAGGTTTTGTAACTTAAAAGTGTTTGAGATTGCTACCTCTGTCAAATTTGCTTGAATGGGGTCAGTCAGTTCAAAATTTATGGGAAAGGAGGGGCTGACAGGAAAATATATGTATATGATATTTCTGCTGGATGTTCTTTGGTTTGCTTTCTGCTTCTTTTGTAATAATTCCTGGAATTCAATTTGCCTTTCTGAGCAAAAAGGAAGCTGACACTTTTATGGACATTTCAAAGGGCATCATAATGTAAAGCCAGAATTTTCTCCCATGTGCATCACTACATTTATCTCCATTTAATTTATTCTTCTGGTTTATTAACCAGAAGTTGCTTAATTTAATAAGGTTCTTCTGAAGCTCTTCACAGATGCATCTCCTCTTTTGTCTCCTAAATAATCTTGTCACCTCACTGCTTAGCCTCTTCTCATCATTTAGAAGTGAGATCTGCAGTATGGATCCTGGCAAAGTTCCTTGTGGAAACCCACTGGTCCTGCTCCCACCTTGTAGGAAAGATCATGCCCTCTGCCCTCTGTTTTTATCTCTCAACCAATTGTTTACCCAAGACTTTCCCTCTTAAGCTATGGCTACTTAGTTTCCTAAGAAGTCTTTTGTGAGGGTTTTGTCAAACATCTTTAGGAGATTTGAGCAGACTATATTAGCCAGATCACCCTTATCCACAGGCTTGTTGACCTTTTCAAAGCACTCCAATAGGTCTGTGAGACAAATCTACAAAAGCCAGGTTAACTCTTTCAACATATTTTATTTCCATTGATTTTATTCTGTTTCTGTAATTTCTGGTGATAAGACATCAAGTTTACAGATCTTTATGTACCTGGATCTTACCTGGGGTGTTTTCAGAATGTTGGGACCATGTGTGCCACCTCCCAGTCATCAGGTATAAAGTCAGTTTTTGGAAAAAAAATCCTGCGCACCACTTCTTAGTGTGTGTAGTCAGTTATTGTGTCCTGGAGCTCTTTTCAAACTGGGAGGGTGAATACCATCTGTTGTTGCAATTTGTTAGTGTTCACTTTTGTCAATTTGTCCTATAACCTTCTCTTTGGTCATTTAAAATTAAGAGTTGCATCTGTTCTGGGCTTCCTAAGCAGCTGCTCTCTGAAACAGCACCTAAAATGTGATCTTTGCATTACATCCCATTTTACCCAGTCTGGGTAGGGATGATAAAAGTCCTCTATGAGCACTCCACTTACTCCTTTTCTGCTTTGTTCTGCATTTCAGCTCTTGCAGGTTATGTGTTGCTCTCTGCCATGCTTTTTCTGATCATTTCTACCCCACCAGCTCTGTCTTTGCCGTGCATGTTAGATCTTGGTGTTAAGATGATCCATTCATTGCCTTTCTATCACAGTTTTTCTGTGACTGTTTTCTGACTCTAGTATATAGTTAAGTTTACCCATTTTATTTCTTAAGGCTTAAAACACTTAGGAACCCACTGATGTTTCAGTTGTGTTGTCAGCACTGCATTTGAGTGACTCCGTGGTTCCTTTGCATTACACTATGTCCACTTAGCTTCTCCAGCCTGATGTTTTATTTGCAAGAAGGATAGATCTAGTGATCACCTTCTGATTTTCTCAAAGGTTACCAATTCCCCCATCTGCTTGCCTGGAGAGAGAGATTGTTGTCATTACTCCAACCTTCTCCTTCCTTCTGGTTAGCTCCAAGTTCTAGAGGGACAGTTTCAATGCAAGAAGATGCAATGTCAGCAGCTCTCAGTGGGAAAGATCCAGCACTGGATTGCATCCTGCTTTACCACCTGAGTCCTGCCTTGAACTGGTAGCTGCCCTAATAGACCTGGACCTGCTGCCCTTGTGTGCAGCTCTCCAAAACATTGAAAGGATGATTGGCATATTAAATTGGTTAATTCCCACTTTAATTTCATCTCCCAAACTATTTGGTGGGGTTGTTCCTACCACTTCTTTCTATCCATGTGACCTAATTGACCTTCCTCTCCTCTTGCTGCCCTAAAGACAAAAGCTAGAGTTTGTTCCTTCTTCCATGCAGTCAAGCTCATGCTCCTATGGTCTCAGATTTGTTCTTGGAAATGCTGAGGCTCTTACTTACTCGAAAGAGTAGAGAAGGATTGGTGAGGAATGGAAGACATAGCATTTAAAAGAACATTCACAAAACCAGAACAAAATAGGAATGTCTGTGAAGAAATCAGTGTCTGGTATTAGGCAAGGGAAAAAAATGTGTGCACAATGCTGGCAGCAAGAATAAGAGAGAGTAAACAGTCTGTGATTAAATATGGGTGAGAGTTTCTGACCACCAGAGCAGCCAAGTTTTGGTATGGAGGGTGGAGCAAACCCTGTTTTTATGGCAGTGGGAGTTGTGGCATGAGCCTGCTTGAGAGTGGGGTCAGGATTCTTGCCCCAGTGCATTCACTTATTTCAAAGAGTTCCCCCAATATTCTGAGTCTGGAGTCAGGCAAATATTGTAAGATATATTTTCATACAGCTGCTTTAATAGTCTCAGTAGCTGCACCCCCACAAGGAGCAGTGGGGAAGAAGCTGGGAGACGCGTTCTCTTTAGGACTGCTCTCCTTGGGGCCATTGTGGCTGGATGCTGGCTCAGTGCTCTTGGGACTGTGACAGTCCACCACACTATCTACAGCCCTTCTGAGCAAATCTTTACCTGGAAGACAGCTTCTAGGGCAGCTCTTTGAAGAAAAAGCCTGGCTCTTGAGTTAAAATAGAGATCAACTCTATTTTAGCACTCATCCTGAGCCAGCCTGACTGGCTGTGTTGGAGTGCATGGGAGCGGGTGGGAAAGCTGTGATGGTTGGCTGAAATGCTTGGGAGCAGGAGCTGGAGGAGTGAAGTGTGGCTCTGTTACAGTTCATCTCCTTGCAAATTACCTGTGTGTTTGCCAGTGTGAGGCCTAGGAAATGTCTGCAGGTTTGCACATTAAAGAAAGAAAAAACAACTCCAAAATGGGCTTTGTCAAATTAACCTTCAAAAGCCCAGCAAGGTGAGCTTTCAGTGTTTTGGAAGTGAGGATCAGGGAGAGGACTGGCTATGAAATGGTCTTCTATAATTTTAAATGGAAGTTCTGACTGTCACCGAGTCAGTTCATAAGGCTGGTAAGAAAATAGGATTTTCAGATTACACTTTAAAGTCCTAGGTTCCCACTGTGTTTTAGGGAAGAGTAGAAGTACATTGCCCATAGGACTAAGTGAAACAAGAAATTTTTTTTTAATTTGGACAGTCTTTACTGACACTCAGCTCCTGTGTTTGGCATTTCTGAAAGGGAGAAGAGTGGAATGTAAAAGGGGAAAAAATTTCCATTCAACATTTGGTTTGAATTTGCATACAACTTTAGAAGAGAATGGGAAAAAGGAAAAAGGTACCATTATAATTACAGTCTAGGTCTACTTTATCCTCAGAAAAGTTATCTGTTCTGTAAATCTCCCCTATGCCTTTCTTTCTGTATGCTTCATCAGTATCTCTGCACTGTTATTTTATCCTGGTAAATAATGATTTAAATAGAGGGAACTTTGCAATACAGAAATGTTTGGAGTAGCATATAGAAAATTGTGCTTCATTGTTTATTTTACTTTCTAAATTTATATTATAAATTGAATAGGCACCCCCCAATTCCTTCAGAAAACAGAAATAAAAACTAATATTGTAGATTATCTCCTCTCTGGTAGAGATCCACAGATTGAAAGATTGAAGGTCTAGTCTGTGCTATTCAAGACATTGTAAGAAAATATCTGAGGTTAAAGAAGGCCTTCAGTTCTTATGCCTCAGTTGCCCTTTGCAGAGCAGTGGTATCAAGGAGCTTGTGATATATATGCAGATACATGTAAATATGAGTGTATGTGTGTTGAACTACTTTATGAGGAGTTGATGTCTCAGTCCATCTCATACAACACCTTGAATCATTATAATGCAGGAAGAAACAATTCTGAGCATTTAAGTATAAGTTATTCAAGGCTCAGTTCATAAATCATAACTAAAACTATAATTTTAATCGGGTGATAAACTTTCCTAGAAAGAGTAGTTTAATTATCAAGACCGACACTGACATTTGAAGTTGACAGTAGGGTTCAACTCATTAATGTTTCCATTTTGCATGTGTCATTTACTCTGCTTTCTGAATTTTCTGAAATAAGATGTGGCCATCTCAGGATGTGTATGCTTAATATTAAATGCATGCTGAAGCACAGTGCTGAAGAAGTCTTTGAGTTTCACTAAAATCAATCTTCCTGATGAAACATGTGTCAGCTCCTAGGCATCCTGGTGCTTCAAAGTTCATTTTAGGACAAAGGATGCGTAAGTTTGCTATTACAGAACCCACAAATGCTGCCATTTATACTGAGCCCAGCACCTCAGTATTTTGTTTTATAGGACTCCTGGAAATATCACAGGCCTGAGGATATGTTTGAAAAGCTTCCTTTCCCTTTCATGATGATGTAAAGGTAGCGTTCCTGGGTCTGATGTGCTTGGAATTAATTTGATCATTACAGCTGGATTGCGTGTCAAAAATTTTCTCTCCATTATTTCAGTGAAAACCTGGCTACCTGCTTAAGATGGTGACAACCTCAGGGAGTATGTATCCCACTCACTTGGAGAGGACATTATACTCCTGGTATTTATGTTGGCTGAACTTCATGCTTGTTTTAAACATATCCTGTTTGGATCTTTTGGAACACTTTTCAGATTTGGGGCTGAAGCTTCAAATGTTTGTCAGCTACTCTCAAAAGCGAGATAGTGAGGCTTACAATGTCTGAAAGTCTACGATAATTTTGGGAAATACATTGTTGCACTTGATAAGGGCTTTCTTGTTCGGCTTGCACTACTACCTTTGAAGCTGCACGTGCATCAATCCCTGTGATTAAAATACATTTAGTGGATTATTTTGATGTACAGTTCTGTAAACTCATATATCTGTGTGTATGAGTGTGGATATCTCCTTTAATTATTAAATGGGGACTGCAGGATGAGTAAAAACTTCTGGAAAGCTCAGAGCTAATGTAGAAGTGAAGAGGACATTTTTCTTTGCAAACTTCTGGGAGCAAAGAAGGTATTTTACACCAACTGGCAAAGAGCTTATAGGGCGCACTTCCAAACCTTCAGAAAAAGTTTCCCACAAAGACTTTTTTTCTTTTTTTTTAAAGTCATGCTGCAGGAATTAAGTTGGAGATATCACTGACCGAAAGGACATTTTTTCTGAATGAGCCGAGAACCAAAGGAAATGACTCCGGGGTTTGAAATCCTTTTATTTCCTCTGTGGAAGATATCTGTGCAGCTGAAATGAACCATTCTGGCTGGCTCCAAGCCAAACTTTATGGGAACTGAGATTAGGAAGCTCTATGGTCAAAATAGCCATTGAACAAATTGCTTCCAGTGTAAAGCCTCAAATTTCCTGATAAAGCTACAGTGTTTAACCCTTCTTTTTCACTTGGGTGAACAGCCTGCCTGTTATTAGGCACAAACTGTTTATCCAGTTGTGGTCCCGGCAGTGCTCTCAGAATTGCCTGCAAGGGCTTTGCTGTTTTTCACTTTTATGTGAGGTAGACAAAGAAAACCCCAGAAAAAAAAAAAATGTTAGAATAGTTTCGGGGTGATGCTTCCCACTTAAGATAGCAGGAAAAGTGCTGTAAACAAGATATCAGATTGCCAGCTGCAGTGTATGGCATTTTTGTCTTGCAGCCCTTTCTGAAGGGATGTTTTATTTTGTTTTGTGATGGTGTTAGCTGGCTTGCTAGGCCTTCATGAACTAAATGAAGAGGCAGGAGCAATAGCAGCTGTTCCTCTGAACTGCACTATTGACTCCAGAAAGTGCTCAAAGGCAGAGTGCTGTGACTGGAGCACCAAGCCTGGCCTCCGAATGCTGTGGCATGGACTCACTAATGTCCAAAGAAAATTACCTGATGTAGAACAACAAAATGCTACAATTTTGGTTATGGATTTATTTTGCTGTTACCATCAAACTGGAAGGCCTGCAAGGGTAGCAAAGAGAGCTAATGCTGGAATTGGGAGCAAAGACCAGGTGTGCTGATGTGTCCTTACCCCACTGTGCTTGGAACTACATTGGGCCAGGAACTCCTGCCAACCACCTACTTGTGCACACGCCCATCTCTTTTCCACGTGGGCAGTGCTTCCAAGCAGAGCTTGTGCCACGTGTGTGTAGGCTGTGTTTTGGGCAGTTCTTGGAGAGGATGTTGGTAATTGCACTGTAGCCATGGAGCTGAAACAGGATGTGGTCGCATCCTCTCATTCTGTCCCTACCAGCACTGTTTTGTTCCCCAAAGTGTGAGTGTGTTTTTGTGCACACTTCGTGGTTCATGCATTAACACTTTTGCACAACCTAAATTTAAAAGTCCTAAATCTTAGACAGGTGTTTCCATAATTTCACCTGAGAGACTAATTCCCGAAATAATAAAACTCATTATTAATAAGGTTTTTTTTTTCTTTATACTGAGCCTAAATTTTGCTTTTCCTAATTTAATCCCACTACTCTTCATTATCCTTCCTCCCCTACCTCTGGGCACCACACTAATTAATTCATCTCCCTCTTTGGTTTTTGCTTCTTACCCTTCAATATTATAGTTCAATGTTAAAATGCACTCCTCTTTCCTTGTATTTACTCAGCTCAACAGATATATTTGAGCTCCAGCAATCTTTCCTTGTAAAACTTTCTGCTGACCTCTATTCAATGATTCAATGTTATTGTTCATCAGTGAACAAACCCTCTGGTTTGTTTACAAATTGCTGGTATGAAAATGATCAGAACAAGATTCATTACCCCAGGTAAGTGTGTGAGTGACCTTGTAAACTGGGATTTTATGTATCAGTGCTTTAAAACCATTTTTGTTTGCTTTTTCTTGGGCTTTTTTTTTGTTGTTGTTGTTGTTGCTGCTGTTGGGTTTTTTTTGGTTTTATTTAAAGGCAGATTGATTGTAGTTTTTATGGTCTGATATGAAATCAAACCAGTCTGACAGTTCTTAAATGTACTAAGGAAGACCTATTTAATAAGTATTTAGGGCATAGGTGATTTTAATAATTTGATGATTTTTGCCATTTGATTTATATGTGGATGTCCTGGCAAGAACCTTTCAAAAGTCTTGGCTTGTATGTCTCTTCTTTTCCATCAGTGTTATTTCTGGAATGATTTCTTAACATTTTGAGGCCTCTTCTTTACTATTCTACCCTTTGTTGGTTAAATAAGTAATTAGACTCTCTGTTCCTTAATGACATTCTATCTTATATTTGTACACAGCTATCACATCTCCCCTCCCTTATTTTTTCCCCCTGCTATTATTGTCTGTGTCCTAGATATTGCATGTCAGTTGTAGGTAAGCTTTAACAACTCAGTAATGATACAAATGCTTACTCTGTCATTAATCATCTGAACAAAACCATCATTTCTTCTCTTCCTTCCATGGGTATTAATAGACAGGCTTGGACCCTACAAATGAATCATTTGGCCTTCAAAACAGGACTTTACACCCTAAAAGTATCTATTTGGATGCTCCAAATGAGGTATTAAAAATGAAGGACATGAGGCTTTGAACTGTAAGTGAGGAGATTTTACCCTGAAATTAGCTTTGTCCATACACAGGATGCTTTTAAGGCAAGGAGCAAAGCTTTGGGCTCTAAAAATTAGGATCTTGGCTTTAAGACAGAGCCTTTGAGGCTCAGAGCAGGCCTTATAACTCTCAAAAACTACCTGAAAGGAGGTTGTAGCAAGGTGAAGTCAAGTAAGAAGCAACAGGATGAGAGAAGCTGCCTCAAGTTGTGACAGGGGAGGTTTAGATTGAATGTTTGGAAAAAAATTCTTCACTGAAAGAGTGTTCAGGTATTGGAACAGGCTGCCCAGGGCAGTGGCTGAGTCACCATCTCTTGAGCTGTTAAAAAACCCGAGTGGATGTGGTGCTTGGGGACATGATCTAGAGATGAATATTATGGTGCTGTGTTAATGATCATCTCTGAGGATTTTTTGAATCTTAATGGTTCTATGAAAAAGGGCACTTCAGATAATTTTTACATGTAATAGTCTGCACTCCTGTTTCAAAGGGAGCACAGTACTTTCACATATTACCAATCACCTTAAAAATAAGAAAAAAAGACCCAACCAAACCCAAGTAGAGAAAAAAAACCCAAACAAAACCAAGCCCATGTCCCAGCTGATGACCAAATAAAGGCTGGAAAGAGCATGGCCTTGTCACTTGGCAAATATGGTACATTCCACTACAAAAAGAAAGAACAATATGAGCTTTTCCTGAAAAGAATAAATCCTTTATAAGAGATGATGTCTGTCAGGATATGTTGGCCAACACCTTCTGCAAAAAGTCCTGTAAATTATCATCTGAAAGTTCTCAAAGATTTAATATTTTGATAGAATGAATAACAGAAAAATAATCTGGTTTTCTGTCACCTGACAATGAGGAGACCCTCTCTGGACGATGTTTCCCTGACTGATTAGGAAGAAAGGCCAAACTGTGTAAAAGCACTGATGATAGTACTTGGCCTGAGGAAAATTGCTGTAGGCCACTAATAAATGCTAAGCAGGAAAAATAAGAATGAGTATTCTGAAAGAATGCTCTGAGTTCATGCATTTTATGTCTTTACCTTAGAGATTTCTTATAGAAGAGTCCTAATGGATGTAACAGGAAGATTGAGTGAGCTCAAACTGGAGAACTGTCACAAATAATGCGCTACTGGTCACTTCAGAGTTAATAGACATGTGAAGTGGTTTTGCAGTGTTTATATTTAAATGGATCAGCAACAGGACTAAATTATAAATAGTGAGAAATTGTATTCCTAGTAAGAGTTTAATGAATTTAAGATCTCCTCACAGGTGGTCTATTAGTCTATTTTGAGATCCTTTCAAGGAAACCAAAGCTACTGGAGGAGGGAGGGTGAGGTTGTCTTTTATCCACAGTCTCAGGGGGAAGTGTTGGCACAGCTAGGATTAAACCTTCTGAGTTTTCTTTGCTGTCTCATGTGCATCTCACAAAACTCTTTACAACTGTCTCCAGGAGGCAAAGAATTGGTAAAACCCATTTAGACCAGAAAAAATCTGCATTAATTGGTGTAGTTAAAAAACTAAAACAGGGAGTCTGGCAACTGAAATAAAATTATTGAATGATAAAAATGAAGTCTGCATTTTAAAATGCTGTGTAGTAAACCTGAGTTTCAAACTGGAGATTCCCCCTTTTACATGTTGCACAGTTATAGGGAAACATAATGATTTCTGGCCATGCAAACTACTAGAAGTGCTATGAAAATTCCAAATTTATCCACTAAAAACATGTAGCAGTACACCTCATGCAAATTACAGCTACAGTGACTCATGAAAATAAAAATATAGCAGTAGAGATGGATAAACAGGTGCAGATATGTTCCCACACATAAGCTCTTGAATTGGTAATGAGTTTACTGTGGCCATACATCCTTGTGGACCTTCTCTGTTTCTATTTGAATGCAGTGAGTTTCACAGTTGCCATTGTTTATCGGAAGTACTACTTAGATTAGTGTGAGACACATTGTAGTCTTGGAGGGAGGACAGTATTCCATCAGCATTTGCCTTTAGAAAGCAGGAGTGTGTCATGGTACTTTGCTGTTTTAAATTTTAGCTTGACAAGCTCAGCACTTTGGTTTTTTCTTGAGAAAATCAAGAGAACTGCTGAATGTAGTGTTACACAATGAAAGGCTTTTGACAGCTAAATAAAAAACAGACACCTGTATTTCCTTTTAAATGATTGACTGGAATGTTGATGTTGTTCCTGGAAAAGCTTAAGGACAGACATAAAATTTCATATTTAAGTAATCTGCTTTCTTGTGTAATTGTATCATTGAATTCTGAAGTAGTGTTGCCATAGCAAATTGCTGTACGTTCTTTGCTAATATCATAATTATATGTTTTTTATAGCTCAAATAATTCTAAAAAGATGCATTGTTTTAAACTGGACATTTCTGGAGGGCTGAGCTTGACAAAATTTGTACTAAAATATCTGGTGAAATATTGGTGCTTATTCTTTTAAAGACATGGAAGTACATTTTTCTGATTTGTAAACACTTTGGAAAAACAATGAGTTTTCATTTGAACATTTGTTAGTAAAAAATAATTCTTTAAAGTGCTGATTTCATGGGTAGTTTTAATCACTACATATGACTGTTTTGCACATGGAAAATAGAGTAGGTGTGTAACTGTTGTGAATGAACACATGGGAAGTATAAACTCTCTGGATCCATTAATATGTTCTTATTAGACCTAGATTTCAAAAGTGCAGGGTTTGCAGCAATTCTTAGCAGTCCATCTTTAGTTTCTCCCTTTGTTTTTTCCTTTTTCTTTTTGGTAACTCTCAATCTGATTTTCTAATCTATAGTTTCAAGCAAAGCTAACACACAAATCCCATGGGCATCTCTGTCCCCACATTTATGGCTTCTAAATTGCTGTTCCTTAACTGATAACTCTTTTTTTTTAAACCACCCAGGCAGACGTAATGCCAGTGGAAATCGAGAGTCATTCTTCCAATGTCATTAGTTAATACATTGCCATGAAACTTGTTTGGTAGCAGCAAGCCCTCGATGCTCAGAGGTATAAGATCCTGCAGAAGGATTGAGGCAGAGCTGGTGCTGCCATTTTTCAAACAAAAGGATTAGAAGTGACAGCCAACTCTTCTCTTGACTGACTTAAACAATCGCTATCAAGATGATTATAGTCATGCTGCATTCAGTCATTTTATGCTCTATATGCTAATACCAGTGACGGGACAGAGAAGAGGGTGTTTTATATGCACTGGGCTATGTAGTTGGGAATCTGCTAGTCACTTGTCTCCTGTGCTGTTATTTCCAGTAATATTCTTCATCTTGAAGCTTATTCCAAGTGTCTGAAGTACTGGGGAAAGGGGATGAAACTCTCCTTGCGGCACTCTCCATGTATTTTTTTTAAATGACAGGTTGCTTAACTTCTCTCTGCTTCAGTGTTTCCCCATATGGTATAAATGAGGATTATCTGTCTGTCTTGGATTCTTCCATAGCTTGCATCGCTGAAGTATCTGAATGCCTCCCAGTCTAGGATGCATTTGATCTCCCAGCACCCCAGGATGTGGGAGACATACTGTTAATACCCTTTTACAGAATTTTAAAGAAAGTGTGTGGTGGAGCAGATTTTGCAGGTCAGTGG
The DNA here is from genome assembly GCA_013400575.1 of Peucedramus taeniatus. Lineage (NCBI taxonomy): Eukaryota > Metazoa > Chordata > Aves > Passeriformes > Fringillidae > Peucedramus > Peucedramus taeniatus. The sequence goes on from WBNO01004182.1 coordinate 42,608, forward strand.
TTGTTATGAGACGTTTTTGCCTCTAAGTGTATATAATACCCAAAGAAGGTGGAGGATCCTGAGAGTAATGTTTACTTTCTTTACTATCCTCCTGGGTGAAGGTGACAATTGGGCAGTTGAGTTGGCGGAATAACTATTGCCTCTCTTAGCCAAGGTAGGCCCTGCTTACATTATAACCAGGACAATTTTTCAAGAAATATGCTGTGACACTGACAACACCACTAATATTTCTCAGTTAAATGTAGACATTCCTGATTGGATTAGAGCTGGGTGGCCAGAACTGCTGTTCACAGAATCAGAGAATGGGTCAGGTTGGAAGGGACCACAGTGGAATCACCTAGTCCAACCTCCCTGTTCAAGCAGAGCCATTCCAGAGCACATGGCACAGGATCATGTCCAGGGGATTCTTGAATAGCTCCAGTGAGGGAGACTCCACAACCTCTCTGGACAATCTGTTCTTTACTTACGCGGTAGAGAAATTCTTCCTCATGTTCAAGTAGAACTTCCTGTGCATCAGATTCTGCTCATTGCCTCTTGTCATATTGCTTGGCACCACTGAGAAGAGCCTAGCCCACCCTCTCGGCACATATCCTTTAGATATTTATATACATTGGTGTGGTCCTCTCTCAGTCATCTGCTCTCAAAACTGAGCAGGCCCAGCTCTCTCAGACTATTTTCGTAAGACAGATGCTGCAGTCCCAAGCAGCTCAAATAATGTAGCCACTGTATTTCCTTGGCTAAAGCAGACCAAGATGAGGGTATGAACATAACCTTTCTTCCTATCTGGGAAATAGTGCCCAGTGTGAGGATGGGAATTTTGGAAAAAATTGAAACATACTCAGTCTTGTGTTCAACAAGAATTTATTAATAACATATACCACAAATAGAATAAAGTAAATGTCTTGATTTTCTTATGCAATACTGACATGTTCTGCTGCAGCAGAGGGTGTTACAAACTTACAGGAAAGATTGCTGTCTTTGTGGTTGAAGCTGATGCCTTTCTTTCCCAAACAATTTATCTTGGGTATGTGTACATGAGAATGAGCTTGCCCTGATTCTCATAGCAAGCTGTGAAGCAGCTGGGGGGAAGAAGCCCCAAGGAAAGCAAGGACTGTCCTGAGAACTGTTGGAGATGCTCCCAGTTTTGTGGAAAACAGGATCCAACTCGAGCTCAGCCTTACAGACCTATTTTTTTCCTTTAATCAGCAGATTACCAGGGTAAACATATTTGTTTCAGGGACACTGCAAGACAGGACAAAATTCCAGTGCTAGCTGTGATCAAATGGCTTCCCAAATGCTATGTACAAAACTGTCATTGGAAAGCAGAGATCTTAATTCTATATCAGCAATATCTTTTATTTCCTTAAATTATGGGAATATTTCAGAAGAACAGCCCTCCACATTTGCTCCTGTTTTCTCCAGCTCTTTCCTCTGCCAGCTGTCTCATCAGGCAACAGGTACTACCACTTGCTCTTTTAAGGATACGTGTGTTTCTTGAAGGCACAGGTACTTTCTTTCCATGGTTCAGCTTTGCCCACAAAATTGAAACTGGAGGCACTATTTGGCTGCTTAGGATGTGCTTACATTTGCAGGGGCTGTTTGCTTTGTGTTACTGCAGGATATTCTGTTGCATAAACATACTTCTTTTGTTTTTATTTAAAGCCTAGGGGAGACTTGGAATTGCCCAGTACATAGTACCTGAGGCTTATGTCCCTTACTGTTGCATTGCCCAAAGTGCATCCAAAAAAAAAGTTCAGGGCTTGCTATTTTTGTCCTTGCTCAGGGTGACATGCACACACATCTGCTCCTCCTGTGGTGTCTGTGTGGGGTGATCCCAGGGCAGGGAAGGATGAGCTTTTTCAAGGCCCCCAGTTTAGTCTGTAGGCTTTTCAGTATGTGTGCTGCGAGCTGGTGCTCAGCCGTCATTTCCTCCCTCCTGCTAGAGCCAAGGACAAACTCCTATCTCTCAATACATTAAACCTGTCAATGTTTGACATAAGCAACCAAAAGATTGATGAATAGAATGTGAAACAGCTGGTTTTGAGGGTGTGTTATTTTGTTATTGATAGGCCAACACTTTTTAAACAACTAAACTTGTTTCAAAGGTGTCTATTCAGTGGTTATTTAAGGTGTTTTAAAAAAGAAAAACAAGTTCTGTCATGAACAACCATCGTGACTTGTCCTGCAAGTGACTAGTTCTGTGCAAACCCGTAAATTCCCATCATTAATTACTTCTAACGGAGGTATTAGAAGGAGATTTGATACATGCATTTCCAGTAGTTTTATAAAAACATTTTTTCGGCAGCAGTAGAGCGTTTGAAGGTCAGGTATCCAGTGTTCTGCTCTGAAGCATGACAGCACACTTGTCAGTATTTACCTGGGATTATAGCCAGAGCTCTGGGCATGGAAGGATCATTCTTAGATACCACAGAGTTTCTCTGTTGATCTGGATCCTACTCCTTTGCAGAAATAAGTACTCGGCCACCTTCTAGGTGTCTGCAACTGGTTCCTCTCTTTCTAACACTTGCCCTCATGAAATTCTGCAAAATCTCTATTCCTTCATAAGAGGCCTTCTTAAATCACAGCCTAGGTTTTTTTTTTTTTTTTTTTTTTTTTTTTTTTTAACCTGGAATGGTCTTTTCAGCCATCTGCCTTTGTAAAAGCCTTATATTTTCTAATAATTTTATTTACTATTTCTATCTGAACCAGCACAAAGGGCTGAAATTGTGGGACTACTGATGAACATATCAGAGGAGGCAGTTCTTGACTATCAAGTCTCTTTAAATATCTTCTCTTACAAGCAGCAATAATTAATAATTAGGAAGGGGAAAATCTATTTTCTAATTATTTATTTGGCAGGAAGCTTTTTCTAGGAAGATAAGTAAATACCAAAGGAACAGTGGGTTGAAAAATATTGTGCAAAGTTTATGTAAACAAATTATGTTAAGATAAACAAAAAAATCCAGAATGTGGGCTTTTGGCTCTTGATTAATGTGCTTTTCCGGTGTTTTGCTGGACAGGATCACTCAGTTACACCATGCTGAGTATAAAACCCTTCTAAGGCTTTGTGCATCTGTTTCTGGAACTCTCTCACCCAAGATATGTTTTTATTTAAAAATCCTGATGTGTATCAGTAAGTGCAATGGGCAAGTAGGTCTTGATGTAACCTTGAGGTCATTGGAAATATACCAGAGAAGACTTTGGTCCCAGCATCTCCTCTCTTGCAGATGGCCACCCAAGTGCAGTAGCAGTGTATTCATAAGCATGGATGTTTGTTTTCATCTGTTTTTTAGGGTAAGCTTAACACTTGCTGAACTCACATATCTGTTGTGTGACAGACAGGCCAAAAGCTCTGTGTTCAAAGGTAGTGGAGGAAATGGGGAAGGATCCCATCCTGGTTCATAGCATAGGGCAAAACAATTCCTGCTTTCTTTAACATTTAAAGAGAAAGCGAGTTGTTTTTTTAAAGCTTCAGGACTATTATATGAAACTTACACATAGTTGTGGCCCTTAGAATCATCAGACATGGAGTTCATATGGAAGGATTTCTATATAATTTTGTTTTAATGCACAGACAGTATTTTGTCTCTAGATGCTAGAGTGCAATAAGAACCCACATTGTGTCAAAAATAAACAGGATTAAACCTCAGCGAAAGAAGCGACTCCAGTTGCTAAATCAGAATGCCATAATTACATATGGCAAATACATATGTTTAGTAGGGTTTTGGTTTTGGGATCCAGAATCTGGTGGCAAGGATAACATAGTGGTTATTTATCAGCACTATCCCCAAATACTCTGTTAGACTTACATCCCACATTAAAGTCACTTGTGGATTTGCATTTTCAGCGTGTTTTGAGTGTTTGTTTCAGTTCTTTAACAGTGCAGTGTTTCAGCTATCCTGAAATAACACATGGATAACAGCTGTAGGAAATCATGCAAAAATTTTATTAAGCACTAGACTCTGAAATTGCCTTTTTCCACTACAAATGCACTGACATCTGGGTCATATCTTCTGGTTAATTCCAATGTGCCTGACAGTGTAACACATGAACAAATGAGGAAAACAACACAGAATGCACAAAAGAAGGAAATAACAAATCCATGTTCCTTGTGTTTTAGATACTGTACTCCAGAATATCTTTCAGATTTTCCAAATAAATCAATCTGAAGTTCTGAATTCTAAAGGGGATGACTATTGAAAATCTCTATGACAGAGCTGGCTACCACTATAGTGAAGTTCTGAGGTTTATTATTTCCTACCAAGATTGCAGAAGGGTATGTCCAGAAGGTAGAAGCAGGTGTCCTCACAAGTTCTGTTACTGAGCAGTGAAAATAAAAAAGGAATCAGAAACCATTGTCAAGTTTTCTGCAAGCTTTACAGTGAGAGATGATTGTAATTTCAAACAGACTGTAGCAGACAGCAACAGAAGTGCCAGCTGCGTAGTAATGGACTGTCTGGATAGCCTAAAATTTATACCTATGCAATTTTTTTTCCTTTGTAAAATTGAGATTTGTATATCCACATCATACATAAGCTTTTGAACACTAGTCTGTCTTTTAATTCACAGAGGTTAACATGAGAAAAATGTTGGTACCCTTAAAAGTGAAAAAATACTGCAATGATATATGCAGTATTTCTTCAGCTGGTAGTTTAATATGTATAGCTTTTCATTAGTTACAAAACATATTTATTACAGGCTTCAAATTATCAATGACTGCTCAGTAGTATAAACCTATTGTGAGACATATTCCTTGTAACATTAGCATAAATTCTGCAGTTCCAAGTGAGATTAAAATGAGGCTAGATAAAAATAATACTTGTAGAAGATAGGGCTGGGAAGAATTTATCTAGTCCATCCACCTGGTCTTAAGGCAGGCTGAGTTGTTTTCTTCAGTTATTCCGACATCCTGTCCCCAGAAAGTTCCATGATTGGGATTCCAAAATATTACTAGGCAATGCATACTATGCTTACCNCTATTTTCCTTGCTGTGTTTTAGGCTACTGTTCCCAATGAATAAGGAAACATGGTTTTACCTTTATACATTGCAGCAACTGTTAATTTATCAGATTACAGTCATCCTATCTCTGCTGTGCCTTGTCCAGCAGCTGGACCCTGACTTTTTCAGTCTTTCCTCTTAGCTCATACTATTTAACCTTGTAATTATTTTTTTGTTCTACTTTGGACTTTACCAGTAGGTCATGATATATGGCTTTTAGAAAAGGGCACAAACCTCCAAACTAAGCAGTGTAAAGATTATTGTAGTTGGTGTTTGCATCACCTTCCTGTTCATTCATTGCAGTAAGATCTGCTCTTCGGTGCCTGATGGCATTGGTCACTTTGCTAGCACTATTATACCCAGCAGATATTTTTCAAAGGTGTTGCCAGGCAGTCATTTCCCTCCTTAGTTAAAAGTATGTCCCTAGTATGACCTAAGCATAGTATTAGATTACTTTTGTTGCAAAATCTCTTACCGCTTTTTTTCTTTTTTGTTCTTGCTGTTTGTATGGCGAGAAGGAGTGAGTGAAGACTCATATGTGCAGGTTACTGTGAAGCAGCAAGTTCTTGCATGCTCCTCAAGGACTGTTCAGGTCCACACACATCTCAGGGTAACATTGGGGTAAAAGCATAGTATTTACCAAAGAGATTGCTTTCAGCAAAGAAGCAATGAGCTGCTTTGCGTTTTTTATGGAGTGAGAACTTGCAAAGGGGGTAGCAAAACAGATGATGGATAGTCATTTGTTCCTGCATTGCTACTTTGGTTTTATCCTGAACTATAAGAAAAAATAATTAACCACATTTTAAATATGAAGGCCTTTATAAGCATAACTTATAATGTACTGGAAAAGTCTCTTGATTGAAACTAGAAATTGTATTGCTGAATTTAAAATTGTGAATTATTTTTATTCTTTCTATTTATTAGTGATACTTTTTGAGCCAACTGACTTCAGAGCACTCAGAAATTTTCTGGCAGCAAGGAAATATAATCTTTCTATTTTTAATAATTCAGTTGAAATTTTTAGTCATCCAGTTAAAATTACTTGGAGAGGAATACACAGTCCTGTTCTAGAAAGTCATATTTGAGCTAAATCTCATTTTAAGGTTTTTTTTTTCTTTACATGCAAAAGAAATTCATAACCTTTTTTTAAAAAGGGTGAGAGGGGAGAGGAAGAAGAGACATCCACTCGACTCCCCAAAGCTGCATACAGTAAAATTGCAGGGATGGCTACAGACAGATATTCCCACACAAGACACATTTACATGTTCTTTGTATACTCAAAGGCTATTTCAAGCAAGGAAAAGGATTTGGTTTTGAGTGCTTGATGTGATCTCTAAAGAGCCTTCGTATCTCTGCACAAAGTCCTACTTTGGAGATTTTTCAGTGAAAAACATCTTCTGTTACTTGCAATGCCACCAGGTTCAGCTGCCTGCAAGCTTCTCCTTCTCACAACAGTTAACTCAGAGGAGCTCATGGAACTCATCGGTTCTACTCATACTTAGTATTTCATAGTGTTAGTGCACATACAGACATTCTGGAAATGCCATTATTTTCTATCCATGTGTGGGTTTAATGGGATTTCCGAATAGTTCAAGAGCTCATTTTTCCAAGATGCTGAGAGAAACATGACCTAGTTCATACAGTGGCTCTGGATTGCTTTACCTGAGCTTTTTGCATTGGTTCATCATCTATTGATGTGCAGTATGAAGCAGTGGACAGTATCTAAGGAGAGAATAAGAATATCCTTTAATCGAGTAAAAAGTCAATAAAACACTTTTTTTAAAATGAGCCTGAAGGCATGAGCTATTTTTCATAAGCTTGGCTCTTTCTTTTTCAGTCCTCTTTTCTCTCCAGTCAGGTTTTGTTATTAAGCACTGTGGCTTTTTAATCAAAGCCCACAGTTACCCGGAGTACATTTTTATGCTGGCTCTGCCCCAAGTGCAGGCTGCCGAGGCTGCACATCGACAGAGAGCCCAGAGAAGCGTTCCTCAACTTGGACCTTTTGTCCCAGCTTACTTCCTGTTGACCGGCGAGTGGCCCTTTGCCTGGCTTCTTGTCAGGTTGTTCACACAGAAGAGAGTTCAGTGTTTCTAAGGGCAGAGAAATCTTGAAGCAGATTAAAACTTGTGTGTGATGCTCTTGGAGCAGGAATACCAGCTTTTCCCTTTGTGGGCTTGCTAAAGGACAAAGGTCGCAAGGACGAGATAGAGCGGTTTGGTATGCTGGGGTGTAATTACACTCCTGCTAGGGAAGAGCAGCACAAGATATTTACTGGCTGACTGTTCTCCTTAATGGCAGTGCTGAATCTTTGGCCATGTGTAAAGCCTCGTGAAAATGTGCTATTACTTGTCAGAAAACAATTTTAATAAAGTTGCTACAGCTCTCTTGCAGTATGTCCAGCCTAAGCACGGCCTTCAGGAGCTGGAGGAAAGAACTGTATTTGGACATGTCCTTTCATGCAAAGCCTGTAGTAGGATGTGTTTATCATATTACTTGCACTATCTCATTGTCTAGCTCCATTCCTCTGTACATGCATGTATCCATATATGCCTGTGTGCACATATGAATACATATAATAACTAGTGTTTATCACAGGAATAAATATACAGCTGTAGCTGCAGCAGTGCAGTGATCAAACAGGGAGCCCTGAAAAAGTCATGGGTGACCCAAAGCTTTTTAGCTGTCTGAGCTGGACTACAGAAAGTCACTGCTACTCCCTGCAAGCATTATAGGATTTGCCTTGCCATTTTAGTGCTAGCGGCAGGGAGGAAAAGTATTGTAGTGAAAACCTCTCTGCTCAGGTAATCCTCCTGGCGCACCAGCATTTTACTGCTGTCCTGAGCTACAGGGGATTGATATAAATAGGACATTCCTTAACTACCTGGCCTGGAGGATGATTCAAGAGCATAAAATAAAGGTTTAGAGAATTAAATAAAGAAAGATGAGGCTGAACATTCAAACCCCATTTTTGGAGAGCAGGCTTGTGTTACAGGCTTCCGAGGGCAGTGGCCGGGCATGGCTGTGAGTCACCTCACTGAACATGGCAGGGCACGGGACACAAATGCCTGTTTATACAGGCAGGGGTGGGAAGAATTAAGCCTGCATTTTCCATGCCAAGAGCTCAGTGTGCTGAATAAGGATCAATCTAGGTCCAAAAAATGTTGAGGAGCTTTTTGTGTATCTGTGTGAGTGATTTTGAAGATTGAAAGCTTAGCTTTTTCTGTGATTTTTGAGGCTACGTCCAGGTTAAATTTGGTAGGAAGGAGCTTGCTTGTATGAGGTTTTAATAGGAAGCTGGCTCAGAGCAATAGAGAAGTAGGTTATGAGTCCTAGTGTGTATCTCTCTCTCATTCCTCATTTCTGTGTCTGCGTTCCTGAGGGACTCCTTCATATCACGAAGCCCATTTGACTTATGACCTAAGACAGATTTCATTTCCCAGCTCAACAGAGGTGAAAGGCTAGGGCAGTGTCCCACAACCAGCCTAGCTTCCACATTGTTTTCCAATCTGAAACATTTCAGTACTTGCAGATAATTTTTGAGTGTCAACATGCTGCTTCCAATAGCTGAAGGATAAGGGGAAATTGGGAGGCTAATTAAACATTTCCAAAGAATTGCAAACAAAAATCATAAATAATTACTAATACTAAACATTTTAGAAAATTAAGGGAAAAATATCTGGCCATATTTCTAATTGTAGAATGCCATTATTTGTTTCTATAATTTCTCAATACAATTTAATTTATTGCTGGACTTTTTCCCTTCTATACATTCCTGGTATTGTTGTACTCTTAATAGCATACCTTTTAAATTATCATAAAGGAAGAGAAGTAATACTTATGGGAACAAACATTGTTAAATATGGAAAATTAAAATTTCTTAATTTTTTTCTTTTGTTCTTTTAAACTTTGTGTTTGTTCCAAAAAAACATTTCTCTTCTGTAAAATGCTTTTATGTTAATAAATAGCTGACCTTATTACATGTGGAAAATGATCCCACTCCCATATGTTAGAACTCAAGAACCATCATTTTTTGGAGCCAGACCACCTATCCATGCATTTATGTCTCTGATTTTCATGTCATCTTTATGGTTTTGGCATAGGAAGCCAGACAAATTAGCCTCCTTTAATCCATTTTTTCCCTCAGCTTCCAAGGTTTTAGGTGCCTGAGAATCCCTTTGAAACCTACATTTTGGTCTGTAAAGTTATGCAGCTAATGGATCACATATAGTAAAAGGGACCAAATTGCCCTAGAAATACACAGAGGTTGAAAAAAAAAGAGGGAATTGGATTGTGAAATGGAAGACAAAAGAAGGCAATGTATGTGTTGGCTGGAAACATCTTTGTGTTTTTGGGCAAGACCAGTGGGCACCAGTGATTGCTGCAAACGGAGAACGTGGAGGGACTGTTCAGAGTTTGAGTATTAGCAGACTTCTTTGACATTTGTCCTTGTTCAAAGGACTACAAAGGCAGCACAATGATATCATAAGTGCATGCAGCTAAGAGGCAGCCTTCAGCTCAGCCCCAGTGTCACAGCACTGAAAGGCTGGTAAGAAATGGATGAGCAAAGCATGCTCTGGCTGCTGGCATCAGGGGCACCAGGAGCACAAAGCCACCAGCTCCCAAGTGGCTGAAAGGATAAACACTCAATTTGCACACACAAAGAGAACGTTTCCTTGACAAGGCAAGCTGAATTACACCCAGGGAAAATTTCACATGTCCTTAGAAAAGAAATAAAAATCAATATACTGTTTCAAAATACATTTTTATTCCTTGCTTTCAGTGACTTCTGTGAGCTGCGGGTCTGGTGCCTGGCTTCTAAGTCCGAGCAGTAATAATGATACATTAAATAGCTGTGTTTTTCTAAAAAAATCTGTTTTCTTTTTGGCTTAAGTGAAATATTGAAGAATCCACTGGCAATTGTGTCAAATTAGTTGTTTCATAGTGGATGTCATTGGTGAAAGAAGAAATATGCAGTACAGATGTGTACTTGTGTGCTCAGGGAGACAACTTGAGGTGATAGGATGTTGATCACATTACTTGACCTTTTGGGCCAGTTCAAAACATCTGTGCAGCACAGCTGAGTTGTGTTTTTTTACTGTTTGGATAGCAAAGCACATGTGTCAATACAGAGTTTGAACTAATGAAAGGACTATTTTCTTGGCTATCATGAAAAAGCCAAGAATGTGGACCATTCCCAAGCATAAATGTTCTTGTCTGTAAATATTTTAGTTACAAGTAGGTATAGTTACAGATAGCCATCACAAAGATAAGACCCTCAGACTTAAACCCCCAAATTTTTGCAACATTTTTTTTTAATCCAAATAATCACTTTTTTTGCCAGTTACTGTATTAGCAGACAGTGTCAACTGGAACAACACTTCCATGATTTTTTTTTTAAGTTAGAAATAAGCTTTTGGCCTAGTACTTTCCTATGTCCTTTTGGAGTGCTGTTTCAGTAGGTTTTTTCCCCTTTGAGATCCAGCTTTTCTGTCAGCTGCAGTCAGCTGTGAATTAATACTCTTGGATGAAACAGGGGTTTCCCATATGTTAAGTCTTTTTGAGGATTTCTTCACCTACTCTGGATTGGGGTAAACTTAAGATTTTAAAAAAAGGGAGGCATGGGAGAAGAGAGTGGGGGAAGAAATAGAAGCTTATATGTGCAAAAGTATGTTTTCCAACTGTCTGTTGGTCTAGTTAAATGTATTTTGTCTGTACCTGCATTTCTCCTGTTCTTAGCTTGGCACTGTTAGTAGTAACCATGGAAAGGAAAACCCTGTCCAGACAGCTGGCTGAGAGGTGAAAAGCTCAGGCTGGACCACTGGGTCTGAATCAGCGCCCAGCCTGACCCTTTCCACCCCCACTGAGGGTGTCCTGACCTTCAGGCTGCTCTGCCTCCCTTAGCTCTGTCACAACTTTTAGTAGAAATTATGATGTGGAGGTGAAAGGTCTATGGAAACCACGACATTGTTTTGTGTTAATTTGAATAGATTGGGGTATTTTTCAGAGGAGAACTATTTCTTTGGCAACACCCCAGCTCATTCTACTGTTGAGCCTGCAGTATTTGTATCTGCCTTAGGAGCAAGTTGCAGAGAAAAGTATTAATGACTTGGAGAGTCAAAGTGTTGGGTTATGTAGCCCAGGAGAGAGAACACGCCTGTGTCCAGGACTGCTTGCAGACTGCACTTGGTCAGAGGAAAGCCTGAAGCAGTTTGGCACAGTTTGTACTGGTACTAAGGCTGTAAGACTAGAAATAGTCAGAGCAGTGAGGAGTTCACCTATAAGCCTAGAAGTTAAATTTAATCAGAAGAAGTAAGCACCCAACTTTTGGACATGAATTGACCACCAGCACACAGCTGTAACCGTCTGGGGCATTACAAGAGATTGACTTGTATGTGGGAAGTAGAAGTGAAAACCTTGCAGGCAGGAGCATGTAGGAAGACGTCATAGTAAGATTTGGAAAAGCCTTTGATTTAGAAATTAAATAGCTACAGTAAGTAGTATAAACACTGTAAGACATAAGGTTTATGACTGATAAGAGGATTAAAACATTGCTCTGACATTAGATGTTATGCACTTCCCATCCTCCTCCCTCAGATGAAAGTCCCTCTCTGAACTGAGACATTTTGGTGGTTACCAGATGAACATTAAGAGGAACATGCTGCCAAATGTTAACTCTAAATTAAGATGTTTGTATATTAAGTGATTATCTCTTTAGGCATATGCCCCCAAATGAATATCTATAGAGAATCTTTTATAAATAATTCTTTCTGAAAATTATAATGATAAAGTGACTTGTAAGGAAGAGAGGACAATGACTCATTCCCTGTTGTGATGCCTTATTTATTCTGAAGTGTATAAACAAATGGTATTATAATTAATTCTCTGGCATACCAACATGCAACCTACAGATTCTACCTTCAACATACAGATTTGACCAAGATTTTCATTCTATTTTTGCTCTATATAAAAAGCCTGCTAATTCTTCCTGCTTATCTAGAAAAGTAATCACAGGATCATAGTTAAAGCTGTATATAAATGGATTAACTGGGGTTTCTAGAGACTGGCTTTTAAAAATTTTATTCTAAGTTGTCTTTCACATCCTTCTGTGCAAAACAGAATGCCATGTTGTGATTGATCTGTCTATAAACCACTGCATATTGTGCAATACCTCTGCTTTCTTTGGTTCTAAGTCATTAGGCTTTCTGAGAATACCTTGGATGAAATGTTGAAGTGAAACATTCACACAGCCTGTATGAGTTGTACATGTTTTCCTGGGGTGAAGGTATGGTAGGGTAGCAGTTGTTATCTGTTCCAGCAGTCCTCTCAAAACAGATTCAGTTCTTTTGCAGTACCTCATGTCAATGCTGTCAGACACCTCCTTTCTATAGATAGAAAAGAACTATCAAAGGTCTCCTGTCTGACTTCTAGCATGACAGGACATAGCCACAAGATTCTGTGATGTGCTATTGCTCCATTTTAATTTTCTATAATTCAGTGGGAACATAAAGATATCCTTAAGATTGAGATAAGGCTACTTTTCCTAACAGTATCTTAGATGTGCATTTTTAAAAGCCGTGGTTTCTAGAGCTGAAGACACAAACCCTCAGAATCCAATTTTAGCTGAATCACTCTAAATTAGAATAATCTCTCATATTGTCAATGTTCTCCAGGTATATATTAAGACTGGAATATGGTCAGTAGATTTTAATTTGAAATCTTTAGCCTGGTGACAGTTTAATTGCAAGTAGATAAGCTCTGATTACCCATCAAGCTTCAAGCAGAGATCCATAGTTTTCATCACTTTTGCTAAGATATCTGCTCACACTCAGTGTCATTGTCTAGACTCTGTGAACAGTTATAACTGTTAACAAATAACATGTTAATTAATACTGTTAAAAAAAGAAAGGATGACAAATTTGCTGCCTCAAATAAAAAAAAGTTAAAGGGCATAAGAGGACAAAACTGTCATCAAACCTAAATGCACAGATAACCATAACAGTGTGTTTAGATAACCGTAGTTATTAAATTTCAAAGCTAAATGTGGCAGGTTAATGCAGTCTACTTAAATGGTAAAATAACGTCATATTTTACATGTATAGTTGATGCTAATGCATGAATTTTGGCAATTTCCAGAATGCTTTTTACGATCAGAAAATGTGTTTTGCCTGTCTTACTAGTTGCGCAAGATGACTTTAAAGTGCTTCTAGTCTGGTGCAATAACATTAGTCCTTTGTGTAGCACAGTGTCCTACAGCGAGCGTAATGACAGTGTAGTTATCATAGCTGTTAACAAATGGGCCTTAATGGTTGCTTCAGTCTTTATGACTCAGGCGAGACCCTTTAAAAATTGTACTGTAAACTCATTAGATGTAATTTGAATTTGGAAGTTCTAGAAATAGATGCTAGCAGATAGACTTTGTTGATGGTCATAGAGCAAAACAATTAATCCCTAGTTTATATGTCCTGCTGGGTTGGTTTTTTGTTTGTTGATACCTAGCTTGTTCGTATTTCTTTCTCTGAAGACTTGTTATGGTGTTTGTGGGTTTGTTTTGTTGTTTTGTTTGTTTGGAATTTTTTTAAGGGAGGCAGTAAAAAAAAAATCTACTTTTTTGTGTCAGTTCAGGTTTGGGGAGTTTAAAACCTGGTTTTCAGTACTGCTCCCTACATCCCTCAGCTGTCTGATAAGTTGTGCTCTTTCACAGATGTGAGGCAGACTGGTATAAACAGCTGTCCTCCTAGTGAAAAATCGAAGCATTAGATCAGTGTTGATGTCATTTTTATTTATTTTTTTCTCTTGAACGCTAGTAAATAGTGGTTGAAGTTCATGTGAACAAGGATGTTTAGAACAGTATGTCTTAACTGCCTGACTCTCAACATGAGGCAGTGTGTAATTCACATAAACCTTCTGCAGAAGTTTCTGGATCACATACCAAATGAAGTGCTGGCCTTGTAGCACAGAGACCCTGATTGAAGTCCAGCTTGCAGTTCCACACAGACTCCTTTTTTTTCCAGTGTAGTGCTCTTTCCAAAATCACAAGTGAGTAGTTAGATGATGTTTGGCTCATCAGCTGTTCAGTCTTGTGATAGAAAAATAGTTCCTTTCCAGCATTAGCTGTTCTTCTGAATGGAGTGGCTCAGCAGAGTCAACCAGCTTTGATGGCGACCAAAAGCATGCCTTGGCCAAGGCCATTAAAATGTTCTTTGTGCAATACGCAGGGTATAGCGGGTGCAGGCACGTGAGCCAAGGGCTGGGCGTGAGCTACTAACTAGGCAAAACAAAATCAAATTCAGATTTGGAGAACTGTATGGGTGAAAGCCAGCAATGTCTGCTGCTCCAGCAGTGATTTATGACACTTCCTCAAATATGAAACATCTGGGAAGAGAGATCAATAAAGTCCTTCAAGAAAGCGCGTGCAACGGGATGGCAGAGAAAGGCAATACACATGAAAACTGCCATAATCTTGTATGAGTTCATTTCAGCTCTAAAAAAGCAAACAAATAAATAAATGTTGCTTCCTCTCTCCTTAGCCAAGCATAGGGTAATGCTCCTGATGGATAAGTTAATTATTTTATTTTTCCCAGATAATGAGTCTCATTTGGGTTAATCCTGTGGCAAAGCAACACGCCAAATTAGTGCCCCAGTTCCTGCCTGTTCTGCTGTGTCATTATTTCTACACACCCTTTGTTTTACCACATAGTACATTTTATTTGGTGTAGTGAGCCTTTCTGTTATGATACTTGCTGATATGGAACATATGATATTGTGACTAGTCCACGTTTTCTGTCATATTTTGCTAGCATAACCTTGCAAGTGGTATGAAAGGCTTTTACACCTGTCAGAAAGGCTTACTTAACTCATATGTTAGAGCTACTGCAAAGTCGTCTTGCAGAAATGAGCTGCAAATTCAAAGCAGCATATTGAATTTTTTAATTTATTTATTCACAGCACAGGTCAATTAATTTATTTCACAGTGATGTAATATTTAGTGTTTGGAAAAAAATTGATAAAACATGGGTGAGAAGCTGTTCTTTGTTCAGCTGAGCAAAACAGCAAATGTTTTTCCTGTTTGCAGCAAATACAATGCATGTCATATGCATAATACTATCTAGTGAATAATAGGCATTCTTGCTGAAATGGTTTGGACTGTATTGTTTTTCCTGTCAACAGAAGATTCCTTAGCATTCCTTATTAAAAGGCACAGTACAATTAAACAAACAAATAACTCTTTCCCAGACAGGAAAAATAAATAATCTTTCTGGACCTCCCAAGCTGAAATTGTCGTGCATATTTTATCCATAGTTGATTGAGACATGAAATATATTTTCTGTTTTTCTCTACAAGGCTTTGCAATGTGGGTCCCAAGTGTAGTGCAAGCCTTTCTTCTACAATACAATGCAAATAATCAATGATTATCACAGTTTCATATTTTTTTGTCATCTTTTAAAATAGCACTCAAAGAGGTAGCATTATGTGCTTAGTCAGGTTTGTTTATTCCTGTTCCCCAAGCCTCATCTATTGCAAAACCCAAACACTAAAAAAGAAAACCACCAACAGATCAAAAATTATTAGGAAAATAAACTCATGAGTTTGACTTCAAGATGAGTCACCAATACAGAGAAAGATCAAAGAACTACCGACACTAGAAACCCAGGGTTTGTTTTTATAGCAAGAAAACCCCAGAAATGCTTATAGGTCCAGTGATATATCCTGTAGAGTATAGAAAATAATGGAGTAAGGGTAATAAATGTAGGTAGATGATGTACTTTAACTGGAATACATCCTGTGATCTCAAATAATAACTCACTCTAGGACACCCCTGGTCTGGTCTCAGTGCATTGTATCTATCAGGACCCATAGATTATCTCTTCCTGAAGAAAAGAAATGCCTAAGGAGAAATACCCTTATATGTTCCCCAGCTGCCTGGTGGTTGATGGTAAGGCTTTGTTCTTAGCAAATAAACTAGGTATTTTCATCCTGTTTTTAAGATAAATCTCAGGGACTATTACCATAAATCTATCTTTCAAGGGTATTGTTCTGTGCCAATTTTTTAAGGGGAAGAGGACATCTATTGCAGTCTTAAGTGTTGGATTTGACAGCCAGATTTTGAGTTTGTTTGAATGAGTAAGTGCTTAACACCTTGCTGATAGGTCTTTGTGAATATCCCTCTTAATGTGTATGCCAGTGCTAAGATATATGAATTCTGCTGTGTTTTCTGCTTTAAAAGTTCATTTGTGATCTGTGTTTTTTGTTAACTTACCATTTGTAGCATCTTCTTTGTGTTATCATTACTAGTTATGAAGTTTTGAGGCATGTATGTAATAGCTGAACTGTGACTTTGCTACTTTGGCATTGAATGCCAGACTTTGGCCTCATGCTAAAAGGGTACACTGATTTTAGACAGCATCCATTTATCTATTCCTCATGTCAAAATCTGTGGCAGTGTCCTGCAGAAGACAAACAACAGATTTTGGTCCCGTGCCTTTCTTGTTTCACTTTGATAGCTCATGTTATGGCTTGTCATTATTTTTAAAGGAATTCATGGCATATAAAGATGCAGAGATGCTACAAGTAGGCAAATTTAACAGCCTAGATGATAATAGTGGTGGCCCCAATGTCACTTGTGGCAGAGTCCTGGGAACCTACAGTTTTTGGTGCTGTGGCCAACAAGGTGTTGGGATGGGCTGGAAAGTGGCTACTACGGGGGTAGGGCAAAGTGTAAGGGGACTCTTTTCACATTGTCTTTCAAGTCCTGAAAAACAAATAGTTTACGCTGTTCTTCTCTAGTGAAAAGAACAATCCAGTCATGACCCCCTGTGTCTGTGACAACAAAGGTCTGTTTTGCTTCTGATCAACCTTCAGATGCCTCTGTTAGTGTTTAAGTGAGCAGTGATGGAGGCTGTCAGATGCCATCAAAAACTGATTAAGTTAATGAGCTTGTTTTGCCACTTGATGTGCTTCTCGGTAACTGATCTGAAGGTGAAAATGTGGTAGGCACATGATATCTTCTGGACTCTGAAATCCAGTCTGCTCTTAGATATGCTAATGTGGGTCATCTATTTTCCCTGTCACCAATAATCAGACTCATTTAGATCGACTTTGATTTACACACTATGTTTTACTGCCTTTTTCTTTGAGGACATAATTTTTAATTATGAAGAATTTTTAATTTTTGAAGAAATTAACATTTGGTTTGACTTGTTTTCTTTCTCATGCTGGTATCCCCACCTATGCAGGCTTTCAGATGAGCCTCTCTGAAGCTATTTGCAGCTGTAGCTGCTGCATTGCCTTTCAGTTGTCATATAGACAAAACTGAGGTGTGTCAGTTCCTGGGATCTGATCTAAGAACATTGAACGCTGTTCTTCTGATCAGCCTAGATTTCTCTAGTGGTATATCAAATCTTCTGTTGGACCCTCCAGCTGTCTGCTAGCTGCTGCTTTTCCTAAAAGAGTGAGAGCATCAGGTTTTTCCAAGGTAGATTTTTAGTTTTACCTATAGGGAATTACATTTTTCATGATGTTAGTTTCTCTAACATCCTGGTGAGATGGTCTAATACATGGATATGTTTCAGGACATATGGTAGCACTGATTTGGGGAAACAGCTCTCTGATGATCAGCTTGGTTTTCTACCGAGTAGGCAATGGTTATCAGTATCTGACTTGGCTGTAGTTTTCTCTACTCAGTTGTCAATATCTCCATTATGCTGAAGTTTCCCATTTTCCCATTCTCTTTTGTGGAAATATACCAATAAAAAATCTGAAGATTTAATTTTTGATCTCATCATCTTAGTCATCTTCTAGCTAGTAACATTCTATAATTGTTATTTTCATATGTTTTGAAACCTACCTTGGAGCAATCAGTTGCTAATAAGTTCCTTCAAGATGAGAAATCTTCTTTTGGAAGTCCTAATTAATGATGCTTCCTGTGTGTGGTAACTATCTTCTCTCTTCGACTAAATTGTGTTTTTATTTTCATTTTTCAGTGGCTGTCTCTTCATTATTAACTATTGCTTATTCCAGGAAGAGTAATTACTTCAGGAGGAGTATTCTATTTGTCGACTCTTCTCATAACCTCTTTTTTCACCTTTTTTGCTGTTGCAGCCATGCTCCAAATGTTCCAAACTTCTATTTCAAAAGTTGTTTCATCCTCAAAAAGTTTCATCCTCACATATTCTGTTACTTTTCAGCTTTCAACAAGAGTCCATGCTTGCCAGTATAGAGTCTGTTACATTGGTGTGTTCTGTGCCAGGCATCCATCTTCCTGTGTCCCTGACCACATAACTTTTCTTAGACAGCCAGAAAGGCCCTTTTAAATTGGAATATATCCCTTAGACCTGGGTAATTCAGATATCTTGAACAGGAGTGAGTGAAAGCCTAGCAGAGTCTTACAATCTTTCTGCAACACCAAGGCCCAAGCCCCAAGGAAAAAGTTTACTTAAATGAAATATGTATGATACATGGTATATATGTTTGTATGTATATATATATGCATATACTCGATGCAAATGCAAGGTTTGGAGATGAGTTTTATTAAGATAAGTTTTGGCCATGGATACTCTAATATGTGTGTATTTTGTGAGGAAAAAACCTTCTTATTTTCTTGTGTTGAGGAGGTTTTTTTATTGTGAGTCTGATTAAGCAGAGCATCTAAATGCTGGTTTTACACTAAGCATGTGCTTAAGGACTTCTGCTTTTGGGAATCCTGGATCCATGAAAAGAAGCTGATCAGACAGTATTTTGAGTCACAAGGAGCTTTCTGTGAAATAAGCTGACAACAGCTCCTTAACCAGTTGGAGACTGGAAGTACAAGTTTGCATAATCAGCAATGGTCCTGCTGCCAATAAGTGAGACTGGATATTCAGTTTGCCAGCTGGCATCTTCCCTTTTCTTCTGAATTTTGATTATTTTTATAACAATAACAATAAAACTTTGTGTTTCTGTAATGCCTTCCTTCTGAGGAGCTTGAGTTCTTTACAAATGCATGATAACTGGCTAATTGGATTTGTTAATCTAGTTGCCAAAAGGTGAATATAAATGTATTACTCCCATTTTACAGAAGAAGAAATTGAGGCAGCAAGAGGTTAAGTTTCAGGAAGGTCTGCAGACCTTAGCATTGGTCTAGTAAAGGGAATAAGAAGGACAAGTTCAACAAACAGAAAGGGAGACAAAGCAAAGTAACATTCCCTCTTTGGTGATCTAGGTCAATCAGTGAGAACTCTGTCTTTCATTTCACCCTTTTAGTTGTAGCTCTGTGACCTGGACCAAGTCATCCTTCCAAGAGTAACCCCTGTAAAGATGAAACTGAGATAGAACCATAGAATCATTTAGTTTGGAAAAGACCTTAAGAATCATGGAATCCAACCATTAACCCAGCACTTTAAAGTCCATCACTAAACCAAGTATCCCCAAGTGCCACATCTACTCATCTTTTAAATACCTCCAGGGGTGGAGACTTAACCCCTTCCCTGGGCAGCCTGTTCCAATGCTTGACAACCCTTTCAGTGAAGAAAATTTTCCTAATATCCAATCTAAACTTCCCCTGGCACAACTTGAGACCATTTCCTTTTGTCCTATCTCTTGTTATTTGGGCAAAGACACCAACATTCATGTCCTTATCATTTCCTTTCAGCTGGTTGTAGGGAGTGATAAGATCTTCCCTGAGCCTCCCCCTATTCTCCAGGCTAAACCACCCCGACTTCCCAAGCTGCTCCTCATAAGACTTGTGCTTTAAAATTTTTAACATTATTATTTTTGTTAGGGAGGTGGAGGTAGCCAGTAAAGCTGTGATGTGTGAGGCCAAAAGAAGTAAAAATAGTCCTACTTAAGCTGTGGAAGAAGTGAAGATATTTGTGAGGCACTTGCTGTGCTAACCTGGGTCTGCACTGACCATTTTCCCTGGATCCTGCAGCTCTATTGCTTCCAGCAACCAGACTGGCTTGTTTTGAGCTCTTTCAGGAACCTCTGCACCTTTCTACCCTGGGCATGTACCTCATCAGGCTCAGTTACACTGAGGGGAGTAGTGACCTCCAGCAGCAAAACAGCAAAGCTGCTGCTGCTTTCTCTGCCCGTAATGCAGTCAGCTGTTATTGATCCCCTGCTAGGAAACAGGCTTTGCACAGCTGAAGTTACTGTCCTCGTCCTTTTCTCAATTTACTGCCCTTGCCTGGCACGGGGAGATTTGGAAATTTATGTGTGTTGTGTATGAAGAGGGTTATTGTATTTTAGATTAAAAACAGTGGAACTGTCCTTGAAAGGTACAGCCTGGGGAAGTAACAATGAAAATGGGCTTAAATTGTTTTAGTTAAGAAGAGATTAAGAAAAATGCTTTGATCTCCCATGGTAATGATGAACTTCAGCAGATGTACCTGAAGTCTGTAATGTGTTTTTCCACTTTCAGTTAAGCAAAAACCCACCACAATCTTGGTTTTTTTTTTCATTTTTATTTCAAAGAGAATCTTACTGAGGGTAAAGTAAATGTTCATTAAATTGAGCCAGCTTAGTAGATAGCTGTCTCCACTAGCTGGCTAATCTTTTGGGCATCAGCCATAATCAGAGAATGATTATTATTGTAGTCTGTGCCTATGCAGTGAGTTGTTTGTTCCTTGAGAGGTCTGTATCAATCCACATTTGGATTTGAGTGATAGTGCATACATATCATACAAATTCAAGGGAGCACTTCAGGATTTATTAGTGTGCTGCATACTTGGTGGGGGGTATGTTGTCAGTCTAGTAAATCACACCAAAGTTGACCTCTTATTTTTATTTAGAAATTATGCATACATATAATATGGATGCTTGTATGGTCTGCCTACTTTGTAAGGGAAAAATAATTCAAGAAGAAAGGATTTGTTGGTCTAATTTATTCAACTCCTTAAAAATACACGTAGTAGCACATTGCTTTAAAATTATATAAGAGAGAAGAACAATTTGAGGCAAAAGAAAAAAAAAAATCATGCTTTCCAGCTAAAACTTGCTTTTCATTGTATCAGCTCGCTGTGGTTCGTCTGCATGACCCAGCTGCAATGAATGGAATTGAGCAAGAGTCTTTTGCTGGAGCCTTTCCTATGTGCTAACAGGAAGAAGTAGTGGTGACAGTCATACCCTTCATCATCACTGGGAGAGAACAGAGAGGGGCGGAAAAGGGAGACCAAGACCAAATGAGAACAATATTTGGCCCAAATTACTTTTCCTGACCAAACACTTGGTATTTTTGTTCCAAAGGCCTCTGGCTCACAATGAAAATGAGCTAATCCCTATTAGGAAGTCTTTCTGGATTTTGACTGGGAAGTGTTTGGTGTTGAATGAAAAAGCTTTGAGAGAAGCTTTTGTCCATGTTGTGTTCTCATTAGCAGTGTTCTCATTAGTGAAGCCTTGTGATAAAAATGGGTGCATTGCCCTAGTTTTTATTTATTAGAACTAAAATCCAATGTGCACGTATCCCTGATTTTTTGTTTCCTTATCCACCTATGCAGTGCCTCGCATGAGTGCCTCGCTACCCTGTCCCTTCTTCTGTGTGCAATCCCAGCGTGAGAGTCTCACCCTCCTTTCCCTTCCTTTCTTCTCCCTTTGGCACATGCCATGAGCTGGCAAGATCTTGCCCTACACTGTAAGATTGATAAAGGCTGAATAGTGACACTTGCCGAGGGAAATGTCCGTCCTGCCTTGTTTTAGAAACAAATGCAAAACTCTCAGTTTTAAAACTGGTTTTCTTAGAACCTGTGTGAACCCTGCAGAGAGAAGCTCCTTCAGAAGTGGTTCAGGAAATGAATTTACCTTTGGGGCTCTGAAGTGCCCTACAAAGGAGCTGCTCTCCATTTCCTCTGACACATGAAGAATGTGGTGCTCCTGTTCCTAAATTAGTCAACATTGTATGAAGCTGAGCAAAACTGAGGTTCAGAAGCTGAGCTATCTTCAGAATTGTCCTTTGGTGAAGAAGTTTTCCCCTGTAGCAACCATACTTTGAGAAGTAAAATAATAATCTTCTAATACATGTTCCTTTGATAAAAAGGTAGTTATATTGTGTTCTGAAACTTTCCAAGGCCCCAAATTAATCTTGAATGTTTTCTAGCTATGCTTATAGGACAGAAGCAAGTGTCTGTGAAGCAAGTTGTAGCAGGGTATCCCTGCATCAGGCAACCAAAAGCAGCAGAGTACTGGCTTTCTCAAACTACACTAGAAATGTGCTGCAACCTCAAGCTGCAGCATCCATCAAGAGAAGGTTTTGGGTTCTCTGTTCTGTGCCCTTTGCCTTTTAGCTGACCAAACTGTCCTGTGTATTGCAGGGTGTGAATAACAAAGCACCTTCTGCGGCAGCTAGACTGACTCTTAGAAAGTTGGTTAACATGGCAGACTATTAAAAATGTAACTACAGCAATTTGTGGGCTTGGTTTTGTTTGAGATACAGGGCTGCACTCCATGAGAGAAATTTTCCATTTAAGTACTTAGTACTTTCTGTTTCTGATTTATCTAGAAACTCTGGCATTTTCTCTGTCTAAAAGTCTCATTACTAGTAAGACTCTCATGATATTTTGGCAAGTCTACTCCCCATTATGGATAAAATCTGTAAGTACAGAAACATATTGGACAAGAACTTTTTTTTAACTGAAAGAAAACTTGAATTCCAAGTGAAAACTTGGGTTCTTTTTCCACTTTACTTTTTTTTCCCTAATTGCTTCTATTGTTGCACTATCATTTCAAGACAGATCTTTGTCCTTACTTTTCACCTTTTTTCAAAGTCCAATTTTCTTGTTTCAACTTAAAAAACTGAAAGGTGTTTTTTTGTGGTTTTTTTTTTTTATTTTTATTTTTTTATTTTGAGAACTACTGTTTCCCTTTTAATTGCTGAAATTAGCAGACAAAGGAAATTGGAGGCTGAAGAAACTAGAAAAACATGCTAGGAAAGAGGAGATGATTGAAGAAAATTACAGAAATATATAAAACACAGTAGAGGAAAGATAAAATCATGGGAAGTATGGGAAAACCAGAAAGTATGAGGAGAAAAAGAAAACCAAAAAGGAAAAGAATTGCATTGCTAGAGAATGAGATCTTCACTCTCTCCTTGCCTGCACTAGAATTCTTATGTGTTTGCAGGAAGCATACTGGGTTTTATGGAAACATCTTCCTTGTTGTCA
The DNA here is from genome assembly GCA_013400575.1 of Peucedramus taeniatus. NCBI lineage: Eukaryota > Metazoa > Chordata > Aves > Passeriformes > Fringillidae > Peucedramus > Peucedramus taeniatus. The sequence continues at coordinate 65,735 of WBNO01004182.1, forward strand.
TCCCTGGACAGAATGATTCCTTTGAAATTACTTACAGGAGTGGAAAAGTCATTAATCAAGCCATCTTCCTAGCCTGTTTCGTGAGTCTTTCTCTTTTTAAGTCACCTTAGAGGAGCAGGGAGAGAAGGAAAATGAAGAATAGGAGTGATCATCTCAGGACTGGAAAAAAATGGACAAGGCTGTCTGGAAAGAAAAAGAAACTAAAAGAGAGTCTACAACAGAGCTCCTACTACAAATGTATTTCTACAAAAAGGGAGAATGTGGTGGTGTGTGATTTACTAGAGGAAGTAGAGAAAGGTCAATAAAACAAAAAAGCTAGCAACTTTAAAAAATATTATTTTCTACTTTATATATTTGAAAAAAAAAAAAGGAAAGCTTAAATTAAACACTTAATTTTATTTGTGCTTGTTTGGAGGGTATGATGGCCAGGAATTGTTTATTTCAAGGGGGTCTGCTTCACCTCTTTGTTGCACTATGGGAACAAGTCTCTCATACTGTTTATGTCTCAAGACCCATGCCAGAAGTCTGCAGTTCTTGTCTTCCTGTGCAGAACCGTTTTGCTTGGCTGTGAGCATAAAAGCTCTAGGGAAGCACTGTCTATTAAGGCTAATTCTGTTTCAGCCTTATCCAATACTTTTGTCTTTTGTGTGGCTCTCTCACACTGTGTAGTTTGGCTATAGTTATAATCTGTGTGCCTCTGGCCTATGAAATGTCGTGCTGGTTCAGTTGCTTTCCAGTGGCGATGTTCCACACACTCTTTCTCAGAAGTCTGCAGAGCTTAAATGTATCCATGGATGAATCTGACCTTCTGCACAGAACTAGGTCCAGAACTTTGTGCAGCAGTCCCAGTAAATCCAGGCTGCATCTCAGCACAGCTGGTATGGCCTGGAAGATGAGACCAGTGGAGAACTCAAAACAAGTTGTTCAGGAACTGGGGTTTTCAAAAGTGCAGGGCTGTACTGAGTAGACCTGTCCAAACTAGTACTAAAACCAGTGACACAGTGGTGCTCTGCTAGTTCTTTTTATGCTTGATGAGAGACAGTCCTACATATTCTGAGAGGACCACACTGTTCAGGCACTGCTCTTTGCTATGTAGGCAATACTGCTTTGTTCAACGCTGGTGGGAAGGTCTCTGGTGGATGCTGGTGAGATGCACTGTGGATGTGCCTGTTGCATTTCAGGAACAAAAAATCCCACTGATTTTCCACTCCAGTGGAAGTTCTAGAGACACTGCTGATTTATTAGAGTGTTTCTGATAATCCCTCTCTAACTGGCTTTTGTGGTCCACATGGGTGGTTGCTGTTGCTACTGCTGCAGATAGGTCATTAGTATTATGTGAAGTCCTGGAGCCCCAAAGAAATTTTAAGTGCTGTAGTTCTGTATGATCTTCACACACAGAGCAAAGAGATCTTATTGCAAGATGCATGTTTTTGTGATGTTCTGCAGAGAAGCAACATATACTGGGGGAATGATCTTACTCAAATTCTTAAGAGGATACCGTGATGAAGAGCTTTGGTACTACACGCAGAATCTGGGATAGTATCCAAAAAGCCCAGATGTTTAGTCTTCAGTGGCTTCATTTTAAGCCAATAAATGTGGAGTTTATTTTTTGGTTGGAAGATGGCTTTTTCTTAATTTTCCTAGCGTACACTAAAATGTTGACTTTCCTGAGGGAGGCTTGATTCTGTTGGTTGCCCATTAAACAAGTGCAATGCACTTGTGCCACATGTGTGAATTAGGATTGGAATAATGTGATTTGCTGGACATTTTTTTTTTCTCTCTTTTTGGAAGATCTTAGGTTTTGTTATCCGAGACAACAATGCCTTGATGCAATAAATGCAGACTTCCTAAGTGACAAAATCGATGATAGGAAGGTGAAATGGGCATCCTAATTAGATGTAATGTAGACTAAGGGAGGGAAAGGCTGTCTAATACTGCAGTCTGTCTCCCATCATGTCACACCATCATGCTTCACATGAGATCCTTCATCTGCTTCATCTGCTTGTTTCTAGATACAGGCAAGGAAAGGCTACTTCTTTTTCATGTACAATGTTTGTCCCAATGATCTGGGAAGAAAAAAGAAAAAAAAAGTCATAAAATGAGAATGGTATGATTTCTGGAAGACTAGGGAGGTTTTCTCTTTCCAAATGTCTTCCCTGTCTGTTGCTGGAACCTCATATTGTCTTCTAGGGCAGGAGAGAGCACTAGGGTAGGTGAAGCTGTTGCACCCCATGTATAGATGAGAGTGGCAATCCCCATTTCTGTAAAAGGTTCCAAGCCTGGCATGCGAGGCAATTTGCACCTCAGCTCCATGTTACCCCCTACCCTTGCCCTTAAGCAGTGAAAAATAAACCTGCTCTCAGGGTCATATAACACATTATCACTCAATGTAATAGAAATACTAGAAAGAGTAGAAATACCCAGTACAGGAACTTTTGATTGTGTTATATACAGAAACATGTGGACGTGCCATCTTCTGGTTGATACACCACCTGCCTGTGTCACCTCTGGAAGAAAGTCCCAGGTCTGCCTCAGAAATACAAAGTGGTATCTAGGAAGGTGTAGGGGTAGAGTAGCAACTTGCTGCCTTCTCTGCGTAATAGAAGTGAGATGGGTTTCCTTTCGGCCATGGGTCCTGAATAACTCTGTTCATTTTTTCAGCCAGCAGGTACCTCATCATCTTCCTCCACACACACCCCTCACTGCTTTCAGGGTCTGGTGGTGGTGTGGGAAGGTGCTTTCCTTTGCATTTGGTCACAAAAATGGCTTTGAGAGCTACAGGCCAGTGATAAAGCAAGCAGCAAATTTTGTAGTACAACATTTATACTCTTACGAAAGCACAGCCGTGCCTGCCGGATATTTGTCTGGCTAATTCTTGCTGTTGACAGGAAGCAGACATTCAGGCTCAAAACATTTACATATCTCTGCATTGACAACACCAACATGAATTTGGCGTCTGCGTGAGAGATGCGCGGCAGTGCCTGTGTCTATTCCCTCTCTCGCCTGCCACAGCAAACGGAGGCTGAGTGGCTGACCAAGAGCACACACACACACAAAACTGTGGGGAGATTTTGCACTCTTTCTTGAAAGACCAATAAATATTTTTTTATTTCTTTGATGTGGTATATGAGGATCCTGCTGGGCATTTCAAATGTCTTTTTCTCTTTTTGTGCACTTTGGCTTCCTAGGCAAAATAGTTTGCTGGGTTTGTGTGTCCCAGCTAAACTCCTTGCTGCTTCCTCTTTCATTTTTTGTTTATTTGTTGTACTACACTGATGCACAACCACTCTCTGCAAACTATTACAGGCCTGGACATCTCAGTAATTCTCTGTATAATTTATAAAAATGGTGATATTTTTAATAATAAAGTATCCCTCATTAATAACATAATATGATTACATCTGACTTGTCCTCACTTTCATTTTTAAAAATAATATTTTAGCATATCTCCCTTCCTCACGTTTACCTTTTATTTTTAAGCCTTGAAATTCATAACTTAAGCTGGTTTAATGGGATGAAAGTTGCTTTCCATTGTATATTTGGCCTTTCACTGACAATATATATCAATGAGTTTGCTTCTTAGTTAAATCCTTAAGGGTCTCTGGATACCTTAAACTATTAAACTTAACAGCATTATGTTCAGAGGATGCCTGAGCATTTAGGAAAAGCTGTTGAAAATAGTCCTTGCTGATATTCTTGTGATCTGAATTCAGGATAGGACACAGCAATCACCACCATCAGCGATGCCCATCCACCCCTTCTTTCTAAGGCATGTATCAGATTTCTCATTTATTCTTCAATGATACTACTGCCAGAGCTGCCTCAATACCTGCTTGCTACACAAGGCAATTACATGGAAAGGTAATTAGATGATCCTGAGGACTGGATTTTGAGAAAAAGAGAAAAAATCCAATAGTAAAATCATTTACTTAGCAAGTAATAGAAAAAATCCTGAATGGAAAGTTGCAAGATTATTTTTAGGGAAAGTATCAGATGATTTTGTAAGTGCCCAAGCCATAAATGGCCACAGTTGTGAAGGCAATATATATGGTACAAAGATGTATCAGGTGAGATCCTTCCAGTAGAGAACTATGTAAGTCACTGATGTAACCCCATGTGGTCATCTAAGGTCATCCACATTCCAGAAAGACCCAGGATGTCTCTTCCAATNTATGTAGCCCCATGTGGCCATCTAAGGTTGGCTTTTCATCATCCACATTCCAGAAAGACCCAGGATGTCTCTTCCAATCCCATATTTGTGCCTTTTTTTCTCTACAAGCTTTGTGAAGGCTAGTCGTGGCCATGAATTTCAGTGCACAAGAAGTTTCCTACATATTGGCATTTGTACACAGGGGATTGTCCTCCTGCTGGTCTGACCTCCTGATGCCTCAAAGCCATCATCCAGGTGGCTTCAGCATGGGCTTCAGTGAGCACCTTCATCAGACCTTTGTGGTGTGTGACCCCCGTGTTCTGTACCAGCAGGGAACATTGTTACAAGCAAGCTGACACTGAAGAGCTGCCTTAAATACGAGATGGGAAGGAAGGTGTTTGCTTCAGATTCCAATGTTATATTATTCACTTGATCCTTTTTCATGTATTAGAGATATGGGATTTCTAGTGATAGGAAACTTCTGCTAGTTCAAAATTCAGATTTGATTAAAAGCCTGCACTTTACCCACTTTCTGTGCCTTCCACTTACCTACATTGCACAGCTATCTCAAATCTGAAGAAAATGGATTAGAGATCTTGAAAAGAGATTTTCTGATGAGATTTCTTCATTCTTTTTNTTTTTTTTTGGTTTTTTTTTGTTTTTTTTTTTTTTTTTTTTTTTTTTTTTTTGGTGTGATTTTGTTTTTGTTTTTGTTTTAATTTTTTCCCTTAGCCTGGAAAACTAATAGCCATTTATGGCTACCATAATAATAGCATTTTTGAACTTCAGGCTACAGATAAATGTGGTAGATGAATGAAAAAAGGCTCAGAAGATGAAACTGGTATTTAACCATAAAAAAAAAAAAGAACACCCTGGGCAATATAACAATGAAACTATAAGGATGCTTACATTCTGATTGTCTGAAATACTGTCTAAGTCCAAAATCATTGGGCAATAAATGTATGCTGTGTCTTTTAAATGGATGTTGTTCTCACCTCTGTGTTGTGGGTTATCCTGCTCTGCACTGCCCAACTCTGCTGTGCTTCTCATCCATAGCACATGTGGAATGCTGGTTGTTGCCACCAGTCATTTCTTGAAAGCACATTGACCTCTTACTCAAAGGTCATCATTATTTTAGCATGATGGTGGTGGTGGTATCAGGGTCCTTTCCTCAGAAATATGAAATATTCAGAAGGTATTGCTCATCTCTGCCTAAAGCTCCAAGACATCATGAGTGTTGATGGGTTGAAATAGGAGCTCTTTGCATGTTATCCAAAATGTTTATCACAGCAAAGGTTGGCATGCCAGAATTGGCCAACTGGCATGAAAAAAACATTTCACTTTCTTGGGAAAGTGTTATCACTTGCTGCCTTTTAGAAACTATAGTTGTTTTCTGAATTACAAGTGGTTTGCATAAAGAACATAAATTGCTGTGCTCTTTATCACTGCTTACTGTGTGACAAATATACAGTCCAATTTTTCAAGTGCAGTGTCTTGAAAATGAATGTGTATTTGAAATGAAAACCATTTCAGTACTTGAGCATCCTCCCTCTGGAACAGACTGGATAATAGCATGTTCATCACCTTGGGTTATTTTAATATTTCCTGCAGCCTGCACAAGATGCTTTCTATTTTCTTGTCAAAACATACTGAAAAGAAAATTATTTTTAATAAAGTACAGTAATCACAGTGTGATCACCAAGTGCATCTTCTCTTGTCAGATTGTTTCTTCCTACTTGCAAGGATTTGCAGTTACTTAATGTTAAGGTTGCTGAGCAATCCAATGTTGGAAGGAAGAGAATAGAATATTTCATTTCTGACAAAGATCCCTGGGTGATACACAGCATCCTCCTTGGCCTCCTAGAATAGTATCACTGTTTAAAATGAGTGCTGGTAGAGTTGGCTGATGTGACACTTCATTCCCTCCTCCCAGTATTTCACTGCTGTCTTCTATAGGTGTGGTGCACTGGAAGTAAAGCACCCATAGATTGTTTTGTCTGTCCATAAAAGCCTGCTGGAATGCCATGCCAGATTCCAGCCCTGAGAGAAATGCAGGACAGTATTAATGTTCATTTCTAATGAGTCCCTGGGAGCTGGAACTGGTCTCATAGTTTCTTAAGCTATGTGTCTTTTTGGTGAACAGCTGGTGGATAACTTGCTTAGCTTTGGGTAAACTGAGGTCCAATATTTTGAAGAGAAAATCAGTTGTCTTACACAGGCATTGGGAGCTTTCAGAAGTAATGGCTAAATGATTTTTTCCTAAACTGTTTCTCTACACCAGGTTTTTTACTCAAGCCACTCAGGTCTAAAATAAGTGATGGACAAATCTCAAGAGATTGGGTTTCATATCTTACCCAAACATTATCCAAGCTAAGTAAAGCTCTGGAGTCTGCATAACTGAGCATGAAACCTCAGAAGAGCAGACTTTCTCATGAGAGTGTCAGTGTTTCCTGCTGTCTGGAAATACCAAGAAAATAGTCTTTCTTGTGGTATTTTGAAACTTCAGCATCTGGACGTCGCTGTAATCAGAGGAAAGTGAATATGAAAAATAGCAGTTTAAAAAGCGAACCCTTTTTCAGTCTTGGGTGTAAGGGTTCCTTTAAAATTTTTCAGGGAAGCTATTAATTGACACTGTAACTCTGGATCTCAAAGCATGTTATGTAAATCTGAAACTGAAAATTCTGGTTATTTTGTCCTGGGTATTGCAAAATATTATCACTCATGAGGCACTGAGTGTTTCTCCAGTCAAGGAAAGAAACAGTGATTGTATCCTTCCCTCCTTTTTATAGAAATACGTAACTAAGTACTCTTGCAGTACTTGTTTGGGAGAATATTATGCTTTCTTCAATCACTGCTTCAAGTGTGAAATTTAGCTTAGTTGCAGAGCCACAATGACTGTTTTAGGCTACAGAAATCTAGTGAAAATAATCTTAATGATTACATTATACAACTAATGTATTGATAAAAATGTTATGGTGGTAAATAACTGTAATGTTGAATCATACATAGGTTTATATGGCAAATGTAGATGTAAGCTATTCCTGTATTTAAAAAGAGAGTTACTCTTCATTTTGAATTTTGACAGTGAATCAATGGGACTTGCAGAGAGATTTACTTTGAAAGTTAAAGATGGAAAAGTGTGTTTATCTCTTGTCCTTCTAACTGCAAGATTTAAAATGTTTTTTTCTTTAGTCAGTCCATATTTAGTAACTTGACCAATGAATTTTCCATCATTGTTTTTGTGTGATTAATCCAAGTTCGCACTGTTAGCAAATACCAGGAAACATTTCTCAACTTCCCTCTGTTTATTTTCAGCAAGATTTTTGTTCTTTGACAGGTCTTTCGTTCTTTGTGGTCTTCTTCTAAGACCACAGTCTTACGTCTCTCTGTTTGTGCGGTGACATGCTGCAATTAGGGGTACCCATAAGTATTCAGGCACATGTAGGTTCACTTTTAAGACCTCAAACATTTGTCATATTAGGGATTATCATGTTAGGGTTAAACAAATTGTGTTCTTCCATTTGCTAAATCTGGATTTTTATGGCTATGTTTGTGCTCTTTCTAGGATTTTCTTCAGTTTGCCAGTCTTTGGGGTTCTGAGTTGCCAGGAATGCAGTGTAAATTGAGAGAGGGTACTCAAGTGCAATACTGTTTTCTTGATAGGTATATTTGCTAAATTCGTAACTTCTTATGCCTCTCCCCCTCACAGTTGTTATTGCAACCATCTTTCACAAAGAGCTTTTGTCAGTTTTGAGATCTGCTTCTGTTCCTTCAGAGACTAAGGTTTTGGAAGCATGAAGTTCCAGAAAAATAAACATGAATATGCATATACATATAGATACTTACTTGTTGTATAAGTACTTCTTTCCCACATAGCAAAATTTTGTAGGTGTCTTTGTACTGCTTCCTTTAATTATCAGAGATTGACAAAAATAATTCAGAAGCAGTTTAAAATGCATTTAAAGATCATCATTAATTCCATACTTCAGTTTTGCGTTGAAATATTATCATTAGTTACTCAATGCAATTAATAATAACCTGTATTCATATGCGCTCTGCTTAAATCAAAGTAATTGAATGTTCATATTAAGAATGTGTTTGCAAAGAGATCTCTAAAAATTCTGTTAGTTAGTGCTGGTTTTCTGCAGTTCTCTTGTTATAAAGGGGATTCAAATAATGCAAGAGGCAAAAGAAATCACTGCAGAAACATAATCAAAGTGACAGTTTTGTGTTGTATTTCCATATCAAGCTAAAGCAAACAAAAAAAATCAGCTATATATGCATACTTAACAATGTAGGTGCATCTCTGGGGAGTGATCTGAAATGAAGGGACGATCTTTTATTTCTTGCATTTAAGAGTCTTCACTTCCAATTATTTTTCTAACTATATATTAGCTGTTTTAATTAAAAGGTGATGATTCACCACTTTCTAGCCACTGAGAACATTTTTATAAAGTAGAGATTTAAAAATAGTAATGATGTAGACTATTTTACTATTACTCTGAGCATTTGGAGCTGTAGGAATATTTTAGCACAATTTGAACAATGAAAGAAAAAGCTGTTTTTGGTAATTTTGTGTTCAAGGGTGATTCAACCTCTTTGCTTGCTAACTCTAATTTTCCAAGGCTTATAAAACTTTTATTTGATTCTTTATCTAAGCATAAAACAATGTCTGAAAATTGCATAGTAAATTACTAGATAATCACTTCTTTTGCAGACTATCTGATTGTCAGAACAAATACTGCCTTTTAAGAGACACTCTAAATAAGTGCTGGGCAAAAATGAACTTTAAAACTCAAATTAACTTAGGCTTTTGTGAAATCCTAGTGGTTTCTTCTAAGGTGAAGGAGAAACAGCTCTTTGATTATTGTATATTTGCTTAGCTGTGTATTTATACTAGTGTTTGTGTCAAAACTTCATGCTTGTGTCTTCAAATGTATGCATATATATGAATAGATATGTGGAGGTGATATCATAAAGTTAAAATAAGGTATTTGTGATAAAGATATTATATTTCATGGTTTCTTAATTCATCGGGTAATTTTGACTGCTGCCTTTTCCCTAGGCTGGTATTCCTCTCCCTCATCACATCTCCTCTTGGGGGTGGTTTTTTATTTCCAGTCTCTAAGGAATGTCAGCAGAAACAATGATGAAAAAAGCATCTCTTGAAATTACTTTATCCTTTTTGTCCAAACAACCTCTGTACTCCTTGAAGACCCAACCTGTATGATATGCTCAGTCTTCTCTGTTCTGGATTTCAGATCTGATATATTAAATTCTAGATGGTCAGAAACTAGGACTGGGAACTTTTTTTTACATTGGAAAAGCATTGTATGCTGGTCACAAGCACAGTTCCACATGGTCTGGTACATCAGACCTAGGAAAACAGTTTAGGTATAATGGAATTGTAATTACACATAAGCAAATTTATGTTCATCTTTCAAAAGTTTCTCCACTATTATGTAATATTATGCAAAATTTACACGTCTTATGCTTCCAAAAGGAGTTGTGACCAAGTCAAGCTCTCCAAGGTGGGAAAATGTTCCTGGAGTTCCTGCTTTGCCACAACTTCCCTTAAACGCCCACGTCAGCCCCGAGTACAGAGGGCCTGGCAGGAGTGGGGGCTGCCTGGGACAGTCGGCCTTCTCCATCTGTCAGGAAGGAAGCAAAGATATTAACTTACAGAAACCAACTGTTAACTCTCTTGATGAAGTGAGTTTGTTGGCATCAGTGGAACCAGAAGAGCTCCTTGGTATGTGTGAGCTCCCTATCAATGTATTTAGGTGCTTTCTAGGTTAGTGACCCAGGAACACTGGCTGAATTAGTGCCCAGACTCCATGCCAGTCTCCTGGCTGGATGGGTCAGCTCTCCATCTCTTGTCTCTGTTTGTGTGATGTGTGGAAGCCAGAAAACAGAGTACTGGTTGACTTGAATTCAAGTGATTCAAAGTAGCACCTGGTCAGAGGTCAGATGTGGTGTTTGTCCTTGTGTCAGGGTCAGGCTCAGAGCTCACCATCCCTAACTTACCTTCCCTCGTTCGTCATGGCTTCTCCTTTCTCAGCCCCCTGACAGAGGTTCCTGTCTTTGCTGAGCTCCAGCTCAGCAGCATACCAGGGCGCTCAACTCCTCACTTCTCGGAAACCACACTTCTCCTGCTCTTTGGCCTTTTTTTACATTTTATTTTGACCCTGGGTGATCAGGTGGCTGCTGAGCTGTGGCTTGGCTCATGTTGCCCTTTCAAACCCATTGGTGTTTGAGGGGCCATGGGCGGGCTGGCTCTGAGGGCAGTGCCAGCAGGAAGGATGGAGCTGCTGCTAGGACCCGAGGCTGTGCAGTCAGGAGAAGAAGGAGGGCAGAGCAGGCTGGTGTGGTGCAGATTAGTTCAGCAGCCCTGACAGATCCCTTTCCCACGGTGACAGCGATCATGACTGCCGATGGAGCATCTTCCATGTGATAAAGTGCCTTGGTGTACTGGCTGTAAGCAAAATTGGGGGCCAAGCTGCTAGGACACCCTGAAACCGCTGTTCCCATGCACTCTGAGTAACTAATGCCACTTTCAGCAGCGACTGAAGAGCTGCTTCAATGCTCCAAAAGGGCAGCAAGGCTCTCATTCCTGTCACTACACCAGCAGAGCTCCCCAGAGGTGAAGTGTAAAGCCTGCGTGTGCCAGTGGAAGCTCACCTTTGCTCTGTGCCACCATTCAGCACTTCACAAGAATTACGGGAACCTCAAGTGGCAGGCAATCCCTTAAATTATTTGGCATTACCCCTAAGTAACCGATCCATCAGGGCAATTCAGAGTTTGATGTCTAAAAGCCCTACACGCCTGCAATTACTTAAATCTACAAAATTGCACCCGTAGGTATTTGCAGGCACAAAAATATTGGCATAAAATTAGAGGCCATTTCCTAAAACCTGTGCCGAAATTTTGATGATATGCTATACGAGGGGTTGTTATTTTGAAATGGATTTGTGGAAAGCAATTGAAAATCTCCAGGCATCCCATCTGTGTTTAAAGTAACAACAATAACAAAACTTTAAATTAGCATAGGAGATTTAAGACATTTCAGGAAAACATTGATTAAATCTGCCAATGAAATGAACGTGTTTGGCGAGTGACCTAATTAGTGTATGCTTGGTTCTTTTTCGCTGCACTGCTTACCACTAATTGCTGTTCTGCTGGTCTTCTCCTGACAAGTAAGAAAAAAAAAGGATGAGGGATTTGTTGAGGAAATAGTGACATTCAGTTTTAATTCATTTGAACCTGCTGCCAAGCTTAATTATGGAACTGAGAAACTGAGACCGGGAGGCCCCCAGCCATTTTGGTTATAGGAGACGGAGATGTTTAGTGTCTGCCAGTGTATTTGGGTAGCACTTATTGCAGCTAGCTATAAACTTGAGTTTGCTGATGCTTAGCTGTTTTCTTTCCCCCACAGGTGAAAAAAAAAAAAAAACAACAAACCCATACTAGTTTTACTTTTAAAATTTAATTATTTAGCCCTAATGGCATCAGGCCAGTACAAAATTACAGGCACTGTATTTCTTAAAGGAAAGGTTTAACAATTATTTTATATAGTCTTGTCCGGGGTTTCTTTGTGTGTGTGCTTGCATGTAGGAACTTGGAATATGTCATTCTACAAAAAAACCTCAGGATCCTGGAGAACTTGTAGCATTGGAGTACCAAAGTCACCCTCAGTCTAAGTACACTTGAGGTGAGGGGTTCATGTTAGTGATAAGATCAGTTCCCATCTCTCAAAGCAGCAGGGGACAACACAGCTTTCCTTGTTTGTGTTTGGAGTTCTTCAAGGAAAATGTCAGGATGCTTCAGGAAAAAAGGGGAAATAGTTTTGGTTTTGGTTTCCTGTGGTAGTGATGGATTCTTGTGAGCACAATCTGAAGGTCCTGGTTTAGAATCTGAGTTTGTTTTTCATGATGTTCTGCATAAAAACTAGGGGGGAAAAAATGTATAATCCATTGACCAGAATGTTTACAAGGCAATGAACACACAATAAAAATGCAGGGGAAAGAGAAGAAAAAAAAAGCTGTGGAATTTGAGTCTAGCAGAGGGACAGTCTGGTGGGGCTTGCACTTGTTTTTAAAGGAGGAAAAAGAAATGAAAGTGTTTTCTTAGAGCAGCATCTGATTGGCAGACCCTGATCTGAATTTCATCCCGGGGGATGATTCCAACCATTTTCCTACCTTTTCCCAGGAGGAGCCAGGGAACAGAGCAGGGATAGATGCTGCAGCAGCCAAACCCAGCCACAGTGCACCTGCCAGGAGCAGCCACAGCAGCCCAGTTCTGCTGGCGGGGAGCGCAACCCACTTCAACCACAGCCTGGACAAGAGGGAATCTCTCTCAGCACAGGGAGTTTGAGGCTTCATTTATGCCTTGGAGACCACTGGAGAGGATGTTCCAAGACCCAGTTTTAGCTTTTGTGGGGGCTAAACTTCATCCACTCAGACAAGTAAATTTAAAAAAAAAAAACAACAAAAAACCCCAACACACCCAAAACCCAAACAGAAAAACCAACAGTATTTAGTTAGTGCCTGAGACACAAAAAATGAAGTGAGATTATAAACAAATGAAAAATTTTAGTGTAGGTCACTAACATAAACTATAAACATCTACGTGGAAGAACAGAAACTGTACAAAAAGGCATCATGCCTAGTTTTCTGTTATATAGAATTGCAGGGTTCTTGTAAGGATACTTGAATGCTGAAACAGCCTGGGAACTTGGCTTCTCTTGCAGCAGATTGATGTTCTTTGGACAGGTTTTCAGCCATGGAGTGATTTTGTCCTGATGTTCTGTGTGTGGTGGAGAGATGTGTCAGGAGGGGGGAGGGCTAGAAAAAGATACTTGGAATGGAAATGAGCTTGAGGGAAGGAAAAAGAACAGCTTTGCAGTGAGACTGGGAGTAGTAATACTAGAATGCATAATGGGCAGCTAAAGATGTGAGTTTATTTGTCCCAAGATTCCACTGGATCTCTGATATGGTCATATTGCCCCTTGTGCCCACTGAAAAAATTCTTAGAAGACATTAACGGTTTTAGATATTATGGACTGATGTTATTCTTCAATGATTTATGATGCTAGATATACCTGATATCTATGATACGGCACTGGAATATTCTTACATATTCTGTTTTTTATTTACAAGCAAAACTAACTCATATGTGAATAATTACTATGCTGTCTAGAAAGTCTGATTAAAAATAATGTCCTTTCTATTCCTTCATGCATGAAACTTGCACTGTACACTGATGCTAAATATAAAAATCTAACTCCATTATCTGTTTTTAATGACAGTGTTAAAATTACTTTTGCACTTTTACCTCCTAGTTGTTGGGCATGGAAATTGTAAGAAATAAAAAACAGTTTCCTGAGAAGACCACCTCACTGTCCTAAAAAGTAATTTTCTCAGTGTTTGATCCAAGCCATCCACTTCCCAAGGCATTTCAGATTTCCTGTTTGACAGCTCTGGCTTCTTGTCAGGATCTCTCATATAGGAAATTGGAAGTTGCATCTAATTGTGTCTCCTTCTTCCTCCCAGAAGTTTCTCTTCCAGAGGGCAAAGGCATTGGAGAAATCCAGGGAGGACTCTTGCTCTCTTGTAGCATGTTTTTTTAGTTCAAAGCAGCATTGGTTTTGCTGCTGCTCTGCAGTGAGAAGAGAGCTTGGATAGCACTGCAAAGGAAAATGCGATGTAGGACAAGCTGATTTAAAAATGGCTTGCAGTAAAAAGAGAAAATCAAATTAGGGAATCAGAGGAGGTCAAACACTCCTCACATCCCCAAGTTGATCAAACTCCAGTGTTTATTAGATTTGTTATCACAGTGTCCCTCAATCTGTCAGTATCTGTATCACAGTATCCCTCAATCTGTAGTAATGTCTGTCCCTATTAAAAAAAATTTCCTCAGTCCTCCCCATGACAAGAAACCCTCCACCAAACAAACCAAAATAGAAAACTGAACAAAGAAAAGAAAAGAAAAGAAAGGTTCAGATCTTGACTTTGCTACAGACTAGTACTTTTCACTCTCTTTATGTCAGCAATTTCTTTAATAATTTTGTCTGTTTCTTTTTTCTTATTTCTTTTAGTTTTCTTAAAACTTTGTGGATGAGATTTAAGCCAAGGAACAAAAACATCCATGTACACAAAATTCTTTCCTGATTGGACTAACCCCTGCATTGAGCAATGTATGCACACCAAAATAATAATAGAGATATTTGTAATTTGAAGGGCAAGGTGATAACAAGCACATAATCTTATACCCAGATTTGGTGCAGAGAGGATGACAATGAAGTTTCCCAGGAGTAGGAAGAAAGGCTGGAAAAAGAAATACAAATGGATACAGCAGGAAATCATATCTGTGGCTGTCTCCTGTAGGATGTGTATTGACCTAGTAAATGGAGATGTCTGCAAAGAAACTATAAGTATGCTTGTGCTAATATTATTAAAGCTTTCAGGCGGTTCAGTTTCATCCATATGGCTTTCCAGGGAGATGCCAAAGATGTGGCTCTTGGCCACAGCTTGTCTGAGCAGCACATGCCTACTTGCACTGTAATTGCTTAATAAGATGTAGGGGTTTTCCCTGGATGGATTGTGAAATATATGCAGCTGCCTAAATAGGTGCTTGGTGAGATTTTTAGATCGTCCTAATTCAGTTGAAATCTTTATGAGCAAGCATTTGAATGCTGTTGAACGTCAGAAAGAGCTCAGTGCTTTAAAAGTTTGAAAAGTTAATTCCTTGCCTTCTTACCCCTGCTTTATATCTTTAGGAAAATTAAAATACTTTCAGAGTTGTTGCTATCCAGTAGGGGCTTAACAGCACTGGGATTGCTTGAACATACCAGTGTTCCTGGCTAAAGGAAGAAAAAAAATGGAGAAGGAGGAAGAGAAGATAGGAAGTGACTGGCTGATTAATATATTAAACTAATGCAAATACTGGGAGTAAGAAAGCCACTTAAAAGCAGATGATTATCCCTTGCCAATCCCTAAGATCTAACCTCTAAGCTGTTGTTCAGATGATACCCCAAAGCAATTCCTGGCAGAGATCTGTCCCTTGTTCCAGCAGAGAGAGCAGTGAGATGAAAGGGATGTGGTTTAACCAAAGCTGAGACTTTGCTATCTCACCATCTTCTAGAGCTATCTGGCAGTTGCCTGTAGAGCACACGTTGGGATTTCTCCCTGAACTGTTCCCTCCTACTGGAAGGTTGCTCTCCCTGCCCCTGCACACATGGCCCCAGCCTGTCTCACAGACTTGTTGCCCTCCTCTTCTGAAGTTTAATCTTTGCATGGCTTTAAAGGACAGGAGAAGGAGTATTTTCTTGTGAAACCAGCCATTGAAAGCTGTAGCTTTGTATCCCAGGAAGGTTCATAATGTTACCTCCTCTTATGGGGCAGATGGGGCAGGACTCCAGAGCACTGAGTGTGTGTGCCCTTCTGCTGCCAGGAACCTTTAATCTGTTAGGACAGACAAAGACTGCCTACACTCCCCCTCTTCTGGCACTTTGAAGCTTCAGGTCCCTGCATTCCTTTAAACCCCACTAAGTTCAGGAGAAAAGACGTGACGAATAGAGGTGTAGTGGCAGTGCTACTGGAAAATTATGAGACAGTGTGAGAAAATGGAAAGACTTTCCTTCTTTACGAAAATAAAATCTTTATCTGCTCTCATACACATGGATAATATTGAAAAATCTGTATTTATCTGTTTATTTTTCAGGTTATGGTTTTGTAGATTTTGACAGTCCCGCAGCAGCGCAGAAAGCAGTAGCATCTCTCAAAGCAAATGGCGTGCAGGCACAGATGGCAAAGGTAAGAACTATGTCCTTGCAGGATTATTTCAGCTGTTGGGTTAAATTTCCAGGGTTTTGTTTTGCTCCTGTTTTTCTTAAGGTTTTGGATTGCTTATTCCAAAGATTTTTTGGCTCCAGCGCCTTGTTCATCCCATGGTTTGTCTGTGTTCTTGAGAGCTGTGTCTCAGGTAATGGGCTCTGCTCTGACTCTCTCTTTGCCCCCCTTTTTTGAGAGAGTTGTAAGACAGAGCATTGAAGTGGAAGAGCATTGGAAATGCCTTTTGCTAAGTACTGGGTGAAAGAGTTGCCTTTTTTCCATCTTGAAGTTGTCTTCATTTGGTTCCTTTACTTTGACAATCTTTTCTGATGTGGCTGGTGGACTTCTCTGAAGGAGTGATTGAGCATAAGGAAAATCTGGTTGATTTGCCTAGGTTTGGCTTCTGCTTGTTGAGTTTTGTTTTATTTTGAGGACATAAATGAAAATGTAGGTTGCTGAAAGAATAGTTGCTAAGGGTCTGGAGGTGATTAGCATCTGTTCACAGAGGCTGCAGGAGCCCTAGCAAGAGCAGTGAGCTCAGTCACCCTGGTCTTGGAATTGTCCTTCATCCCCGGGCAAAGGGGCTGATGGTGAGACAGGATAATGACCGTCGTGTGGTCCAGCTGTGGCCTTTCAGAAGGTGGAATAATGTGTCTTTGGGCTCTAGACTGTGTCAGCCAGCAAAAATAGCTGTTGCTTTGTACTTTAAAAATGCCTTGCCTGAGAATCACAAAAAGCACTTAATATTGCCTGGTTTAGTCTCTCTAGAAATGGTGCTGTCTTAGAATCTAAAACAGTGAAAGCAAACAGGTAATTACAAAAAAAGAGGGAAATCAACTAATAAACAACCATCAGATTTGAAGATTTCCACTTAAAAGAATGTTGGTGGTTTAAACCTTTGTTTTTCAATGATGTCTTAGTAAAAACATAGTTTTGTTTTGGTCTGTGGGGTTTTTTATTATTCTTTTATTTTACAGAGAAAAATAATTGCTGGTAAATGATGTTCTTTTGCCTTCTACTGAATTACCCTCACTGTGAAAGAAACTGGATGTCAACGATGTATTTCTGTTTAACAGCATCCTACAATGCAAGCTAGGCTGTTTTATTGGTTCTTAGTTTTTATTGACACATTGTGATAAAAAATATTTGCTTCAAAGGGGTAAAAGATGGCAAGCTGAAGAATGTGAACTTCTGCTAAGGATTGTGCTATTTTATTTCTCAGATATACAGCAGCTCCTTGTTAAAATATAGACAATTTGATGCATTAGTCAAGCTGTGGAAAAGAAAGAAAAGACAGGAGATATGTTTTGTCCTAATGATTGATATCAAATAGCCCTTTCTAGAAAGGAGTAAATCTATATAAATCTGTAAAAAATCTAAATCCATATAAAACTGTACAGTTACAGATTAAAAATTATAGATTTAAAGATAGGATTGAAAGATAAATCTATGCTTGGGGTTGTCAAAATTCAGAACAATGAACAATTGTAGCACTTATATTCATGGAAACACCAGAAAAGACGGTGACTTAAGACATTGTGGATTGGATTGTCTAATATTTAGGGACTAAAAGCAAAGCCTGATGTTTTCAGAGTGGGAAGAGCTGTACCAGCCCTTGGTTGGTTTGTTTTCTGGGGAACCTGTGGCAGGAGTAGTTTTTTTCCCTGTGAGATTTTGAGGTGGCTGGTGTGTACAGATTTGTTTGCATAAGACTGACTGTATTTTTATTATTTAGCCATGGTGCCTGGAATCTCAGATAAATTCTTTTTAGTGTGTTTGATAGCTCAAGATAAATATACAACTGACTTTTCTTATCTCTGAAAAAATCTAACTATTTAGAAAAATGAGGTTTCAGAGGAAATTGAGATGACTCCACACAAAGTACCTCGCATTGCCGAGAAGGCAGGAGCCTGGGAAAGCAAATCTATTGAAGAAACGTGTTAGTTCTTGCATATGTTGGAAGCCAAGTTGCATAACAGGACTGAAAGACAGCATTACCTGCCAGTGTCTAAATTAACAATGTGGGCTCAGAAGAGGTTTGAGGAAAGGGGCAGAATAATAATTTAACCTGCCTTTCTGGAAGTTTAGCCAGAGCAGTTTTATTTCAAGAGCTGCTTTAATTAGTGATGAATGGTGGCTCTCAAATGAAATCAAAATAGAAAGAGTTAAGTCTGAAGAAATTCCCTAAACCTTTTGTGTGCCATTCTTTCATAGTATTGGTGTCCTCTATCTTTTACTCTGCATTGCAAAGCAGTGAAACTGCCCCCTGTAGAGGCTAGAGAGGAGACAGGCTGTAACCTGTGTTCAGCAAGTGTCAAAAAATCTCAGTCCAGCTGTGGATGCTTTTGAGTAAAGGTGAAAGAGGCTTTGGCCAACTCTTTCTATATGCTGGCCTTCTTCAGTAGTGAGAGAAAATATGCTGAAGTGTCGGTATTGTCTGTGATGTTTTCCTGGAGAGAACTCTTGCTCGGAAAGAGTGGTTCTTTCTCAGTTTTAACACAATATAATTTTTCTCACAGAAATCCAGGAATCTTCTTTGAAAAACAAAAAGCAGAACTGAACCTCTGTCCGTGTTGGCTAGCAGAAGTATCTTGTGGATACTTGAGTAAAATATATTCATTTTATCGATGCTAAAATACAGCTGCCTCCCTCTTTTTTTATAGAATTTGGACAGCATTTTGGCTGATTTTGTTTCAGAGTGCTGCCTCTGGAAGAAGGTTAAACTCTGGCGGATTGATGCTCCAAGTCCCATCAGTATTGGAAAACTTGTTCTGTCGAGGCTAATACACCCCATAAACCCACAAAGGGAAAAAAACCCAACTGTTAAACATGTCTGAATTTCTCTTTTTGTTCTGGTTTTGAAGTAGGCAGGCGAGGATTCAGTGGGGAGAGGAACAGCAGTAGTATGCCTGCAGAGGTAATGCTGGCAGCTGAGGAGATGAGGTCTCATGTGGCCCAATTGGTGGAACAAGGACACACAGCCTCCCACCCCCAGGAGAGCTAGGAGAGCTGCTTGAGGCTCTTGCACTCAGGTGTTGTCCCCTGGCTTCTTTTGCATTTCTCTCTCAAAGGTACATGAACCAGGAGTTCTGACCACTTCAGCTGTCCTATGTTCATCTAAGTTGTCCATCTTCTTCAAAAGTGCTTATTAAGCATTTCATTTATTGAGAAGAATTAATGCTATGCAGCTGCTGAGGGATGTTTTCCTCTCTGGCCTGGCTTATTTTGCTGTGTGCTTCCTGCGTGCCTTTGGATGTGCAGATTCATTTGTGTATATGTAGTGCCTGCTTGATCAGGCTTGTAGAGTCCAGGTGTTTTTTTGGGTTTGTCTTCCTACTAAAAATGGCACGACTGGATAATCTCACAGGAATTATTGATTTGGTTGTCTCTTTATGCTAGGGACTACAGAAACATGACAGAAAAAAACATTGCTTATGTGCATGATTTATATATCAGTTTAGGTTTTTTTCCAGATGCTCCTTTCTTGCATTTCCTAGAAAAATATGATAGACAGAATATGGAAAATTAATAAGAAGAATCTTAGTAATATGGGAGTTGGCTCAGACAAGTAGGCAAAGAAGCCTAGTACACATGAAAAATGTATCAGTGTTCTAATAAAATCTGTAGACACATCTATTCTTGGGATTTGCAATAGTCCTTCACCCAGAATTACACATTCATGAGGACACTTCTTAATCTACTTTATATGTAAGTTTTAATGGTGCCAAGGAGTCTAAATCACCTGAAAAATCAATAGAAGTCTGCTGTCTAAATAAATTTGAGCTTCTGAGCTTGTGTCAGCCTGAAGTTGAACTTTGTGATCAGTTTATCTCTTCACAGACATTTGGGGTCCTCTCTACCATTTTTTATTTCCAGTTCTAGTCTGCTGTAAGATTGCATAATGTGAAAGTTCAGGCAAAGGTAGGTTCTTGCAGAGTATCTAATAGCTTCTTTAATACCTAGCAGCCCATCAAGAGTGTTGAAACAAATGCATTCGCAAAGGAAGGGTTTTCATTCCTGCTTTTATAAGGACTAAAAATGTATTTGATGTTGTGTATCTTCTCTGGGTTTTCCTTTTGTACATATGATGCATTTAGACATCCTCAGGACCTGCCTGAAAAATGCGGATATTGGAGGAATATTTAATTAGGGCTGGCAGTTGTCTAAGTCCAAGGAATCATTTGTTGACTACTCTGCTGCAGTAATTGCCATCCAGAGAGTACACTGCAGGAACTGGCTCTGAGAAAGGGCTGTGCCAGTAGTCTCTGATGTGTTTTCCTCCACAAGGGAATTGCAGAAAGTGATTTTGCTTCTTGTGTGATATTTTTCTCATCTTTCCATCATGCAGAAGCTTAAATACATGGAGTAATCACCATCTAGGTGAAAGATAAAAGGGACCTATTTCCCACAGAACAGAGCCAAGCACAAGAGCTTCTAAAGAGGAATAGAGAGCTGGTTGCTGTATAGTTAAATAGGCAGATTTTTCTCCAGGAACCAAGGAAAAGGAAATCCCCCAGAAGAAAATCTTATTTATTTTCCAGACTTTTGCGTAGGTTTTAAGCATTGCTCTGCTATGAGTCAGCTGACCAAATAAGTTTGTTCTGTCTGCTTATTTTTCAGCTTCATATTCTCTTATTTTTAAATTACTTCCCTTTTTTCTCTGTCAGACACCAATACTCTAAAGGGCTGATCCTTAAAATGAAAAAACTGATGAAAACCCTTCATTCCAGTGTTTTTTTAACCTATTTTAATGAAAAGTTTTGCTTGCTTTTGCAGTTTAAAAATTCATGAAAATTTTAAGAATGCTATCTGTATAAAATATGAAATATGGCCTATACATGATACACTGGTTTCCTAACTCATGATTGAAATGTCTGCAAATTTTAGCTAACAAAACCTCAGGATATTGAGGTTTTTTGATAATATTTTTGGTTAACAGCCCTGTTGACTGACCTAATCTTCCTTTTGAAACCAAAGTGGGATGCTAGGAGTTTTAGACCTCAATATTGAAATTGTCAGGCTTTCTTTTACTCCTGTGCTTTAATTATCAGGTAGCCCATCCCCAGGAACTGTTCTATGAAGTCTAATATTTGTATCAGTGATTTATAAAACACTGTTTTCATTTGCTGCTGGGGCAGGAGCTGATGCCTCTGGAAAGCTTGCCATGCTCAGCAATGTAGGAGAAGCTGAGAACATGGCTGTGCTGGCCACCTTCCACCTCGGTTCTGAATGAATTGCACAGCCAGGCGTAGGCTGCTGCTGCTGCAACAGTGTCAGAGACGTTTGGCACAACGCTTGTGTGTGTGTGGAGCCCTCTCCAGTGAGCTCTCTTCTCCTCTTCCAAATATGTGTACCCTCTCTCCCTGTTCTTTTGCACAGCCCATACTGGCTGACCAACACTGACCTGAATTGATAATAGTCCTGGGTTCAATGAAAATGAAAATTTACAGCTGGAAAGAAATGAGAGAGAGTTCAGCTTAGATTTGGAAATTACACATGCAAGTGCCTCTCTCCTTTGATTTCTTTTACCAAGTGAGCCATACCAAAGTTGTCCTGCAGAAGCACTATTCAAAGTTCCAGGTTACATGTACTGCTGCTTATCAAAGTCATGCTCTCTTGTCTGCTTAATTCTGCTTTTCATAAGCTATCTTTTACTCTTGGAATGGGGAATCATAGTTTCCAAGATGGAGCTGGCCTTTTAGTGCAGGTTTAGTAAATATAGGAAATTTTGCCATTTCCTAAAGGATAATAATTGACAAAGCAAGAGCATTAATAAGATGCTAAATTATTTGTTTGTATTAGGTTTTATCTCAAAATATCTTAGGAAGATATGCCTTTCAAAACCTGGAAGTTTTTTTTGGTGGGNTTTTTTTTTTTTTTTTTTTGGTGGGTTTTTTGGTGTTTGTTTATATTTTTTCCCAGATGAAGCACTGTCTAAATTCAGGATTCAAATATTCAAATGACAGATGTGCCAGCAAAGGGCTAACTCTAAATTTCAGAAAATCTGCAGTAGCAGACGACAGTGTCCTATGAATGTCCTAGACAATCAAGACTACAGCAATGAGCA
Organism: Peucedramus taeniatus; assembly: GCA_013400575.1. Classification (NCBI taxonomy): domain Eukaryota; kingdom Metazoa; phylum Chordata; class Aves; order Passeriformes; family Fringillidae; genus Peucedramus; species Peucedramus taeniatus. The sequence goes on from WBNO01004182.1 coordinate 87,783, forward strand.
GCTTTGCAGAAACAATGATAGATTGGGGTGATAGCAAAGATACATGGCATTAATGGAAGGACTTCCTAGTCTTATCCAGCCTTGAAAATTTTATGCTTCTACCTGAGAACTCTATGGTAGCCAGTGTGAAATGATCTTAAGATCCTTTCCCTGCTTTAGGTGTGCATTCACTAGACACAATATAGAATGCATTAGCTTGAGCCATTCTTGAAAAGAACATCAAGTTTCCCTGGGGGTACTAAAATCCACCAGTCCTTTCACACTTGCATGTGTTGCTCCTAAAAACATGTAGATCAGCATGAAGGAGAGTATGCACATTGACAGTGTTTGAACTACACCTGCCAAATTTATAAACAAAAATTTCTTTGGGGGTTTTCAGAAGTGCTTAACTTGACATAATTCTACTCTCTGAAAGTGCATGTAACTTTACTGTTGGCCAGTTGAGAGGAATTAGGTCAGTACTATGTTCCTTTGTTCCCAAAAATTGTAGCTCAGCATCTTTCTTAACCACTAAGTTAGCTTAGAAAATCTTACAGCACACACAATCATGTTTATTCTCTAGCTATCACCTCAGACAGACCTGGCCATGGTATTTTCCTTCCCTTTTCAAGTGCTGCTGTATTTTCTACATTTACTTGATTTTTTTTTTTTTCATACTGTAACTTCATCTAACATTAAAACATTCCTCTGCCTTTGAAAATTAAAATACAAACAATCAGTAAATATATCCACCTCCATGCTATTAATGCCTTGCACCAGAGAACAGATGCTGAAAGTAAAAAATGTAGCCAACTTTTAGGCTGAAGACTAGTAGAATTACTGGGTTCTTTTCGGGTTATGAACTTCAGCCAAACAAGAGTTGGCCTTTTTTCATAAATACACATTGTTCTTGACTTTCTTCTGACTTGGAACACATTTGAATTGGTAATAATACAGCTGAAATCCACAGAGCTTTGGCAATCTAAGCTGGGGAGAAGAGTGGGGCTCCCTATCTTTAGCACTCACATAGCTGTACATCTTGGAAGCTCTTACACACTCTTTGCAAACCCTTTATGTTTGCAGAACAGGAAATCTGAGTCCTGCAAATGAGTTAAACACTGGAGTCAGATTAATTCTTTTTTGCCTCCACACTCAGGAAACTCCAAACGCCCCACGGAGGAGTTATCCAACCACAATTATGCAGCTTGGGAATCTGCAGCTCAGACTGAGCAGAACTATGTTCTAAATTCAGTAAGCACAGTTTTACTCACCAGGAAAAACCCAGCACATGCTGAAATGATCAAAAAACTGTGGTTTTAGAAAATATTACTGTGGTAGAAAATGGACGCAGCCTTTCTTTCAGTGACATATCATTTAATTACGTTCTTCTGTAGATCAGCCTGAGGACAATGCTTTTGTAAGGTGAGAAACAAAAATTCATTGTATCTAGCATGATGATTCATGTGACCACCAGCAGGAGGATACATGCATGCTTTTTGGGGTACCACTTAGTCTGGACTGCGACACAGCTTCAACAAAGCGATGCAATTTGTGTGAAAACCAGGCCACTTTCACATTATTTGGTTTGATTTGGAAAGCAGATGTGCAAACTTCAGTGGCATTTCTTCTGAGTTGATGTGAGTGCCTGAATAACAGCTCATCAGCCTGGGAATACACAGGTGCACACTCTACCAGTAAACACAAATCTATCAGTAATATGCATAGATATTCCCTGTGCAGCTATGCATCCCCCTCTGAATATCTAAGTGTTACTGTATTAGTGAATACTCTGCTTGTTATTTCTTTATTAATGACTGTCTCCCATTCAGCCGACATGTCTGAGTAGTCTGGCTGTAATCTAAATAAATTTTGGTTTAGATGCAGTTTTGTTCACTAATGAATGATAATTTTTGTCACTATAATAGGAACCTCTGTTTTTACTTTGTAAAAAAATATTAAATTAGGCTGTGCTCATGCTACATGCAACATACTGAGTCATAATGGAAGATCACTGAATTTTTTAGTCCTTTCCCTTTACATATTTGTGCTCAGAAAGGGAGATAATGATGACATGAACAGTTGAATTCTATTTGTAGTCATGATAAATTAGCTTTGATGTGATCAAAATAAATGTAAGAGATATAAGAATGTAAAACAGGCCATATCAGACCAGAATAAAGTTCCTTCTGATATCAGATTCTCTTTCTGATAATTCGCTGTAGCACGTGCCAACAGAGGAGTACAACCAGACAAGCATCTGAGGATACTTCCCCAGAGCAGACTCTTAGCCTCTAGCAATTTGCAATTTGGGATTTCTTCAGCTTGTATTGAATAGTCATTTGTAGAACTGCCTCCCCATCCCCAAATAAACAATTTATGCTGCCTGTTTTGCATTTAAAATTTTGGCAGCACAACATCCAGCCATAAGAAATTCTTCAGTTTAATTTCATGTTCTCCAAAGATCCACCTCCTTTGCTTGCTCTAGACCTGCAATGTAGATTTCATTGATTGCTTGCTAATTCTTGTATCAGGAGAGACAGAAGGCTCTTGTTCCCTATGAATCCTTTTCATCGCACTTACGATTTTATGAAATGCAATCATAACTTCCTTTAATCCCTGTTCTGTTTCCAGTTTTAAGAAAGATGTGCCAGGATGTTCGTGCGTCAATAAGGATGTGGTTCTTAGAAGCAAGGAGCAGTTGCTAAGTAATGAACGTGAGGCATGTTAAGTGGCTTTGTAATATGAGAGCAGAGTTGACAGGAAGCTTAGAGGGTCATTTTATATCAATATGTTGGACATGAGGCAAGTATTGCTAATGCTCTGTAGTGCTGCAGCCTGGGAAATGGGAAAATGGACACAGGGAGGAATGGTACATTTGGCTGGTATCAGGTACTTTATAAGGCAGTCCTCATTTTGCACAAGGATAAATGCACATATTTGATTAAACCTAGGAAGATCAATTTTTTAAATAAGAACTGTCAGCTTTAGAAAAATGTACCCCAGAAATAATTGAAGTGTTAAAAAAAGGTAACAGAGCTATTCCTTTAATGCAGCATGTGAAAAGAAGTACAACACCAAGTACGAGGATATGCGTTCAATGTGTCAAAAGGAAATATACCCAAATCCCCCCATCTCTGTGTAAGTAAGGCATTATAAATGACTGCCTTAAAGTCTGGGATTGTTTGGTCACAGCTTTCCTTAAATTTTAGATCAAATTAATATCTCTCATATTGATGAACAATACCTGAAACTGATGCCACCAATGGATCAATATCTGGCCAATTCTGTCAGCGGGCTTGAGGACTTTCTCTTTGCCAGAGGCTACTGAAGCACCCCTGTGCATTTTGTCTTGCACCCACTGCTTGGGCATGATGTGACCAGCAATGCTGCAGCACATGCTTTCTTATCTAAACCAAGGAAAGGACTGCTGCAGATGTCATGCTGTGCAATGAATCCTTATTTAGGAGAGATTTATATTCATATTCTGCTTTCTCAAGAGCTCATGGAAGAATGTGTTAGTCATTTTATTAGTCATAGTTCAAAATGGTGGACACATAGAAGAACCTAGGGGCTCTAAATTGCCAGTTTATCCACTGTGTAGGAAGATGGAGTATTTCTGAGATTCCCAAAGGTATGTACTGAGTAATCTGGGAGATTTACACCTACCAAAGACACCCCTTACACTGCGTTAATGGAGGTGCAATGGTTATTTCTACTACTGCTCCTCACAACTTTGTGTTCTCAAAAACCGCAGAGAACAATGAAAACTTTGATGAAAGCAGCTGTAAAGGCATTTTTGTAGTTGGAAAAAATTGGATCTTCCCCATGTGAACACATGGCTAGAATATGGATATGGTATTTTGTAGGAGGTACATTTTTTCCTTTTTAAAATGGATACAGCTTTGTTTATCTGGTTGCCAGTAAGTAACAAAGTGGGGTGTGTTCAATGATTACCACTTGTCAGTCATCTTCTATCCTGATATTCTTACCACAATTCAAACAGGAAAAGAGTGAAAAAAGATGTTAGTTTCTAGCAAAAAACTTTGGAGTTGAGAGAATTAAGGCTTGGTGCTAGAAAGTTTGACTTTGAATTCCTCAGAACAAGTAAACATACCTTTCTAGTAGTTGAGACTGAAGTCTGTGTCTCAGATGTCACTTTTTCATGCAATTGAATCATTTTTGGTCTTTAAATTCAGTTGGTAGACAGGTAACGAAAGAGAAGACACCTTGAAGAAAAGCTTCCCCCATCTTCAAAGGTATCTTTGGCACTTTACTATCCCACTTAGTTGATAGATGATGCTGTTCCAGTGCACTATCACAGTTCTGTCTCTCTGTGTATGGACATATGGGATTTCACTCTGTGCAGGCCTAGTTGATAAGTATTCAAAAGAACTATATTTATATCAATGTATGCCCACATTTATAGATGATAATTTAGAAATATTCTTGAGAAAACTTTATAATATAATGAGATTCTCATGAGTAGCAATAAGTTTTGCAGTGGTATTTTCATAATATGTGCTCTTGGAGTATGACTATTTGCTAGTAATACTTCTAAGCCCTGAAAATAAAATAGTATGTGTTTTTTTAGGAATGTGCTGTAGAAATAGGAAGGAAATTGGAGGTAAATTAAACCTTGGTCATAATCAGCCAGTATTTTTCCATCTGTCAGCAAAACCTGGCAAAAAACTCCAAAACAACAACAAAACTGTAAACTCTAAGACGAGATTTAGTGATTTACTGTCTGCTTTAACTGTGCCTATGGCTTGCAGTAGAGCTACACAGCCTCAGGGTTTCCCAGATATTTCCATAACTTATTTGTCCATTTTGCATAAAAGGTTATGATCCCACCATTTATCTAAACATTTTCCTAGTCACCTACTCCAATTATAGCTTGTTATGGAAAGCCAGGACTATCATTTATATGTCTGTGTTGCTTTATTATAGGGATGCAGCGTAAAGCAGCATGTGGAGTCAGTGAAGTGAGGGTTTTTGCAGTATCTTAGCTTCCAAAAAATCTTTTCCCTTGCTTAAAAACTGTTTGTCAGTGAAAGGTCACCACTCCTAATAGCATGACCTAATTCTCTTCAGGCTGCCTTCCTGCTGCACGGCACATTGCACATGGTAAAATCATGGGTTTGGTAAAGGAGCCAGAACTGATCCAAACCAGGTTGAAGTCTGGCTGTAATGGGGTCGTGGTGCTCTTGCGGCTCTGCCCTCTCTCCTGGAGCTGCTGAGCCTAGAGTAATGGAAATGCTTCCCTTTCAGAATAAAATTTAATTAGCTGAAATACATAATGGCTGTCTTCTGTATGATCAATCTTCTCAGTCGGCTTGAACATTTTTTATGTTAAAAAGGAGTGTTGGATGCAGACTCTGCTTTGCTTTCCTTGAAATTCAAATAAGTAGTTTCATCTTGCATGATTACATTGTTGCACTATATTTACTTCTCTTGAGTATATATGAAATTTCCAGATTGGCTTACAGGGATACCTTGAAGAGGCTCAACATTTTGTGTCAGTGAGCAATTAGATTGGTTACAGTGGCACCTCTCTGCACTCCTCTAAGTGACTGTTATCCTGGCTCTCTTTGATCCCAAGACATCTGGGAAGCCTGGTGCGGACTTACCTAAAGGATGTGGCCTGAAAATGTAGCAACTTAGGCACTTTCCTCCTGGGAGCATCATCTAGTACTTTATCCATTATACTGGATTTCACTAAAGGTTTCTCCATGTTTTTGTTGAGAGGTCCTTTGAATGTGTAGTAGCTGAGACCTGAAACACTTCATGCTGTGATGGAAAACTCTCACAAACCACAGCAGTCTCAAGTCACCTGGTCTTAGTGGTCCATAGATCAGATCAGACATTGAATAATAGCTATAAATACTATTTATAGCCATATACCATAATACCAGCCTGTTTGCTGATATTTCTTTGATAAACCATTGTGTTGGTCTTTAACTTAATATTTTAGAAGTTTTTAATAGTGGTATTTGACTTGACAAATGTTTTTCCTTCTGTAATGTCCCCCCTTTGTTCCCATTTCACTTTAGTCTTTTCCACTCTAGTCAATCCACACAAAGCATTGGGAAAGCAGAATGATACCACATTTGCATCCTTCGTTTTGCCATTGTGAATATAATAGATTCTTTTTACGGTGTTCCTACACACCTACCACAATCCTGTTACAGTTTTGGACCTGGGCTGGGTGGTGCTATTGCAACAGGCAGACCAAGTCTCTCTTCTGGGATATTCACAGTTCTTCTTGTGATATTCCACTGACTGATAGTGTTTTTCTATACTTTTTCTATTTACAATCCATCTTTCTTAAATCTTGTTGAGTGGAGCTATATGTTGAGTATGCTATATTTTCAGAGAATCTGCAGTGCTGTAATGTGTATATTTTACTGCCTTATAGTCAATTGATGAGCACTGTAGAGTTTGCATTAGAGATTCTGATTTTTAGCAGGTATATAAATTACATTATTTTGCATATTCCATTGTTAAATTCGATTTGCTCGATTAAATCTCTGAATGCCTTACCAGGTCTAGATTCAAATGCAGATGCTATATTTTATAAACACATAGTTTTAAAATTATGCCACAAGTGTTTGCAAACTTTCACAGCTAAAGATCTGTTCTTTAGCTTGTCTTCAGTGAGTACACCAACTGGTTGGCTGTTCAACACCATAAATGTGACACCCCAAGTATCTTTAATTGTGCTAGGAGAGGTTTAGTGTCCCAGAGCCTAATTTCTAGCTGTGTATAATTCCAAAAATATAGTAAACCAAATAGGAGATATAGAAAGTAAGTTATATTTATGTGTTTCTAAACTTCAAATGCTTTCTGAAATGCTTCATTTCACAAAGAAAAGTGAATGTGAGAAATTAGCAATAGGGGATAGATGGGTTTCTAACATATTAAATCTTGGAATATTTGCCCCATGGGAACATTTACTTCAATTATGATAAAATCTTGCATTTTAAGAAATGAGGACTAGGTTCCATGGAGTTGGCAGGTTTTTATTACCTTAAAGATGACCTTTTTTTTTTTAAAAAAAAAAAAATAAAAGCAGCCACCACAAACTCTATTATCAATGCAGATACTTCACCGCTAAAAGGTTTAACATGAAGATAGAATGATGAGAAATATAGGCCTAAGTTAGAGAGTTGTAAGAAGCAAATGAGTTCTAGTTCTCCTTTCATGCTTTTGGTTGTTTGTTTTGAGGTCTTGTTTTTTGTCAGAATTACGGTTCACAATAAATATTATGTAGAGAAAAACCTTGAGATGTGCAAAATGTTTGCTAAGAGAATGATCTACTCTGTTCAAATTGATACTCTTGAGAGATACACTCTTGAGATATATGTCTCTAATATTTGTTTTAGGCAACTTTGAAATCTTGCTGTCCCAGTATTAATACCCAGATGACAGATACATGTACAAATGTTTTTCAGGGAATCAAGTTTGGTTGTTTTAAGGCAGAACTTGATTTTTGTGAGTAGGAGCTCAAATCTAGAAGTTTGGATGACTCAGATGGCCCTCAGCCTTGTTCTACTGCCACTTCTAATCATGTTTAAAAACAAGATTTCTCAGAGTCATGGGGCAGTCATTTGTGGTTCTGAAATTAGTTGGTTTAAAATGTAGACCTATATTTTGGACTCAAAATTAACACATATATTCAGCTGGTAATAATGAGTATAAAGTCTTTTGTTAGAAAGATTTGCTGGACTGTTTCAAGATTTTGACAGTCTGGGTCCCTAGCTAATATTCAACCTATGTAAAATACTTCACTGTGTCATCTCTGCTTATTATTTTATCTTGCATCAGAAATTGAATATATTGAAGGGTTTTGTTCAACAAATGATCTCTGTTGATATTTAAATTTTAATTCCATTCACACTTTTTCTTAGTTTTTGTTTTAGAAAAAATAATTCAAGGCAGTATGTATTTGGCAAAAAAACCTTAAATATTTGGTTTTGCTCTTCTTGGTCGTCAATAATGTAACTGCCCTTCTTTAATATATTAGTAAGAACAAAAACAACTAAAAACGTTTTTCTTTGAAAACAAGCAACAAACCTTGCTTTTCACCCTTAGTGATGTGGTGCAAGATTTTATTCTGGAAGAATTTAGGAATGGGGGTCAGGTTTACCTTTAAAACTCAAGTCCCAAATAGAGGAAAATATCCATATTAAATGATTCCACGAAACTGTTGTGTCTCAGTGTGGGCCCTCCATGCCTGCTGTGGATAGTTTGAAGCCTGAAGGCAAAGCTGAGATAACAGAATTTTTCCCAGATGTCAGCTTGGCCCATCAAGCTGAAACCAAAATCTAAGCATCTGGCCTTCTGGGCAACTCTCTCTTTATCAGCCACAGTCAGTGATGTGCACTTTGACCTGCTGAATCCATGAACCCTCTCCTCCCTCACAAATCTGAAGAGCTAAAATGAGGTGCAACTGAAGCATGTTGGGACCTAAATCATAGGTGAGGTTCCAGCAGTTTCTTCAAAAACCCCTTCCAAAAGAGGACCACAACTGATTTGTATAAGCATTATACATTAAGGCAAATGTCTTAGCTGTTTTAAGACAGCTTAGACTTTTCAAAACCAGTCCTAACAAAGTAAAAAGGCACAATTAATGTGCTTTCTTAAAATTAGAAGTCAATAGCTTCTCACATTATGCAGAATGTAAGAAAGAAGTAATTGTATCTGAAGCTTTCCATCCAGTGCCCTGTTATACCATTACAGTTTGCCCTGTCATACCAATAAGGTTTGCTATGTCCTGTGTTTGTTAAGATGAAACTGTAGCATCAAAAGTGTTATTAACTTCTGCTGTTCACTGTATGTGTAAAGATTTTATTTCTAGATGCTGAATGACAGATTGGATCAAGGTCCAACTGTGTAAAACTTGCAAGGTCAAGACACATAAACAAATTACATCATAGTAACATTGCTGATTTATCCTTCCTTTAGTGAAGGATAAACTAACCTGAAATTGTTACACGATTTTTAGAGAAAAATATTCATATGAATGGATTCTGAAAAGTGGTTGATGTGTAATAACCTGGTTTTGGATGAAAGTCCTGCAATATGCACAGGCCTGTGATGAGTAGGTCATGAACCTGGCTTAATACCATGAATTAGTAAATAAGTAATTTACTAAATATGTGGTTTCAGTTAAAGGTAATGCACTTATTTAACAAATGTGAGGGTTTTTTTTTATTTATTGCCTTCTTTTAATTCCATTAAATGCTCATTACCTGAGCACCAACACTGTGCATAACTCTGTGGATGTTACAAATTAAAATCCAGTGCTTGAAGTGAAGAAAATACTTACCATAGGAGAATCTATCAGGATGCCTTGGGCAGAAGTTGATTTCAGGCATTATCTCCTGTTTCTGCTGGTGTGCATGTGCACGCCTGCCTGCCTCACGCGTGCATTCAGGGAGGGAGAGATGAAAAGGTCAGATGCGGGCTGTGGATATGATCTCTGTTCATCTCGCTGTGCTGATGAAGTTTTGTTGATTGAATGTAAATATGCCTTAACTCTTCCACAGTATGTGCATCAAAGAGAACATTATTAGAGCGAAGACAGGCATTTGTTGGTACAATGAAAGTAATACTGTCTGTGAGATACTGTTTAGAGGTGGCATGCAGTGGCATCCGGATATATTTGCATCTAAATGAGATGAGCGTTTCTTTTCATTAGGCTTTGATTTACCTTGATCGCTACAGGTTTTTATTCCTTCTGGGATTTGGGGAACCGTATTCCCATTATGCACTCATCTTCCCTTCACATACTGTCTGCCACCTTCAGTCAGTGCCGCCAGATAAGTACATATAATAAAGATCTTTTACATCGGATCTGGTTACCATGCTGTCAGGCCAGTTACTGGAGTCTGGGACTCAGGAGGAGCAGTGAGTGATGAGTACAGTCTTTATTTAAGTACTGCTTTTTTTTTTTCTCCCCCCTTGTTTTTATGTTTATTATTGACTGTATCTCAACCTGCTTCAGCATTATTAATGTTTCCAAGAATAGTTGGATGATAATGCATAGTTCCAAATACTTTGTTTTAAAATTGTTTTGAAATCATTGATTTTCCTTTTTTATTTATTTTTGCCTCTGAAGAGCCTCAGTAGTTCATTAGCCAACATCCTAAATGTCTGTGTCTGACTCCCTCACTCAGTGAGTTTGTAGATTGCTGTTGGATATGTCAAGATGCTCTATTTGTTCTATGTGTCACTTAGTGTGGGTTAGCTTAGCAAAAGCATTTCTTGGCCCAGCTCTTCTCTTGGTTGCATCAAGTTGCATTTTAAATCAAAGTCATGGTAAGTCAATTTAAATACCGGCCTAGTGCTGACATGTAGCCATAGCTGTGGCACTTAAGGATAATAATGTAGAAAAACACTTGGGAAGTAAAATTTGTAAATCAACATACATAGGTGAGCCTCTTGTGTTGCACATTATAAACTTCTGCTTTGAATTAATGCAAAATTTCAAATCCTCCTTTGCATGATATAATCATTCACTGAAGTTTTCTTTCCTATATTCTGCAAAGTCTAAAAAGATTTCAGAACACTTTCAGCATTGGAAAAGGGGAAACTGTCATTTGTTGGTCATTTTTGTTTGGATTGTGGTACCTTTCAGGGAGCAATAGACACTTACCAAAGGCAGGGAAAGGTCCATCCCATGCCCCAAGGACTGTGTGATTTGAAAAGGCAAAGGCAATTACACAAGGTCATGACAGAGCAGTGTGTGTACTCTTCTAATGAGAGAATTATCCCCTCATTAACAAGACTTATCCTCAGTCTTCACTTTTTCTGTCCCTTTTCTCATTTCACTGAGGGATTTCTGGTTTCTTACCTATTTACCAGGTTCTGTATGTTCGTGTCTTATGATGTTAAGTACATTTCCCTTTCAGTGGAGCATCTCCAACATTTCCCTTTTCATTCCCACTCCAAGTTACTGGGGCAGTCCTGTCCTTCTGACATACTAAATGGGATTTGTCAAGTCCTTGGTGTAACCATGTTTTATTTCCATGAGTAATGAGATACTGTGATAGGGCATCTTGTCCTGCCCTAAACGAGACATGCCAAGCCAAACATGAAATGGAATGCCAAACGCTATGTCCTATATGTTTGTCAAGTGTGTGATCTATTTTTTAGAGACCCAACTCAGTACACTGAAATATTTTACTACTTGTGAACTTTAGCTTCTGTTAATATGATTGAAACAAGTGGAAATGGAAATTGTCAGGGCAATTTAACAAAGCGAGTCTGTAAAACTCATTACATCCCAGGTAGTAAAATCACTTTAGAAGGCACATTCTTCAAACTTGAGCTTTATTCAGTAAACTGCATTGGTGCCTGACCTTTTAAGAGCTTTCCCTTGCTTGGGAGGGAGGAGGGGGAAAGGCCCTGTTGTTCAGAGCTACCTATCTTAAATTACAAACAGCAGCCAGACTTGACTCTGTGCGTTAGATCACATAGGATGACAAAGTGAGCAACTGCTCCAAACAGACAGTTAAATGGCCAGCTATTTAGATGAGTTTGATGTGTATTTCGTGTAATTGTATACTCCATAAAACAGTAAAAAACCAATGTTGTGTGCTGGCTGTATTTTAGCACAAAGTAAATCAAAGTACCAATCTCGTGTTCGTAATTCAACCTAATCTTATCAAGACCTGGTAAGCACCAATCTAAAGAAGCTTTAGATTGATACTAGATAGTGGGTGTGTGAGGGTTAAAGATGCTTTGAAGAAAGGAATTCCTGTTAGGTCTGTATCTTATTTGCATAGCAAGATAAATTAGCTTCTTGAGAACTCTCTAAGACCATGGCTGGGTTTCTCCTGCACTGCAGTGTAAACTTGCCCCTAAGTATGCCTCTCTCTGCACTGTCTTCCTGCATGTCTCCAAATAGATGACAGGCTTTTCCTGCCAAAGTTATGAATGAGCTGTCAACCCACCCTAGATAACAAATTTAGGCTCTGTTTTTTTTTAATACTTTATTCTTCCAATGGTATGCCACAAATTTTGATTAGTGGCATACATGAAAAGCAAATGTGTCATGGGCTGTGTCTCTACCAGTTCATTATTTTCATTTTCCAGCATCTAAACAATTATGAGCTGTAGAGATTGCATTTTCTTGGAGCTATCCTTTGCCAGGCTCATGAGCATAAGTCAGGTTGCTCATTAGTGAGCCCACACAGAATTTAGTCCAGTAACCTTTGAAGTAAATGGAAAGCCTCCCACATATTTATTCGGTGTCAGGTAGACATTTGGTGCACACTGTGGCATTAAAAGATTTTGTCTAATTACATAATGAGGCTTTTGCCTTATCTATGTAGTTTGTGAAGTTATGGGGAGTATGTTAGAGCTGATTGTGGAAAACTCTGAAAGGAGAAAGTACTATCCTTTGCAATTTCCACATTGTTTCACTTTTTTTTTCTTTCTTTTTTTTTTTCTCTATTTCTTTTACANTTGGTGCTATGCAATTATTTTTTCCCTCCTGGATCTGTTACCATCTTATCTAGAGGTTTCCTGAACATCTTTAAAGATGGTTGGTAAAAAACATAAATGAAAATAAAAGATGGTTAAGAAAGGATTGAAAGTGGGGAATAGAAGCTTCAGAAAGGGAAGTTTTTGCAAGAAGAATTGGTATAAAACAAAGGAAAACATGTTACTTTTTTTATTTTCTATGGCAGAAGGATTTGCAAATGCATGAATGGTACTTAGTCCTACATGCAGTGAGAATAGTCAGGTCCATAGGTGACAGATAAAAAGCTATGTAAATTCATAGCACTCCTGGTAAAAGTCCTCTTTGTGCATGTAATCCACAAAAAGTTTGCCAGCATAAAGAAATTAGGTGAGATGATTATACATATAGGTAATGGAACTCTGCAGTAGCTGTTTTTTTTTACCACAGAGAAGTACTGATCTTTGTGTAGAATTGTTTTACATCCAGGGGAACTTTGTGCTAAGCCAGATGTAAAGCCTAGGCTGATGCTTCTTTAAAAATTTGGCCTTTACCCATGCAGAAAAGAAATGTCCCTTGCTTTCCAACAAGTGAAATTTATTCCATTATTCTTGTACATTGGTAGCATTTCTTCTTCCCCATTTAAATTCCCTTTTCCAATGTGTGGCACTGTCTTGGATTTCAAGCATCAAAAGGGGAGCAATTATAGAAAAAAACATTAATGTTTCACGAGTATTAGAATGTAAATGATCCACCATCCTGAGGAACAGGAATGCAGATGAGCCTTTGATTGTTGATATATGTGGCATGCTTTATGGCTTTCTTTCATAAATACTCTCCTGTCCAGAAAACAGAAATGGGGGTAGTTGGGACCATGCTCTGTACTACTAAGCAACCTGCAGACTGTGTGCTGTAATGACACTGGCATGATGCCTTTTTTTAAATGCCTAGTTACTATGCCCAGCATTTTAAAAAAATGCTTTAAATGCAACACAGTGTGTTTGCTCTCCATAGCTGGGTAATCTATAGCTGTTGTTGAAGTATGAAGCAGTTTTGAAGGTTTGCATTTCTGGAAGGAAGGTTGACATTCATTGAAGGCATTTAATTTGATGATGAAAGAAAGTGTTTTTTTAAATACTCAGCTTGCCTTCATTTATTAGAGTTGTTTATGTCACATAAAGAAGAGTTTTCCAAAAGTTGTGCTCTAGAACCAGCTACAAACTACCTATGGTTTCTATAGGCTCCACTCTAGGGCTCATAGAAATAACCACAAATTGCCTTGCCTTAGTCAAATATTTTTAACTATCAGTATTTTCCCTTCATTTCTGAAATTTCAGGTTTTAAGGCAAATTATTCATTTTTGAATATAACAGATAATGCAGCAATCACTCCCTCCCTGCATGCTTCTCTACTTGAAATGCAGGCCAAAGGTTGATGAGAAAAGGAAAAAAAAGAAAGAAGAAAAGATTGGATTTTGCAAACAGCATTGTGATTGACTAATAAAGCAAAATCTCTATTTATTTATCTTGTCACTATTTTCTCAGCTTTTGCAATGCTATCGTTACATTTCAATTTTTGGCTTTTTTTCTCCATTTGCATTATTTTGCATGTGCTCCCTTTAGTGTCATCATCTTTTTAAGTGCTTTATTGTTGGTAGTAACTGAATTACAAATCCTTTACATTAACACATCTGCACAGCCTTAGCAGATGTGTTAATGCAAATGCCTTCCCTCTTTTTACCAAATTCTATAAGATACTGCAACCTGGCCTTAGTTCAGAAAAAATATTTTAAAATATGGTGCAATTCTAGTATTGTAGTTGATCAGATTATTTTTTGTTCAGAAGATGAGCTTAACTATGTTTAAAATTAAATATATGAACTGCTCAGCCAGTTTCTCTGTGTGTAGCTCAGCTCTCTTCTAACCTCCAGCTCTCTGATTTTCATTTTGCTCATAACATGGGCAGAATGAGTTCCTGGGGAGGTCCCTACAGAATTACCCTACAAACACAGCCTCCTTGCTGAGGAAAAGAACTGACACTGCCCTTGGAGCACAGGGTCATTTGCAATGAGCTTAGTCAGAGCTTTCCAATAAACTGTCTTAGCTTGAATTGAAGTTTTGGCTGGTGACTTTGATGTCACTGTGTGTAAGCAAGAGATGATCACAGCCTCACATATGTTTAGGCTGACTGTGGTTCCTCCATAACTCATGTGAGGGAAAATGTTTTGGCCTGTATTTAGTTTAACTGCCTGGAGTAAAAGGAAAAGATATATTTTTACAAAGATGGTGAGAAAAACAACATTTACACAGGGCATTTAGTACTCAACATAAAGTAGCACTAATCATAATTATTGGAACATTTTTCCCAGGAATATGGTTGCTATGTTTGAAGACATAAGATTCAGACCTGTTTGTCTTCTTAAAAAGTGTTTGTACTGGAAAACAGATGCAGCTGTTTGGTATATACACCATTTTCCTGGTAATCTGAATCTATCAGTAGCAAAATGAAATTATGCACAAATTTGTTGTTGAAATGATGAGTAATCACATGGAGAACACCTACAGTGACTCCTTGTTTGTCATATTTTCCCCCCTAAAAGATAGATATAGGCAGTAAGCATGATCCCCTATTAAACCATTTGGGTTTTTTAACAAATCACTCATATTTTTGTTAGTCACTGCAAGTATTTATTTTGTCCTAGTCTTTATTCTTCCAAGTCATAGAATAATTCCAGGATATAATTAATTTCCAGGAATTCCCACCAATTTTAGTGGGATTTGCAAGCTATCAGTCCTTTTCCAGATTGCAGAGTGAAAATATCTATACTCTGTATATGTATGTGTATATGGGAGGCTGGAGCTGTATTAGATAGTAACCATTATTGAGCATATTATGTACAATCTATTGAATATAAATCTGTTTTCTGCACCCCAATTCCTATTCTGAATATTTTTTTTTCTTTTATCAGTATTGCTCTTACTTTTTTTTCCTGCAATTAAACAAAAAGGCAAGCAGGAAGAAAGGCACATTAAGAAAGTGTAATAGCTAGGTGCATTTTTGTAGGCCTCTGTCTTTTTTCATGCAGTGATATATAAATGATTTGTTTAAATTTTAAGCTACACAATGATGAAGAATTCAACACAGAGAAAGGACATTCAGGAGTCCTCATAGCAAACACAGTGATGCCTAGAAACAATACTAGTGCTTTCTAGGGACTTAGGAAAAGATATTTTAACTCATTGTGATAGCAAGCCATGATTCTTTTCTCATCTCCTAGAAAAAAATTGCCAAATTTTTAAAATAACATTATCAGTGACAGAGAGAAGGTATGTAAAAGTTATCTTTGTTTGATTTTACAATTAATTGATCCAATAACTATTTCTGAAGTAGCAGTATTTTGTAAAAGAAATCAGATCAGTATTAAAGCAACTTAACTGGCTACATGGTGGGTCTGCACTGTGCTTGCTGCTTTCTGAAGGAGGTTTCCTAGTCTAAAACATTGCTGTCTAAGGGTTTGAGTAAGCTAGAGGAGTTTCTGTCTGGTTAGGTATACTTGATACAAACAGACACTGTGCAAAGCAGGCCTTACAGTAGCTCTGGCTTAAAATATTCAACCTGTACTATTCAGGGAAAAATTTCCAGTCTGGTAACTGTGTCATATTTTCTCTCAAAACACTATTTGTTTTCTATAGACAAAGAGCAGCTTTTTTATAGGTAGTTGAAAGTACAAAGAGGTCTCTTGGCAAATCATTAATCTTGCTATAATTGCTAGTCAGCACTGCAGCTCTTTTCCATAAATTAAAAGAGGAGGGCTAGCCAAACATCTTGTGTTTCCTGAGGCAGGGAGCAAGAAGAGCTGATTGTCAGGAGCAAGGACTCCATTTGAAACTAATATTAATGTATAGTACCATTCAGGAGGGAAGAAAGGAGGGAAGACAAAGGTAGGGAAAAGAAGAATTTGTTTACATCATTAGAAAGGTGGAAGACAGACTTAACTCATCTTTGGCTTCCATTGTTTAAATGGCTTTCCTTTTGCTCATGAATAAATGACATAACTGCCCCTGTTTCCCCTGTTTTGTTTCTTGTGAGGGTGTTCACACACGTGTGTCGACTGAGGAGTGAGTGGCCCTGGTCTCACACCCCAGAGTGGACATTTACACTGGGGGCTGGCAGGATGAGGACCATGAGGAGCAATGGTTTAGCCATGTGCAGAGGACATCTTCTCTAAACATCTCCACTGAACAGAGTTGAACAGCTCTTCCTCCTTGATGACATTCATCTAATTATTATTTTCTCAGGAGCGTGGTTGCATCACCAAGGTGCAGTTTATGGTATGGGGTGAAAGCTGAGGGACCTTCTGAGAGAGGATTCTTCTCATTCCTTCCTATGTCTGCTATTTTATTCTTTCAGGGGAGTGTCTGTGTTTTCCCAGTGTGACAGTCTAGACAGGGAAGGAGTAGGCTCTCCCCCTCCCTGCGCTGTGTTCTGAGGGGCAGGCTGCTTGCTCATGGGATCAGAGCAGGTACAGAGAGACTGCTGGGGTCCCCACACCCTGCTGCCCTACAAAGATCATGCAGGTGGGGAGCTGGGCTTTTCATGTCCCTCTGTCCTCCCTTTTTGTACTTCTGTAATTTCCTCCTAACTTTTTTTCAAAAGAAAGCTCTTAATTAGCCTTTTCTTAGTTGGACTCTGAGCTCAACTCAGCTGCTCGTGAAGAGCTCTTTAGGTAAGTCAAGTGTGGGGTGTTCTTCTGTTCTGTGTTATAACACAGCTTGTCAGCTCAGGGATTTCACACACTGGTATGAAAACACTTTTTTTTCTATGTATCTCAGGACTATTACTCTTACAAAGTACAAAAAAACCCACACAAGGAAAATGCTTGTCTGGGAGAGTTGCACAGTGCTGGTGCTTATGGATTAAATATGTACAGCATGCATCTATACTGCACTAGCAGCTTTTAGTACTGAGCCATTCAGCCTCCTCTGATAAAGGCTGGCATATTGCCCACTTCCTTATAAGTTTCTGGATACAGCATAATGATATTGAGGATGTGACCAAGAAAGCATGCAGCTCCAAACAATCATGCTGGTGCTTTGCATGCCAGGCAATATGGTGCTCTTGACATGGGGTCTTTCCCTTTCCCAACATTTATCTGCCTTGTTTAGATTGAAACCTATTCTGGGAGTTTCCTTATGTTTTATTTTTAAACTGTCTGTCAAATGCCAATGCTTAACTGTCATAATAGAAGAAAATAAACAACATCAATTACTCTCAAAAAATAATGGACATTATACTGAAAGCTGCACGTGCAAATTTATAGTATTACTCAGACTTTTTAAAACATTGTACAAAATTCCTCTTTAGCAAAAAAAGGCAAAAAGTACTGCTGCCTTCTGGGCAGTAGCACTATGACATTCCTGTACAGTAGATTTTTCCAACCTCTGAACTCTGTTTAAATGCCTGTACAAAGATGCACGCCCATGGGGACTGCAAAACAGTGTCACAAAATGCCTAAAAGCTTGGGAGGCCACATTTTGTATAGGAGCAGAAATGCTAATCATCTTGTCCTCTTGATAGCCTCTCAAAGGCCACTAAAATGGCAGTGCTCTATCTCCAGTTTGAAAACTGCTTCTCTCCAGGCGAGGGATTAACTCAAGCTTCCTGGTATACAAAGTAAAGGTACTGTTCATATTGAATTCTCAGGCAATATAGAAATCTAATTGCATGAAGGTAAGTGTAAAGACAATGTTTGTAGGCAGAGAAGTTAGTTCTCTGCCAACAAACAGTTAGTAAATAAGATAATTAGAAACACAAAATGCAGAAAAACGTGTACATGGAATGGAGGAGAAGTCAGAGCTTGAAGAACAGTATTTGCATACTGCTCAGATCACTGTTTTTTTCTTGTTCATGTAAATTCTCTTTCCTGTTTTATACTGTTCAGTTCTTTGGTTAGTTTTCTGTTTAAATTTCAATTCAAAGTATGTGAAGGGGGACCAGATGGTTATACAGTCGAGATTGGTGGCAGAGAGGTAGCAAATGACTT
The DNA here is from genome assembly GCA_013400575.1 of Peucedramus taeniatus. NCBI lineage: Eukaryota > Metazoa > Chordata > Aves > Passeriformes > Fringillidae > Peucedramus > Peucedramus taeniatus. The sequence goes on from WBNO01004182.1 coordinate 106,271, forward strand.
TATAATATGAACAAACCAGGTTCTAGCTGTTTGATCTCAGCAATTTCTTCCTAAGTTGGAAACCCATCTATTAAATTTCTGTTTCCCATATGGGCACTCATAGGCTGAGACCAAGCCACCTCTAAACCATCTCTTTGATGAGTTAAATAAATTGATCATCTTGCATCTCACACTGTGAAGTAAATGCTTTGATCCTCTCATCATTCTTCTTGCTTTTTCCCCCACAACTGCTTTAGTTTTTCCAAGTCCTTACTGTGAAAGTGAGAACTTGGACCTCACTTTCAGTTCCTGGATTGCAAGCACTAGAGCCAGGGTGTTGTACTTATCCTGTATCTCCCTTTCATCACATCATAACCTCTTGAAGCAGTGCTACCCTAAGAATTCATGTTCGTCTTCTCATTTAGCCTGACCTCAAGACTTTGTCAGAGGTACAGCTCAGGATTGAGCTCACCACCTAGAAAAATGCTATTTCTTATTCCTAGATGAAAGCCTGTATGCTTTTAAACAGCACATTGTTTAGTTATGTTGGCGCATGAGAGGGCACACTGATGTCAACTTTTGAATCAGTGTGATCTGGAGCTCTAGTGAGAATAAATAGTTCTGCTATTTTCTTTGAAAATAGCATGATTGTAAGATGAATGATTGGATCTCTGGAAAAAAAAAGAAAAAGACTTCAAGATGCAGGTGACATGGGAAAAAGGATCATGCATAGGATTGGTTTGGTTTTGTGTGGGGTTTTTTAAACTGACCCAGTAATTCTATTAGCCTAATTTGGCATCTTAGTTTCAAAAGTCAGAATTTAGGCATTATTTAAGATGGTTGTTTTGCATTCCTGTGTTTGTATAAAAGACCTCATGTAATTGAGTATAGAGAGGGGGGAAGAAAATCCTTTGATCCTTCAGCAAAATGTTTTTATGTAAGTAGCCTTCTCGTGGTGAGCTCTGGAAGTCTGGACAGATCATTGTCCATCTGTTTTTACAACTTTCTGTGATCACCGTCCAGCAAATGCTGTTTAATCTACAGAGGATAAACACTTCCAGAGCTGACAATGTGCTTCCCAGGTGCTGAGAGGGAGGGTCACGCAGCCAGGCCATTTGCTGAAATGTAGGAAAACAGTCATCCAGAGAAAACAAATATCTATGGAGACTTTATGGGAAGAATCACATCTCTTTCATTTTCCTTTTCTTTTAGAAACCAGAGAATCTTTTGGAAAGAAATATAAAGTACTGGTAACTTGTCTTGTGCTGGATGGGTTAGTGCACAAGAAGGAAGAGATGCCAAGATCTTTAGAATCAGTAGCTCTTTTCTAAAGATTAAAGCAGTGCAAAGGAAACATGTAATGTTGCTGCAGAAGGCTAATGAAACAAATTCCCATAACTGTGTTTCCATTTGGACCACTGTTGATTGCTGGAAAAGGGATTGGAGGCCCACAAGTGCAGCATGGAAACGAGCTGCTGTGTCTGGATCATGTCATGGCAAGGAGCTTTAGTAGCTCTGGGGTGCTGCCCTCATTCATGCTGAAGCTTAACATCCCCTCCAAAACATTATGAAGCAGGCAGACAACCAGCCCTCATGGCTGTTCATCCCAAGGACTCTGCCTATCCAGGCTGCATTCAGATCAGAAATTCTGTGCTGTTTTTTTCACCCCAAGAGAAGGTTGCAGGGTTTAGGCTCCCTGGCAGAGGATATAAGTATTGTGCATATATGCACAATGTTATGGTAACAAAAAGGCATATGCCACTGTCACTGGTGCTGCTCTAGCTACAGCACTGCTATCTTCTTTTTATCTTGATCTCAGCTTTGTGAATGCTTGCATTTCTATTCAAAGGATATTCCTTCATGGAAATCCAAAGGGCATTACAGAACTGATACACCAAGCTTCCTCTGCTGTAAAACCTGGCTTCAGGTTTTATGTAAAACCTGTTGAAAACCCTGCACTTCTGAAATGCCAAGAATATTCAGGGTTCTTTCCTTATCTTTCTTAATAGTTCTTCACTCTGAAATGTACAAGACCCTGTAGTCCTGAATAGTTTATTCCCCAAAATGCTCAGGGTACCTCAGCTGCAGGCCTCTTTTGTGATTATTTTTTTGTTTGTTTGTTTGTTTGGGTCCCTCTCTTATAGTAGGTGGTTAGTCAGATAGATGATATGTGTATGAACCTAATTTAGGGGCCTAATTAACTTTCCTGGCATCCCTACATCAGGTGTATCACCTGTGTGTGGCAGGGTTTCAGAAGGGGGAACAAGAGAGGAAATGAAACAATTTGGCTTTTTGATGGCTTCTTCATGAGCTGTTTGGAAGGGGTGTGACAGGGCTTTACTCTTGATCGGTCCCCAAGTACGTAAAAATAAATCTTGTCCAAACACATGCCTTTCTCTAGCTGCAGTTGTTTTAAAAGCAAGTTGCCCTCTGAGCTGGGATTTCTTCTGTGTTTTCTCATCCCAAATTTAAGGATTGGTGGTTTTAAAATGTAAGTAAGTGTTTCCCAACTTTGCCTCTAATCCATTAATATCACGTATCATCTAAGCTGTTGAAATTAGTAAGTGTAGTGAAGAAACCACATCCACACCCCCCCTGGCCTTCTTGTGTGGCTGGACTAGGCCAACAGCACTGCCTGCCAGCAGTATCCATCACTGCCAAATGCAATTCTACTGGATGTGCAGCAGTAGGTTCATGAAATATTTTTGCCACTACAGGTCAAGCAATTGAATGTGAATATTTGCAGGATCACACTGAGAGTGTTATTTAATAGAGCTGTTGCTTCTTAGAGAATGGGTTTTCTAATGGACTGTGGAGCTAGCTCAGGACAGAAAGGTCTTGTGTCTAGCTGAAAGGCTGTATAAACTAACAGCAGCCAACAAAAGGTGTAAAAGCTGGGAAAACTCCATGCCCTGAATGTGGCTGAGTCAAGTTCAGGGGCAGCACACTTCTATTCTGGACAAGAAAAGTCACACCCATTCATTGCCACCTGGGAACACCAAACAGCTGAGGTTACTGGGAGTTTGTTTGCTAATCAAAGTGGGGCCTTTTTGTTTGTCATGACTTAGGCTACTTCAAACAGCATCAACTGTTTTCATCTTGCTAATTATCTGTAGTAAGGAAGGATAATGAAAATTTAAGAATAATTTCTGCTCTCACTTTGTTACCTGTAAGTGTTTTTCCAGCCTGTCAGGACATTCTGATAATCTATTAATCACTATGAAGTTTAAAAACAGTAATGAAGAAAAATAATTTGTGGATTACATCATTTCAGAACAGACCTTTGAGGTTTAACTGCAAGGTCAAAGTCACAAGGCACTGGTTTTGACACAAGGTGCTTTATCATCTGCAGAGTTTAAGTCCAGTGGTTATTTGAAAGCTGGGAGATGCCTGCTGAGAACTGGTTTATGTCAAGTCGACCTTACCAGCAACAGGCACTATGAGCAAAGATCTTAAAAAGGGGTGTGGATCACACATTTATTTATTTACCTATCTGTCACTGATGGTGCTTTGAGACATAACAGCCTTGCAGAGCCTCTTTAGGTTCATGTAAAGAAAAGAATAGGGGAAAACTACTTTGTCTTGTCAGTACATATTAGGTTTAATATGTACATATGTGTGTATATATACAAACACAGAGCTCTAAAAAGAGAGAGAACTATTTAACCACTTTTTAATTAGATAATTTAAAATAGCAAAATACTTGCTAGGATTCAGGGCTTTGGCACAGGATATGTTGTCCCCAAAGCACTCTAAGCATGGCACATAGTACTGATTATAAAAAAAAATTTGCATCTGCTGCTTCAGATTTTGGTCCTTCATTCTGGGCTGCCAGAGCTTGGATGACACAGAACGTACTGATCCTCAAGATGAAGAGGCAACAAACTCAGGGCAGTGTGGATACTCATCCATACTCTGTTGGTGGTTTACTGTGTGACACTGGTCAACTCATTTCTTCTCACCATCTTTCTACTCCCTCTAGCTTTTTTTCTTTTTGATACCTGTAGCTCTTGGACACTTTCTTATTATCTGTGCAGAACATAGGTCCTGTTCTTGTCACTGTAACATAAATATTAGAGAAAAGAAGGAGAGAAGCATTTTTCTCTGGTTGTTGTTCAGTGTTTCCATTGCACTCTAAGGAATACTGCGGCTAGGTTGACATAAAATATGGAAATGGATAGTAGGAAAAAGGGCTTTTCTCAAAGTGATCCTCCCGCTCCTGCAGGATGCTGTGGATCCTGTTGTTGGGAAAATGGATGTCTGCTTCCTGTGTGTGATGGAGCTGGTGGCTCTGCTGGTAATACACCTGCTTAAGTGGTTTTTGCTGGATCGCAGCCCAAACAAATTGTGAATTCCTTATCCTCTCGTATCTCCATTACTACATGCTTCAGAGCTGTAGCAAGGCATTTTACTGTCCAGGGTAACACCTTGTACTTGGCAGCTCTCCTGCTCCCCCCACATGGTCTCCCGAGTGTCAGCACCTGGGCTGGGGGAGGCTCAGGAAGCGAGTCCCAGCCCCAAGGCAGGCACTGCAGCCCACCTGCGCGGCTGCCTGGCGCCCAGCCCCGCTGCCATCGCCGTGGCACTGCTCTCCCTTCCATCTTCATTTGGAGACAGTGCTGAGGGAGGGCCCTGCTTTTGACCTTGATAAGGCTCTACTCTTGCTCCCTATGTAAAAAGGTTTGGGTAGTGGCCAGAGGCAGGCTGCTGGGTTATTTCCACCATCCAGTTTGGATGCTTCTTCTGCCCCTGGCCTTATCTTCTCCCTGAAGGTTTCCCTGCCCTTCCCCAAGCCATGCTTCTGTCAGCATCAAAATCTCTCAATCTGCTTGTATGCAGTCCCTACTTCTGAAGTTTTACATAGCATGATCTTATTTATTTAGACTGGTCCCAAATCCACCGTTACAGTTGATCCATTTATGCAGCAGCTCTGTAACTCCTATAGTTTTGACAGTAAGCCCTTGTAGGTAGGTCTACCTCCAGGAAAGCCTTTGAGATGACTGAAATGTAATTAAAAAGTGAAGACCAGATGTTTCTTCCCAGATTATGTTTTCAAGATCACAACAGTCCTTTCAAAAGGGAGGGGAGAAAAGGGAAACAAGAGAAAACCTCTACTGCTCTGCTTTAGCGAGGGAATTTCCTGAAGTATATACAAAAAAAATCTGGATTTTGTTAAATCTTTTTTTTTTTCATTCCACACTGAAGTCTGTAAGCAGCTTGAAATGGTAATAAAACAAAGTGGACTTTCCATTCCATTGTGCAAAGCCAGCAGATTTGTTTTTTCCCTAGTGCACCTGCTTTGTTGTTCAGCCTTTCCAGAGGAAAAAAAAAAAAGCCTATTTTTTTTTTTTTCTGGAACAGTGCTTTACTGTTTTTTTTTTTTTCTTTGTTTGTTNGTTAGTTTTTTTTTTTGCGTTTTTTTGGGGGTGGTTTTTTTTTTTTTTTTTTTTTTTTTTTTTTTTTTTTGGTTTTTGGTTTTTTTTTTTCTGTAATTTGCCACAATAAAAATGTTTTTTTGGATATACTTTTGAAAACCTTTCCTTCCATTCTGTGAAGGCAAATAAAGATATGGAGGAGTTGGGAGAGAAAATCCATATTCATCAAAAGCAAAAGAGAGTGTTTGAATAGCTGCAAATCTTTATAGTAAAACTGCCAGGAAACACACAACATTAATATAATTATGGCATTGAAGTGGCAAATTAGAGGAGATATACTCCTGCCATTTTTAAACAAGAAACGTCTTGTACAGACAGAATTATTTTTTGATAGGTTGAGGTTTCTTCTAAGTATTTAATTTTATTCTATGATCTGTGTATTATGTTGTCTTTGTCTTGTCCTTGACAAGAAAAATCCTGTCAAAAGAAGAGGGTTTTTCCCCAGGAGAGTATGATGATGCTTTTTCTCTTGTAGACAGCAAATATGTGGGTAAACTTTACAGGTATTTGCTGTCTTATCTTTCCATAAAGTTAGATATGGATATGTCATTTAACTTACCAATTTAGGCTGACTTTTAAAATTCAAGTGCTAGTAAATATCCTACAAACTTCTCCAGGACATACTAAGTCTACTTTCTTTCCAGGGAATATGTTTTTCCATGTCCTAGGCAGTATACACATTTACCACGACCATGAAAAGAGATCTTGTTTAATGGTCAGTAAGGCTACATTGCTGTAAGTTCTGTTTCAAAGTGACACATTTTTTGGGTTTTTTTTGGGTGGTTTGTTTTTGTTTTTGTTTGTTTGTTTGTTTTTTGGTTTTTTTTGTTGGTTTTTTTTTAGTTGGTTAACTTTTTTTTGTTTTGTTTTTTTAATTTGTTTCCCACTTGTTTTGACACTTTTCAGGGCATGTTAATTGTGAAAATTATGTCCTCATTAATAAAAACAAATTTGGTCATTCCATATATATATAAATGAATAACCTTCATATATATACATATAAATGAATAACCATTTCAGTTTCACACTACCAGAAGAATATAGCTATACTTGAGGATTATTTATATAAAAGTAGCACTATTACTCCCACAGAAATCATGAAGGAGTCTTTAGGTGTTTTTCTAAATTAATGCTCCCAAGATTTCATCATTTCTGTCCAGACCTGGGGACAGCAGTGGGCAGTCAGTGTTCCTATCCTTGACTAGAGTCAGTGGAGACTGAAAGGTGTTACTGTATGTTACATTCTTGGGCATTGCTGCTAAGGACAATGCTGGAGTGACACAAGGGGACCAAAATCATGTCTGATTCTGAGCTCCTCACTTGCTTTATCTCTAGGTCTGCATAATCTGGCTATATTATTTAATGGAGAGCAAAGTGGGTTTGTGGTTTCCAGCTGGGCAGTTTGCTGAGCTAAGCTGAGAGCTGTAGGTGTTTGCCCCAGTCCAGCATTCAGGTTGTGCCTACACTAAGGAGCAGTTTGGAATAATGGGAACAGATCTGGGGAGACAAAGAGTGCTGCAGAGCTGACATCCACACTGTGCATTTCACTGAGGTTTTATCTCACACAAGTTCTCCTCAGGCCCTGGAGGCAGCAGGCTTGGTGGAAATACATCGAGGGGAGTCCTGAACTGAACTTCTGGGTAAATTTAATCTGAAAGTCCCCGAGTTCCCTGTGCCCCACAACAGCTCTGTGATATGAACCAGCACATGTCAAGTGGGAATAATTAGGAAATTTGCATAAAAAATACATGCCTGATTCACACTGAAATGCAAATGTAGATGCAACCTCAGTGAGCTTTGTGCCTGTTTATATTCAAGGTACTTTATACCTCTTGGAAAATGTGAAGGAAACAAGTGAGAGCAGATTAGGATATGGGAATAATTATAGACTGGGTAAGTGGGAATCAAGACTAGTAATTGCCTTAATTTATGTTGTAAATAGCTTCATACAGCCATTATTGGAAAAAGAGCCTAATAGAGCAAGTAGATTGCTTTATAAGGTTAAAAAGATATACTGGATTGTCTTTTGCCCATATTGTTATGTGTTCATAACAGTGCAGACTCTGTTTTTCAGTTACAAGTTTAGTCCCTTGAGCCTTTGTAACAAAATTTCTGCTCAGTATAGAATATTGCAACATGTACTGTCAAGAATAACAGTTATCTAAAAGCATGGAGAAGAAAAAGTGCAATGCCTGCTATCATGTTTCGTCAAATAGAGTCTGTGCTGAGGAGCCAGAGTTCAAAAGCATATTGTGGTACAGCCTGAGCTAAGGCACTGAGTGCTCTCATTGAAGAGGATTGCAAGCTTGGGGACTCAGGCATGCAGGGGATTTAATATACATTTACCAGAGGATTGCTGTAAGGGTTTTGTACCTCAGGTTTTAAGGATTTGAGGAGTTTTGTAAAGATGGTATTTCCAGGTACTCAAAGGCTAGATCATGAAGTGCAGTGATGTGACCCAAGTTAAGATGCCCTTTTCCTCTGGCCTCTTTTCTTAAGTAGACTACATTGCAAATTGTAGCTATTTATAAAAGATTTTCATCAGAACTGTCTCTCCTTAGATTTTTATAATGGCAGTCCCCTGGCTCCTAAAAACCTTGCTCTAATCAACCTCATTGACACCTCTATAATTAAATGGAGAGACAGGAGGCTGCAGAAGTGGAAAAGAGATGATAAAATAAAAAGGAAGCGTTCAAACCTGTGCTCAGAAGTCTCTAGAGCCACTCCTGACAGAAAACTGGCAATTCTTGAATTTTCAGGATCTAAAAATGAGGAAGAGGGAAAAAAAGACTGGCTATTTGTTTTTTTTATAATGTTTGGCTGTTACATCTGTTCTTCCCCTGGTATTTTATATCAGTGCTGTAGATTACTGTAGTGGAGAATATCGCTGTAGACCTCTGTGTCATCTGGAGCTTCACAGTCCTATCTTTAAATGTGAAATACTTTGAAATGTGCAAAACCAATCTGAACCTCCTCCCTCTCAACTCTGGTTATTTCTGCTCTACCTCCTTATCTCTCTCAGCTTGTTCCTTCCTCTGCAGCCTCTTTGAATGCCAGATGCTAAAATACCTGCTGAATAAATTTTGATTATGGTTTGGAAAAATAAATGTTTTACGAAGAGTCAAGGGAGGGGAGAAGTGGTGCCCTTTGTTAAATTTCTGGATGTTTGGAGAAATAATCAGTCCCAAATGCTTAATGAAAAAAAACCCCAAAACTCAGAGCTTCCAAATGTCCTCAGAGCTGCTGGTTTCACTGTACATGGCAGTGCTGGTGTTGTGAGCATTTTCAGTCTTCTAGATGTCTTAGCCTGAAGCAAGAAACCTAAAAGAAATCAGAGTTGTAAGAAGATCCCTATCTGCCTTAACAGTAATACCTTATTTATTTGTAGTAGATCCCTCAGAGGGAAGCTCTGGAATCCTCTTCGTACAGAACATCTTGGGAGGTAAGGGACAGAGGATGTCATGGGAGGGCTGGTGGAGGCAGGTCCTCCCCTCTGATGCTGCTGCTGAAGCCCATGGTGTTGCTGTGGCTTCTTGTCTCTTTCTTCCCCTGGAACGGGACAGCTGAATCTCCTTTTTCCTACATCACTGCACAGGAGATGTGGTTCCAATAAACCTGCCCATAGGCCAGCAGCTCTGCTTCATGGCAGCTTCAAAATACTTCACTAGTACCATATGGAAAACCAGGATTGTGTCTGACTTTCTGGTCTGATTTGTTTGTTTAATGTTTTTTTTTTAATGCTATTTCTGCAAACTGGAGAAGTCTTCAGCAGCTCTCCTATGAGAGCTTACCATGAAAGGGCACAGGTGCATGGATGTGGAAGATGCTGCAGAGACCTCCTGGCTTTCCTACTCTGTTCCTGAGGGAATTTTAGTTGCAACTCCAGCTATTTTTAACTGTGTAGCTGCACAGCCTATCCTCCTGGGATGGGATGCTGACTTGAGCTTGCCCAGGTTGGGCCCATGTTTGTACTTCTCACCAAAGAAACTTTGCTGAAACTTCAGTTTCATTGATATATAGGCACTATCTTACTGTTGTTACTTGAAAGTTGATAGAAGCTATTTAGGACAAGAGGATTTGTTTCCTGATTTTAATAGTCTGTGCTACAGGCTGACTTTTGTCGCTTCCTAATTTTTCCCAGAGTCCTTTCCAGCCTTCAGCATCCTGGTTACTGCAAGTCTTGGGACAGAGTTGTGCAAGTTTTCTATTTTATTTTAATACCCTGAGCAGGAACCCATGTTGGTGATTATCTCAGCAGGTCTAGTTTTAACTCAGCACATGCAGCTCCCTGACTTCTGTGAGCACCATCAATACTGACCATCATGAATGGCAAACCTCTTGCTTACACCCAAATAGTGTTCTCTGACTACCGGAACACTGGAGAATGTACAAATCTAAACAAAAAGTGCATGCACTTCACCTTTATGTTTCAGGAGAAGGCCAGATTCCTTCAGACTTTCTGTAGTTTCTGCTATGAATAGTCTTGAACTACACCTGAAAATGGCTTCCTGCTTCCTCTCTCCATTCTGCCAAAACTTTTTAAACACTATTCTCTCTCTTGGTCTCTAAACTTTCAGTAGTCACTTTTGTGAACTAGTGCTTGCCCTGCAGATGAGATACAGTGCTACAGAGCTGGTCACACTCCACCATGTATCTGAAGATGGCTGGTTTGAACCCTGCCTTGTGTTAAACTTAATCAAGGCAGTCAGGAGGTAATTTTCAACCATTTACTCTGATTTTATGGTTGTCACTGCCCATATTATGTGTGCTGTTCTCAGCCTTTTCCCCCCATGTCTCTGTGCCCATCACAGACCCAAGACATTGCCTCCCAGATCTGTGTACTAATTAGCAGAATTTTTTTTTTCTGATAAGACTCTTATAGTGTTGTTTTGGACTAAACCAATGATGAGGCTGGTGACTGCCATCCTGAGAGCTGCTGCAGGAGGTTTGTAAAATGACCATGTCCTAATGAATGTACAGCTCTTCTGCATGGTTGGATTTTCAGTGTGCTGAAACATGGAACATTTGTTGTTTATCTTCATGTGCTGTATTCATTACCTGTGTAATACTGATCACAGAGCACTTCACAGAGCTTTCAGAGAAGTAAATTTTGCCAGAACAATGACTCAAAGCTTTAGTCTGCTAAAAACTTTAATGAGTGGATATTTGTTTACTGTGTTAAATTATTATTTGGTAATGGAAGAAAATAGGAAATGACTCAGACTGTAATAAAAATTGTTTTTTTCCCAATCACAGCAAATGCATTGCATAGCAGTTTGTGGTTTATAGTAAATAAATAATGAAAGATGCTATTCCAAACAGACCTGCTTTATTTCATGTTGTTTTCAAAATGTCAGTGGATATGCATTAATAGGTAGAAGTACATGCAGAGACCTTACAGAGGTAAAACACAGGCAAGCTTTGATAGCCTCAAATTTTGTTTTTGATTTTTTTTTTCTTTCTGTGCTTTGCAATTTTCCCCTTTCAGAGTTCTTATCCATTCTCCTTGTTTAAGAGGGGATTTTTTTTTTGTTTTTTATTGTCTGGTGTTTGCCTGCAAAACATTCCCGGTAAGCAGAAACTAATTGTCTGCACTGTACAGCTCTCCTGGGATTTTGAGCTCCATGAGGTTCACTTGGTTGTATTGCTGGGTTTCTTTCCATTTTCAGAAAATTTGACTGTGATTGCAAAGGATTTGTGTAGTAGCATAATGTGTTTTATATGACAACGAAAGTACTAAGGTCTCAAAGCAGTGGAAAAGACTAAATGGTTACAAAGGACAATGGCTACTTTTTGAGGTGAAAGATATGAGTGTTATGATGAATAGCATGTGCTGATGTGTTAGCAATTATGTCTGACTTCAGTACAACTGAAGGTAATCAGCCTGCTTGATTTATTTTGCACTGTGTTGTGTGAACAAATTATCTTTATCCTGATTGTATATATTAAATATCTATGGTATCATCTGACTAGTTGCTGTATTCTTGGCTGAACTATGTTAAGTGACTTTATTTTTCAATAGAAAATTCTATTTATCAAGACCCCAAGGATTCTAATTCTTTGATGCAGTCCTAAAGTCCTTCCAAGTGCAATTTTCTGAATGCAATGAAACTTCAATTTACGTAGGTTGTTTATCAGTTTTCAATATTTCTACCTTCTTCCTTCTTGACTTAAATACATGTACCTCTCTCTTATTTTTGTGTAGAACCTTTCATCATGAGTCTCAGTGGACCACTTAACCTCACTTTGCTTTGCCATTTACAGTAGATAAATATGATGGTGAAAAAGGCAAGGTCTTTTTTGACCTTACACCCCCAAAGAAGAGAAAGAAAAGAGCTGCAGAAGTTCAATGGTGAAAGAATCTCTTTTCTTTGGAACAGTTAATAATTTAGAGCTCAGGGAACTTGCATAGGTTTTGGTGGCTTGGCCTCAGTCCTGAGTCAGTCTAATTTGCAGCAGGGACTCTAGGGAGGGTCTCTTGGCTCTTACATGCCAAGTGATTGCCCCTCAATCAGATTATTGGCCATCTTGAAAAAAGACATTCTCATTCTCTCTCACCCAGACCTTTCTCACCTTGTATGAATAATTGAATAACCATTGGGGCAGGGCAAGAGACTAAAGCTGTAGCCTGCTAGGTATCAGGGATGTAGGGCTTGAACTCAGAGCTCTCACATCCTCCTGGAGAAGCCTGGAATCCCTGTGGGGCCTTGTGCTGTCAGATTGTGTGCAGCGCTTTAATGTTCTTTTCTGATTTGGGAAAAGGCAGGATAATCCGCCAGTTATTCTTCCTGACCTGCATTCTCCTCAGCCCCTCAAAGCCCAGCAATGGGCTGCATGGCCATCTCAGTATAGGTTTTCCTACTAATATTTTAGTAGTGTGCTGTAGATACACTGCTTAATCCATGGAGATACCCTGTTACTCTCCCAGCTCTCAGGTTTCCTTCTTTTGTACAAAGCAAAAAACAGTGTATTCCCATAGTAAACAATTCTTGTTGTTTTTCAGTAGCTTTGACTGTCTAAGATTTGTGCAAAAGCCTACCATGAAGCCCATTTTGTTTACAATTAAACCTAAGCTCATTTGTTGGCCAGGGAGTCCAAGGTCTTGGACTCTTTTCCCTTTTTTTTGGTACTAACTTAGTGATAATGATAATAACAGTAATAGTGAGAACTAATCTGTGCCATCCTCCCTGAAATTCACTTAACCATTGGAGAATACAGATACGGAGGTTTCAATGATAAAAAGAAGAAATGCTAGAAAGGGGAAATCAGTGTTCCCATAATGAAAGGCAGGTGTCAGAGGCCCAGTGCAGACTTCTTGCTGCTCACTTTGCAACATGAATTGTGGACCTTCTGGGTTAAGTGGTAGCTTCACTAAAGGTAATGGCAAAACTCCCCTAAGTTTTGTTGCTATTTTCAGAAAAGCTGTCTCTTCATTAGTGTGTGTCATTTGATCCTGATCGTAACATGGACACCATGGAGACTTTGTGTTAGAGTCATCATGGAGCAGGCCCATGACTCTATTAGGTCCTGAACAAATCAAGAGAAGAGCAGTCCTTGCCCCATGAGTGGAAGAGATTAATGTGGAAGACAGCAGGTGATGAAAGATGCAGGATAATACAGTGTATTAGAGGGTGGCCACGTACCTGGACATCGTGGCATCTCTGTATCTATAGAGAGATAGGGTTACACAAATCTGAGGCCATGCAAGGTTTAGGCAGGATTTTTTTTTTTCCCACCACTTGAGGAAATGTTTTGCCTGGAGGTCATTGCATTCTAAGAAATGAAGCTACCAGAATAGTTTAGTAGGAAGAGAAAACCCTGGGTTTTAGGCTTTGTTAACTAGTGCTTTCACATGGCTGTGGCAAATTACTCAGCACAAAGGCACAAAGGGAAAATGTCAGTAGTTTGATGCTTGTTTACACAGCATGTCCCTGCCAATTCTATTCCTTCCTAGACATCCATTAATAAATAAATGCCCCTCAAAGCTGAGGACATAACAGAGATCAAACCTGTAAGACAAAACCTGGTGATCTCAGCCAGTTCCGATTCCACTCCGCCATCTCTGCCCCGGCAAGTGCAGTTACAACCCAAAATGTAAAATGAGAAAGTAAAGGGGTTAGGCGCTGTGAGATCATACCTACTGCAACACTCTAGCTTGGACGTGCACCTAAGTTCACTGTATGGCAAGATTCAGGTTCCAGTTGGAGGTGGGTCTGAGTGTGGGTGGCTCAGGCTGCCCTACAGCACTTCCCTGAGCCCAGCCTAGCCTGGTCCTCCTGTTTTCACATCAGGACAGTCTCACTACACTCATTTGTTCTTACATTATGGAAAGGGCTATTTATTACCACCAGCTCAGGAAATGACCTAATGTGGCCTTGTAAGGCAGAATTAATTTGCAATGACTCCAGCTGAAAGTTGGCCATCTTTTAACTTAATAACTGCAGAACTGTCAGCTTCCTTTGAACTTAATAGCAGTTGTGATGTCGAAATAGAAATTTTCATACAGGAAAGCAAACTTGATTTGATTTGAATTGCAGTATGTAGTGTTTTCTTCAGTGGAATAGAGGGAGAGGAGTGTTCAGCTGTAAAACAAAAAGCATTCCTTTTACGTTTAAAGAGAACTCTTACTATGCTGTGTCTTTTGAATACAAACTTAGCAATGATGTTTTGCAGTGAATGTTCAAGCTGGAAATATTTAAAATGTAAGCGACTCTTGTAAGTTGTGTGTTTTTTCACAGCAGGGACCACACACTGCAAATAAATGCGAGCCTACTATGGCTCTACCACATTTTACCCTGGGATGCAATTTCTGCAAAGGTGTTTTAATTAATTTTTCCTTAATGATCAGAGGAGCAGCTCAGCTGTAGGATGAATAAAGGATTTATTACTCTAAATGCAGAGGTTGCTGATTATTATTTTTCATCTCTAAGTTACTTAAACTTTAATAAATTGATACTTTTGAGTTATCAACAAACAGATCATGTGGACACGTGAATGTGCAAAATGTAGCTGTTTCTAATTTAAACTAGAGTTTATTACTGCTACTGGATCTGCTTCATTGCTGCTAATGAGATTTTAGGGGTTCTCATAATGTAACAGCATGAATAACCTTTTGTTAAAAAGGACCACCCAAAGTATGTGAAGTGGTGGATACAATTCACATTATTGGTTTACTGTGCTTGCTCTCACAGAGGGACTGGATGATAGCCTTTCAAAATGGAGAGCACTCCCTCCCCAGTGCATGTAAGAATGTGATTAAAACCCTCCTACTCCTACGATGCTGGCTTTAATCATAGTCCCACTCATTAATAGCCAAAATGTATTAACATCTGATAGTTGTTGGGCACCGTGAAGGGTGTCAGGGGTTTCTGTTCAGCTCATGTTGGACAGGTGTCCAGGGAAGACCTCCATCATAGTGAGCATAAACACACCTGCTCCTGAGCGAGCCTGAGGATGAAAACCCAGGAAAATGGAGTTCCTCTGTGGCAACTGCATGGGAAGGTTTCCTGCATTATCAAAGCAGCCTCAAAGCATGAAGAACTATACTGCAATTAAGCAAAAGCAAAGTATTTCAAATATTAGGCAAGGTTTTATGAGTGCATGACTGCATGGACATGTATCTATCCATCTCATAAACAGCACAGACAGGTGAATAATGTATTTGTACTTGTGGCAGGATTAACTTTATATTAATCCATCTCTCACAGGTCATTTTCTGCCATTCCAAGTCCCTGAGCAGCCTTAAACAAGTGTCATTTTACTTCTGTCAAGTAGTCAAAGACATTTTTCTTTCCCTTACTCAGACAAAGAATTCTTTATTAAAAAATTACTCCGAACCCCTTTCTGTATTGATCTCAGCCCCTTGAGTAGTGATCAGAACACATTTATACCCAGTAGCCCAAAATTATCAGGCCAAGGCTCTGACTCATCAGCAGTTTTCTTATGCATAGTTTTTTTAAGAAACGTCATAGATCTGGGTTTGAAAATGGGTGAGGGTATGTGATAAATCATGGTTACAAATCAGCCTAGCTCCATTGAAGCCAATGGACTTCTGAAGTTGTATACCAGTTTTCTGTAAGGCACACAAAGGCCCTAATTGTTGGGAATGTCAGTTTTCTGTGGGAACTTAGTTTTTTATAGCATTCAGAAGACATATGCAAATGTCAAGATTTCTTCAAGGCACTGTGTTGCTAATCTCATTTCTCAAGATAATAATTTAGCATGTATTCACAAATAGAGTTCATTAATACAAACATCTGAGCATTCCCTTTTTATTATACTTTGTAGGAGACAATCTCACAATGTTTACTGTTCATCTCAATCTGGGAGAGCAGAAAGCGGTAATTTGAATGTTTTCGTCAAATTCTAGTTGAAGAAATTCATTGTAATCCCTTTTCTCTTTTCCTTAGGTAAAATGTCACTCACTTCTTATCCAAACTTGCTATTTGATGTTGCTGGGCACTGTAAATCAGCTAGCTCATTTTCCTCCTAAGATGGTTCTGTTTCAGCCATAAGTGAAAAAGACAAATTATTCTAATCTAGTTTTATAAAAAACAGAACCTGTGGGTGGTAAAAAAAAAGTTCTCTAGATAAGTATCTCCATATAGTTAACGTGATTAGTTTTGTTATTCTAACTCTTGCTGCGAGTCCTTGGAACTATTATTCATATTGAATATGATAAACATATACTAGTATTGGAAATGCAAGCCATATAACAGTGACATATTTTTAATGCTAGCTTATGCTCTTTACGTTTATAGTTTATTGTTTTAGCTGCTTATCTACCCTCTACTTTATTGCCAATGTCGTTTATAGCTCTGCCTCTTCCCCATTTCATTGCAGATAACCTCATACAAAACTGTAAACAACTTTTTCAGTTTAAAATAAACAAAAAACCCCAAAAGCCTTTAGAAGGAAGAAAAAAAAAAAAAAAAGAAAAGAAATACAGGTATGGATTTACACTTTTAATGTTTTTGATATTCTGGTGTACATTATCAGAGATGTTTCACCTTTTCTTTGGCTTCGTTCTTCTCTTTCTTGTGCAAACTTCAAAAGATACATTTTTCATCACATTGCATAAATTTGCCAGTGCGACCAGGAAAAAACAAAACTTTGCCTTTATTAATTAGCAGCAGCAATACTTCAAATAAGACACTACTATGTAATTTAAAACAAGAAAAAATAATACTGGAATGTCAAGCTTCATGTCGTGTTCCAAATAGCAGCCTTCTCGAAATCCACGAGAACAAGACTGCAGTGATGCTGTGATAATTTGTGGGTGCCTCGGTGGGGAGAGTTGGTTTGGTTTTGGGGTAGGTTTACAATGGGGCAGCAAAGCTCCCCCTGTTAGGAACCCTTTTTTCCAAGGGCTGTTACTCGGTGCTCTTCAGGACGATGGGAAGCTCAGCATTGTTTTCAGCTGATTAAGATACTGGCTCGGGTTTGGCATTGTCTGTTCTTATCTTTCAGAAGACTTTTCCCACCCACTGGTTACTTCAGGAAGAAACATCAAACTTATTGATCCTCATGAGATTTAAGTGTGTGGGTTTGAGAATGGTAGCGTTATTTGTGTATTTTAGGAACTGGTAATTGAACTTTACGTTCTGGTCAAATCACAGAGTTCATATCAAGCTCTGTCAAGGTCTTCATGGAAGGAAGAGAAGAGCCAAATACCATAAATATACTGATTATTGTTTTAACAGCATGTGGTGCAGTACCAGTTACGGGAATTGAGGAATACAAAAAGCTTTCACTTCCCACATTATGCAGATGTAGAAGATCCAAACATACCTGCCAGCTCCTTTCTTGGACTGAACAAATCCCCATTAGGATCATGTGAATGAGAGACTTGTTTCTCTGTAAGCAGAACTTTGAAATGTTCCTTCTTTATCCCCCATTAAAGCATAATTTGATTTTGTTTTCCCATTAAGTAATCTGCCAGATGAGTATTCAAAGCCCTGTGATTCCCATTTATCAAGTCAAATTAAATGTTTCTGACCAGGTTCATCAACTAGGTATGTTTTAATCAAATTTAATGACATTTTCAATGAAATAGTAAGTGCATTGAGCATTTCTCTGTTTGGATGTGTGGGGGTAGAAGAGGCATTTGCTTCCTTTGAACATGAAGAGACTTGGTGTCAGTCCCTGTTTATTATTGTGAAACATGACAGTTATCTGAAGAAAACCAGCAGGATTTAATCTGACAGCCCAGTAAGGGAAGAGTGCCACCAATCTAATTATCCAGTAATCTAGTCAGAATGGGAGTAATTCTGGGCCTTTCTCAAGTCAGTTAATCACATTTCCCGTGCATTAGCAGCTGCACATGCAGAGCTTTTAGGGATGAGCTCTTAGCCCAGTGTAGCCCATGGAAGACACAAGAGAGGCATCATGTCGTTGTCTTTGTTTGTTGTCAGGTTGTTTTTTTCTAAATTATGATGAAGCATTTCTGTTCAGACTTGCTTTCACTCTTTGAGATAACGTCTTGATACTTTCTCAGTTCACCATCAATCATTAAATATGAAAAATACTTATTAATTTTGGGTGCCCCAAGATGTAGGAAAAGGGGTGTTACCCAAGGGGTGACATTGATAACATAGTAAAAAATCATCATTCCTCCTTCCTTTTTTCCTTTATTCTAATGTCCTATGGTAAACTGAGGAACATAACAGCAAACCAAAACCAAACAAAACCTTAGTGCTTAGCCAACAATTATGAAGTTATCTTCAAGCCAGATGTCAAACAACGTGACATATTTATGGTATAGAAGGTGGGTTGAGGGGGATTTTTCATGGAGAAAAATTAATTTAGTTTGTGGCAAAAGTTCAGATGTTTGGGTTTTCTGCTTTTGTTGTTCTTTTTTTATTTAAGAGTGCTTAAGGCTTGATTCTCCTATTTGCCAGTTGTGTGACAGGCACATTTATCCTGCCTGTCATTTCTTCCCCCCCCGTTTTATTGTCAAGCCAGGGGAGAAATTATTTCATAACTCTGTCCTCAGAGGTATAACTTGCCAGCCTGAAATATCTACTTTGGATTGTAAGTAGTTGGGGCGAAAAATGCTGATCCCTGAATGTTTCATCATTTTTTGCAAGGGCAGCAGACCTCGTGCTGTCATATATTTATTTCTGCAGTCCAACCCACTGTTCTTGTAAGTGGGCAAGATATGTCTTGCTCTTACTTCAGGAGAAGAAGAAAGATATGTTCTAAATGTGTGCCTTTCCTACACTTGCATTTAAAAGAGAATTCTTGTGGGTTGCCAGAAGATATTTAAATGCTTGCTTCTCAACTTTTCCCGTGAAAACAGAGGGCATGAACTCGCTGAAGGTTTAGATATCATCAGGTGCCTTTTTGCTTGATTAACTCCCTGCAATGGGACTGCAATTTTGTCTCTGGACAACATCCTTGTACATGAAGAAGTAACCCCTACATAAAGCAGAAATAAATTTCAAATATAAGAATTTCAAATGAGAAAAAAAAAGCCCATTCACTTCCCCTCTCTAAGCATTGCTTAATTGAAGGAGTGCTAAAGCAGCTGGCCTGCCTGAAAGACTGCTTGTTCTCTTACAGCAGGCCAGAACATCAACTCTGCTTGGAAAGATGGGTATGGAGTTTTCTCCTATCTCTAAAAAACAACTGATTAATAAAATATTTGAAATTTGGTGGTCTTCCTATTCAGTGTGCTTTAAATTACATCTTTGCTCCATCCTGAAACTCCTTGTCTCTCCCTCCAGCAGTCACATAGGAATAACACTTTGGATCCAGATGTTGCAGTTCAATTTGATTTTTGCTATATCTAAATTCCTTTCATCTTTCTCACCTTGCTCAGATTAAGGGAGGTGAACTGAGTGAAGACAGCTTGTGCAGCAGCAGTAGAGACTGGCTGTGCATTTTTTTCAGCTTTAACTTTACTTGTGTAACTCTGGGTGTTGTCGCTGACAGCAGGAGCTGATTTAAATGGAAGTGCTGGTTGTTTTCCATTCCAGTTTGACAGGGAGGTGGTGGAGGTCAGAAACAGAAGAGCTGCCATTAGTGCTGTGGATTTCTCAGAAGGGCAAATGGCTCCAATTAAAAATAACAATAATTCCTTAAGAAGATATACCAATGTCTCCTGTGAGACCCTAGTGACTAAATAGAACTCACCAAGGAGGCATTATGCACCAAAAGGGAGAATGGGAAGAAGTGACCCTGTGAGAAGAATTGAGCTAAACTTCGTGCCAAGTTCAGCATTTCACTTGCAAATGAGTACCAGATCTGAGCTGATCTTCAAAAATGCAATTGTAAAGTTTTGACAGAAAAATTCTGCAAGAGCCAGCTTTGCAAAAGCATGGCTCATTTTTTCATTTTGACTTAGTGGAAAGAGCAGTTACAGAGCACTTCCAAGAACTGAAGGTGCTGCCATTCCATACCAAGGTCCAGTAGAGTCATGTAACCAATTGTTAGTATGCCCAATGTAGTTTCATTTTTATATCAAGTAGTGAGGAACAGCAATGCATTCCATATGTAAGTATAGCTATTCTAAACACTGTTTTATGTTCAGGAGCTTCAGATCCCCCCTTTCTAGTTAATATTTTTTCTTGGCAAGTAATCATCTGTAACTTTTGGAAATATTAGTGAGATTCTCCTGAAGTTCTTCAGGACTCATCTTTGATTATTATTCCTTAACAAGGTATAAATAACTAAATTTCTACTCTTGGATGTGCTGCCTATGTGCACAATTTACTTACGTGACTGACATTTTGAGACTATGAAACCAGTTTCTTGAAACAAGCAGGACTTGTTTTTGTATTTAGACATTTGTGCTTTGAATATTCCTTGTGGGGCTAAATAAGATACACATGCTTTTTTTTTTTTCTTAAATGAATGTTTTAAGTAAAATTACCTCAATCTGCAGATAGGGGCCAGTGGAACCAACTTCATTAAGCAGAAGAAAAACATTATCCAACTTCTGCTCCAAAAGACATAGGATAGCTGAAAGGCTTCCTTGTCTTCTGAGGTCCATTTTAATTCATTATTTAAATTGTGATTAATGATTGAGATGTTGAGACTCAGACCATCAGTTTTAAAACTCTTGCTGAGTGGGGCAGCAGCAGCAATGAGTAGGTATGTACAAATCTGAAGGCCTTTTCACAGCTTTACATCATGAGTCTTGCATTTCTCCAGTGATGCTGAGCTGTCAGCAGACACTTTGATTTCAGTATTCAAATTAATATCTGCTGAATGAGCACTGCTTAGCAGAAGTTGAGCTTTGTGTCTTGTTCATTCTTAGCAAGAGAGCCTGCTGCTGTCGAAGGAATTTCCCAGTGACAAGAAGGGCTTTGTGTAAGGAGTGAGGGGGAAAAAAGACCTTAACTGACGTAAGGGAGTTATCAGTCTGCCTTTCTGTGCAAGGAAATAACTGTGGACTTGGAACTCTGGATAATGATGACGGAGTTATCATTTCAAATCTTGATGTAATATATAGGGCCTTCAATTTTTATCCAATTTTCCCCTTGTTTGTTTCGCTTCACTTTTTTCATATTAATAAACTGTGGTCAGGTTCCTGACTGATTTTATCAATGTTGTTGCTATAGTCTTTCAATCTCTTTACGCCATCAAACGAAATACTCTGGACTGGAAGTACAGCATTTGTATTTAACCAGACCATGAATTTCAACCTCATTTGAGTTTAGGTTTTGTCAGTCTTGCTTAATCCTCCTGCCAGACCAGAAATACCATTGCTGATACGTGAAAAATGGTATCAAGCTACTGACACCATTGCTGTGTGTGAAAAATTCACTTTCCCTTCTTCTTCAACACCAGCATTGGACCACTATTTGGCAGCCTGTGTGTCCCTAAAGTGGAACAGCGTGAGCAGGCAATGTCGAAAGACAAAAGTCTTTGTGGTCTGTGTAGTATTTATAAGACCATAGGAGGAGAAAGAGGCCCGAAGAGCTTAAATCACTTGGTTGAGGCCGTTATGTCAGAGCTTGGCATTATAACCCATCGTTTTGCTCCCAGCGTAATACTCAGGTGCCACATCAGTCACAGGCTCACACTTTGCTACATCAATCCTTAAGCTTTTAGTGTCCTAAGAGATGCTGCATATAAAAGTGTTTGTATCAGGCAGCTTTTCCACACAACAGTGAAGAGACCCCAGTAAAGCTCACAGGTTAGCCCTGAGGAGAGGGTCTTACGCCCATGTCCAGAGCCAAAGCTGGAAATGATCTAGAGGGTTATTTTTAATGGGATTTCTTTTTGTTCTATGTGCAGGGGTTTATTTTTACTAGTGCTCTACCTAACAAGACATTAAATCATTGATTCAAAGGAAAAATATTGAAGTAAAAGAAAATACTACAGTAGACAAACCTAAAAGGTCAGCACATACCACAGAAAATTCTGTGAGTGTTAGAAATGTGGCAAAGTCAAACTTATGCAATGAAGAGAAAGAATGACCTTTTAAGGGTACCTTTCCTCTGTGCTCCATGTTCTTCATTCTGACATCTTCTCATCTTGACGCTGTCCCCTGCCTATGGTTTCCTCTAATATATATATTATTTTTCATTCTTTTAAAAGTATGTTAAATTTCTTTCAAATCAGTTTAATAATATGGAAGTTTTAATCAGTGCTTCATTTATTTTGGGGTTTTCTCCTGTCTTCTTTTCCAATTTTAATAGCTATCTCCCTAGTGTTTCTAAGTTTCCAAATCTGTAATCAAGTTATATCCTTTCCTTCATTTCACTCTACTTCTACCATCTATAAGAATGCTTTTTCTTTTGTTCTTGTCCTATCTTAACTCATTCTGAATCTAGAATGAAGGTCGTGCCTGAATTAAAATGCAAATAATGAAAATTTATGAAGTTGAGAGATTGAGAAAATGAATTGGCCTCTAAACCTTCCAAGAGTGAATGAATAAAGACTTAAGAATTTAGAAATTCGATACCCATAGGCTGGTGGAAAATGACTTTGCTAAATGTACCCATCTGTGCAGTCCTCCTTTATAAGCCTACATATTTTAATTTGTCAGTTTTCCATTGGTTGTCTACCATTACATTATTTTAAACAATATGTGGACAAATATGTGGCATGCACAGCTGTCACACTGTGTTTGTGAGGGAAAATATTTTATCCTGGTCAAAAACTGTAAATCAAGTTGGAAGTTTAAAGAAACTGGATCTCTCAGTGATGTGATATCCATGACTTCAAAACTTTATAAATGAACAGACCACAGTAAGAATGCAGAGATGTAAAAATACATGGTCTTCTGTGAATAATAAATAGAGTAACTTATTTATAAAGGACAACTAAGTATTTCTTTTCCTTAAATGTATTATATCCATTATTATCCTAATGTGAATTACTCAAATATGTTAAAAATTTAATATGAACACAATTAATAATCCCAGTGATTATCACCCCTATTAGCTAAATTATGTAAATATAATTTTCAATGCAAATCAAGGTGAAGGAACAATATCCCAGAGTCCCACAGTATTTTGGGGGAAATGCTGTTGATGTCAGCCAAGCTTTGCTGGAATCTCCCTGTGATCACTTAACCAAAGCTCATGTAACATATATTTGATAGATATGCTTCTTGGGGGAAAGAGTTCTGTCCTGGCTCTCCCTCACTTTCCTCTCAGTGAGCTTCTTCAGAAAATTGCAAGAAACTGATGTGATAAGCTGAAGCCTGATTTTCCCATGGGACAGTACTAATAATGTAGCTTGGGAAGAAGAAAGATGGAAACTGTGTTGACCCTTGAGACTGTCCTGAATACATCAGTGGTCAAAATAAATGGAGCATTTCCTATTAAGGATTAAGTGTTGTAAATGTGATGAAAGACTAGACGTGGGTCATAAAGGCAAACAATGACTCTGATCTGACTTAATCATCTTTATTTTACTAGACAGTCAGTCGCCCGTGCTGCTCTTTGAGCTCCTGGGGCGTATGAAACTCCTGGCATTACTCAGTGAATCCAGGCAAGAGGGGAGGGTGTGGGCTGTTATTGTGGCTTTTCAGCCATTTATTCATCTGGCAATCCCCAGTAGATTGCTGAAATATCAGAGATCTTCGGGCATCTTTGAATTATGGGGAAAAAAATAAAGGAAGGAAGAAAGAAATGTCATGGGTTTGGAAGTCCATAAGAGACTTATTTGGCATCTTGCACATGGCAGCCTCAGGGATCAGCTTTGATCCCTTATTGCTCATCACAAGAGAGCTGGTGCACTGCAGCCCTACATATATTTATGGCAAGCAGTTCTCTTCATCTCTGTTCAGAGGCCTGCCAAATGGGGAGAGATCCAGTTTGCATAGTAATGCTCCCTCAAACCATCTCCTTAACCTTGGTTTCTCCTCCAGCTCATCCATGTTGCTTATCCAGCACTTGAAATCAATCTTGTGCCCTACAAAGCACAAGTAAGTAAATGTACTTAGCCTTGTGTCAGGTTGGTAGCTGGGACACCTCTTGAAGACATTGCTGTACCTCTTTCAGCCTTCCTGACGCTGTTTTCACGTGCTGGTTCTTTACTGGGCATCTCTGTGCTAGCTGCAGGATAAGGGGGTAAAAGCTGTCCTTCCACAGTGTTCTTTAGTTATAGTACTTGACAAAAAAAAAAAAAAAAATCATTACCAAGCTGGTTTTAATTCAATATATGCCTAGAATATTGAACTGAATATACTGGACCTCTCCGGATCCTTGTTTAAAACAGAAAAGAGGAATCTTGATTTCTGTTTGAAAATGTTTATTACTGCATCAAAGAAAGTGTTATCAATCTGTCAAACTCACTCAGTAACAACTTATTTGGACCAAGTACAAATGTTTCTTTTGCCACAGATTTATAGCCAAAGTCAGACTAGCAAAAGAGAGAGACTTTTTAAATTTTTTTCTGCAATCATTAGCACAGCCTCCTTCAGGACAAATTGATTTAATATGTGGAGCAGTGGGGTTGTTCTCATTTTGGAGCTATTTATCTGCCTTCAGAGAGCACAGGGCTATCTGGAAACAGGCACGATGGATCAGTACCTACACACACGTCCTGTGCCCCCCTGCACTGCAAGGCAAACCATGCCTTCCAAAGGCAAATTTTCTCATTGCTTGCCTGGATGCTGGCTTTTCCTAGGGAGGAATGTGTTCCTTTTGGAATACATTAGTGCAATGTGTTAGACTATGGCATAAATAGAGTTATAGCACAATCACATCCCATTGATAGTTTTCTTAGGACTGAAGAGAGAGATCTGTATTTTAAGGCAGAGCACATAAAAATATTCTTCCAAGCCTTGTCAACTCTCCCATCTAATTAAAAACACACCTCTCTAGGTATAGGAATTTAAATGCCTTTAGTTCTTTCTCTTTTTTCAGTGCCATCAGCATTCAAATTGTAATTTACAGCCCAGTTCTTCCAGCAGATGTCTTTTTCCTGCACATCTCATTTAAGAAGATGTTCTGCTGAAGGAGATCTAATGGGACCCAGTTCTAATACAAGGATTTAATTGCTCTTGCTTTCAAAGTGATGAGTTGGCTGATTAAGTTATGGAGGCTAGATGGGAGAAAATGGGGCATTATTGACCAGAATTTTAAATTTATTTTAGATATCTGAAGATGCAGTTATGCTTGTAGGCAGATTTTTAAAAGCAGATAGATACTTAACTCCTAAGCATGGAAATTCCATAAAAAAAAAAACAACCCAGAGTGCTTTTTTGGATAGTCCTAGGCTAATGGTATGCTTTGAATATCTTTCTCAGACAATTCAGCCTCTCATGGGAGGAAGAGGTGTCCAAAATTACAAGTTTTAGTTGTCTTTCTTGGCTCTGTTCATGAGAGCTGTGGGTGTTTTGTTAGGTTCTTAACACCCTTAAGAGCAGTATCTAATCTTGTGTAAGATTTATAATGTACGTATGTACGTTTTCAGCATCTGTCCAGACTATCTTTACTGTTGTGCCTTTACAGAGGAATTATTAGCCCGTAATCCAGCCCCAAATTATTAAAAACCAGTTTTTATCTAAGTCTACTCTTATCTGCACCTGTGTTTAAAATAATTTTCCCAAGAGGAGTCTAAAAGCAAAATTGAAATCCACAGGAGGTATTTTTATACTAAGAGTTTAATATTCATTTTTACGTGTGTTTCAGACACTTTGTCTCAAGGTAGTTGTTTACTTAAGAGGTAAGCAGGTTAAGCCTAAAAATAGTTTTAATTCATTTTAGTTCATTTTTTAATTAAAAAAGTTAAAATAGGAGTTTAATTTTTTTGAAGCTAGGTTTGCAAAAAGGCTCAGAAACATGGTGGCAGAGTGGTGGTTTTGGGTTTTGTTCTTTTTGGAGCCTTTGGTTGTTGTTTTTTTTTTTTTTTTATCAGTAGGACCTCAGTGGCACTGAGTTTTAGAAGAGGAATATCAGACTAACAGTTTTCAAAACCTTCTTAACACCTGTGGGGCATTTCACAACATAACCTCTGTCACAGATGAGATTTGGGCTGTGAGATACTTGGGCAAAACCCCCTCTGGTGGATTTAAGAAAATTGCCTAGTGATTCAGAGAAAGAAGGGTAACCTATGATCTACAATTTTATTTTATTATTTATTTTATTTTATTTTATGCTTCAGTCATGCAGAAAGAATACTGTAAGGCTCTGAAGGCAGCACTTGGAAAAGGTCTGGGATGCTCAGCCTCAGAGTAGCGCTGCGGAGTGCAAAACTAAAGGCTTATTGTTTGCATTTCCTCCCTTTCAGCCCCAGTGGGCTTCCACACTTGGCACAATCTAAGCATTGCATTATTTTTCCTGACATGAAGGCACATTGCTCAGCTTCTTTGCCTTTGGTCAGATATCAGCAACACAAAATGATGTCTTTGTGTAGCGGTTTTGTGAGGAGTAGCAGCTCTGGTCAGTATTTCATAGATTCATTTTATTGGTCAAGATCTAAAACCTTCCCTTTTCTCTCCCCATATGAGGGAGGGACACTTGTTCCACAAAAGACTGGTTTTTGCAAGACAGTGGGACATTTATTTAAAAGCCAGATTTGAATCTCTGAGAACTTTTCTTCCTTCCTTGTTTTGTCTGGGACTGGAAACAAAAGGAGCAAAATTCCACCACCCCCCCCCCCNCTCAAAAGCTTTCTACTTCAAACTGCATCTCGGATTTTCCTTACATCCTTGGAAATTTTACTGTCTCTCCATGGATATGAATCAGTGTCATTCAGAAAGAATTGGCTCAGTGCTGATTCTACAGAGTCCTTTCACTGGCACATTGACTTCTTCAGCACTTCAACATTTTGGTGAGATTGTTTCACATGTTTTGTATGATCTTCCCATCTGCAACACTTCAGAATTACACCTGGGCTGGCTGCTGACCCACCCAACCCAAAGCAGTGTCAGAAAACTTTTGCGAAATAGTCTCTTCTCAGCATTTCTCCAATTTGCTTCCAAAACGTGTAAAATTGTTTTTGGATTTTAAATTCTCCTTTCAGGCTTGTGTATCTAAATAAATCCCACCTGGGAAGAATGGTTTTAAAATATTTGTCTAAACCAGATGTGACTGCAGAAATAGCATTAGAATAGTTATTTGTAGCTAAAGAATGCTGTGTAAACATTTGAGGCTCTCTCTTAAAACTTGGACAGAATAGCAGTTGGTCTTCAGCAGGACTTTCTCTGGAGTTTTGTCTTCATATCCCAAGTTAAAATAAATGTATTTTCTGAGCTGGTCATAGTAGATTTGTAGGAATTCTGCAAGTTTTGACCCAAATTTATGTATGAGTTTTCAGAGGTAAACCTCAGGCTCTTTGAATAAAAATTAAGAGGATGAGTTTCTCCCACACTGAAGTCAAAGGAAGTTTCACCTCTAGTGTCAAATATGCTTGGGCCACTGGTCTTCATGGATTCACGTGGTGGGATCTATTCTGCTAGAGCAAAGGAGAAGATTGAAGAGTTGAAAGGTGTTACCAGTCATCAGCAATGAAACAACACTAGGAAGAAAGAGGGTTTTTTTTTTCTTGCCTTTGGGACTTATTTGCAGCACACCTAAAAATCCATCAGTGTGTGTGGCTGAGAGAATTGCTGCCTGGCTGTGCTCTGGCTGCCAGCCTCTGTAAAACCCTGGGGCTCCCACATGGTAGCCAGCTTTCTATGTAAGCTCTCTTGTGCTCATGTAATCAAGAGTCATGCTGAGGTCATTACATGATTGACCATTGATTTCTGTTGCCAATATTTTGACCCTTTAGAGACATAGTGGAATTAATCATCAGCTGATCTGACTTCGTGTGTATTCATTTTCAGGGGAGATGAGGGCTCCTGAGGGAGATGCTGGCCAACTTGAGAATTGCTGAAGGAGGGTGTGTTAGGAATCTAAAAGTGGTCAGGCTGGTTAAGTGAAAGAAAAGGGTCAGTAATATGGTAAAGCTCTAAAAGTATACTTATTACAAGCTTCCTTTAATGCTTCAGACCTCAGATCAGTTTGTGTCTGGTTTGACATGGATCTCTGCCTGGGTGACATGCATCTATCTCTGTACAGGTGCACCACACGGTTTTCATGGCACAGCAGCACCACTCAGTGCTTTCAGCAGGGTGGAAAACAGTACTCAAATGTAAGGTGTGCAGGGATCCAAACTATGAAAACTCAAATTTAGCCATGAGATCAGTTTAGATAGATGTCTGCTTCTCAGAAAATTATCTTTAGAATATCAGTGGCACAGTACAAACTTGGCTCTACGAGTCTCAATGTTGCACTTGAATCTTCCCAATAGATGGAAAGATAAGACAAAATCCCAGCCTGGGGCACCCAAAGCTCTGTTGTTGGGTTTTTTTCCAAGGCAGACAAGGAACTCAACCTCCCAAGCAACAATAGGGTAGTGATTGCAGAAAACAAAACCCAGAAAGAGTAAGGCACTGCGAGATGTGAGCAGAAAAGAGGAGCAGCGCTGAGAGTGTGCTGGCAGCAGGCTTGGTGTGCTGGGGCTGAGCTTAATACGAGTTGCCTTCCTGGTGGGAATGGTGTGCGGGGACAATGGGAGCCATGGGTTAGTAGAACAAAGATGGAAATGAGGAGGAAATTCCTTTTTAGCACATTTTGCATGCTCAGCCACCTTGCAAGGTAGGACTGCTGGGGACAGTAGCTGGATATTAATAGGTGGCATTAAATAATTGTGAAATGTAAATGCAATTGAATGCTTCTCTCTGCAGCTATCTAAGTGTTCATTATGCTATAAAAACTAGTTGGTTTTCCATCCCTGTGTGTACAGAAAGAGCTTGCAGTAGCAAAATTCAATTTACATGAAAAATGAGGAAAGATGAAATATTCTTTAAGTCATTTTTATTCTGTGTAATTTTATTGTGAACAGATAAACTGTGTATATCTCATTGGTTTTGTTCAAGTTTACACTAGATGTTACATTATTTCAGAAGATGAAAGAGTCAAGGGTAATAATGCAAGTCCCTGTTTATAAATCTGTTTTGTTGAAGTCTCTGACATAAGTACATAAAAGTGAAAAATCAGGAAATGAAGAAAACAGCTCAGACATTCTTATAATAATTGTGATTCACATAAAAATTAATCACTGAAGCTTGGTCACTGGCTGTATCCAAAGTTAAGCATAGCCTGTAGCTTGTCTGTAAAAATCAAATACTCTTTTTCAGAGTGTTAATGGAAATCTGTTACTCATGGCTGAGAGTGCACAAGTGATGCTTGTAAATAAGCTTCAGGTTTTCTTCTTTGAGTTGTTTGGGATTTTGAGAAAGCAAAGCACTCATTCCTGTTTGATAATATTCTGCCTCAGTGAGAGGCATCCTTGGGGCCTCAGCAGCAAATTTATTCAGAAAAGCAAAGTTAGTGCATAAATTATCCTGTATCTAAAAAAACGTTTTGATTTTCTGACTCCTCTATGAGATGTGATTTCTGGCTTTACCCAATTCTTCCTTCACAGCAGGCTTTTTTTTCCCCAGCAGCCTATGTCATTAGCTTATCAAAAAAACTGAGGAGAGGTTAAGGGTATTAGCAAAGAATAATGGATACCTTTTGAAGTAACTTTTTATTTCTTTAATGTAGTTTGGTGTGTCCCTGCTTAATGTTGACAGCTTCTGGGTTTCCAGTGGAATAATTAATTTGGGTCACTGCGCTGCAACATTTTGCTTCTCCTGTATCCTAATGCCTGGAAACTTCTGGAGTCTTTGACACATATTGTTTCATGTGTTCTTGCACTTTAAATCAGATGTCAAGATTTTAATAGATCCTGAGTTTAATTATCCACCCTCGTCTAAAGTAAATTTAAAGTATGTCCTGTCTGAAATTGGAGAAGTGGTTTCAGGTGCTTTTGTCTAGAGGCTGATATATGGAGAAAGATTTGGTGTAAATGGCTTTGTTTGCTTATTTTCCAACAACATAGTAGCTCTGACTACTTTCCACTTGGTACAAATTGTATAAGGGCTCCATTCATTCTCGCTTCTTTTTTAATTTATTAAACTGACTAAAACTCTTGTAGAAATTTACTGGATTCCTCTGGCAGGTGATAGGGAAAACCAAGAGACAGCTGGATAAAATGGAAGGAAGTACTCAGAGCTAATAATCTCTGATCAGCAATTTAATGAGACTGGGTGAATTTTAGAGTAGAATAGGCAGAGAACAAGCTGAATATCTCTGCTGTTTGGTACATTGGTTCGGTGCATCTCCATTTGGCAGCATAAATTGTTTTATTCTGTGTGCTGGTGTGGAGCTGAAGACCATTAGGAGGAAGCTGTTAGTGCAGCAGTGGAGTAGGTGGGCTTGGCATGTGAGGGACAATACCTGCTGAGAGCAGAAGTGAGCCATGCCTCCCCACAGGGCTCAGCAGCCCTCCTTCCTGCACCAGGGCCTCCCTGCAGAATGGGACTTAAACTCTTACAAAGCTCTCTTCTGGGGCAAGGAATAGGCAGGAAATGGCCACGGAGAGAGATGGAGGCTGTGTGAGAGGGACCAAAGGTGGCAGGCATCATCCCACCACCCCTGCATGCAAAGCTGGAGCACATGGCTGGGGTTGGCAGCCTTTGGGTGCTTTTGAGTTAGGAGCAGTAGGCTTGATGGGAGCTGCTGTCTGTGGAGCACTGGGTCCTCAGAGCCGTGTAAACTTTCTCACAGATGGGGTCTGTAGGAGGATAAGGGGGCTCAGAATTGGAGGCTCAATCTCTGCTTTGGTCTGAGCCGCACTCGAGAACTTACTGCAGTAGAAATATTAATACAGGCAAGGTGGAGAGTCCAAAAATACAGCTCACATTTGACACATGTATATTTTGTTGGGTGAGATGATTATCAGGAAAACTTCCATGAACGTATTTAAATTATTTAATATCTTAACCTCTGAAAGAGAGTTTCTCAAGGTTTCTCAGAAATTGCTGTGTGGTTCTCAAGGCATTGGTATCTGACTAGATTGCTGTCATTTTGGCCTAGTTTTAGAGATGGTAAAGGGCACATAGCAATCAAGTGGCCCATACATTTCCATCACATTGGTAGTATTCTTGTTGACAAGTGGAATCCAAAAATAAAAGTTTGAGGCAAGTCTGATCCTTTCCAGGGAGTCATTTTTCAAGGTCAAGTTTGAAGGGCAGTTTAGAACTGATGGGTGATTTTGATCTATCTCTACCTGTATTACAGATGTTGTGCAGTGACATTAGGTTTGTTTTGGAAGCCTTTACCTGACCTGCTGGTCATTTAAGTCACCCACCTGCATGGGTGTCGTGAACAGGCCAAGTTTTCTGGGGGAAATTTGCTACCCCAACTCTGCTATCCACTGAGGTTTTGTGTTTCTTTGGGGAAAAGCCTAAACTTGATCAGCAGGTTAAATTTTAAACTCTTGATGGTCATGCCATAAGAGATGTCACAGCAGATCTGATCTGTAAACCAGGACATGGGTTTACAGATCAGTGGGGACCAGTGTATCATCAAAGGGAGACAGAACTGACATGACAGGCAGAAGATCCTCACTAAATTCTCTGCCCAACGGCCTCACAACATGGTTCTGGGTCCAAAATATGAGCTATTGACTTCACATCCCTTTGAACTTTGTGCAGTCAATTATGTCTGCAAGATCCTGGGAGCTTTCCATCCTTCTCCTGGTCTCTGAGGTGGGTGAGGAGGAGGAGGAGAGCTGTTTCACTCCCTCCTTGCTTTCTGGCAGAGGGACACAGCAGAGCAGGAACATGCTGTGCCTTATAACGCTAATGGGGACCCTTTGCTGGGCCATCTTGTCCCCTTTGCCCCAAGCAGAGGGAACAGTGCCTGCTGCAAAGGCTCCCCTGCTGTCCTGTGTTCCCTGTGCCTCAGTGCTGCAACAATCAGCTCAGGCTTCCCTTTACCTGCCTCTTTATTATCCAGTTTTCCTTTTATTATCCGGCTTTCTCTTATTTATGTCCCTTGTTAAAAGTCGATTTATTCATTTTAGAGTCCCTGTCTTTTCTTTGTCCTGGCGTTCATTTATTAGTGAGCCTCTTCCATCTTTTTCCTGCCTGACATGAAGTATTTGTAAAAGCCTCTCTCACTCCCCTTAATCCCTTTGGCTAGCGTGAACTCCCCTTGCTATTCTGTTACTCTTACTTTCCCTGCAAGTCTTTACTGATCCTCTGTAGTCTTGCGTGGATCCTCTCTATTTCCAGTATGCCTGCTTTTTTCCTTTAAACCCTCAGAGTAGTCCCTTGTGAAGCCCCACTGGCTGCTCCTTCCTTTTCTTTGAATTTTTCTCTATCACAGGGACTACAACAGGCTGCGTTTTCATTAGAGTGCCTGTCAGGATTTTTTGGCTGCCTTTTGCACTCATGGCTGCTCAGAAAAGAGGTTGGATTTTAAGCACCCCTTTGGGAGGAACAAGCTACATCCCTCCTGCCCACAGCTCCCTCTTTCAATTTGCAAATGAAAACTAGTAATAAGGGACAGATTAAACAGCATCATGCCTGGGTGCACTGCTGAGAGAGGCTTTCAATGGGCTTGTGTCCTGCTTTTGTGGCATGTAGGGGTATGGTATGCAAATACAGACATATTTGGGTGTACTCTGACATCCCTGGGTTGGATTGCTTCACACAGATGGGATCTTTTTTCTGTACTTACCACTTTGTGAATGCATACACATCTAAACTGTCCTATGCCAGTGAGTTCTTCAGTTTTATTAAATCTATGTATCTGTTTTAGACCTCTTACAGTTTCATATTATGTCCTCTATTTCTTTAGAAAGAAACAGAGCACTACCCTTCTGTAATCACTATCTCCATGTTGTTTAAGATTGAATTGAATTTTATCCTAGAGGCCATTTGGTCTGACTACTTTAAATAAACAATATCTTTAGAAAAACCCTACATGGGGTAGTTTGTTGTAAACACATTTTACCTAAGCATTTTTTAAGGTGGGCTAGCAACATTCCTGTCTTTAATTGATTTCATACAGATGTGTGTGACGTATATGGAAAGATACATAGACCTTTTTTCCTTCTGATAGCAACAGGTATTTTAGAAAAAAAAGGACATAATCTGTCTAATGCTGCAAGTGAAAAACATACTCAGCATTAACTTGGCTAGCATCCACACAAATATCTACTGCAAATGAAGTAATAGGTGAATATTTCAGTGACCCTTGGTGATGACTAATTCAGTATCCACCCAGTAATGTAGCAATATAGAGGTATGTGAATAAGGCATGAGGTTGTGGCCGTCGCTAGTGTGTCTGCAAGCCCTAGAGCAACGCAGAACAACAGTTGGGAAACCAGAAACACCTTCCAAAAAGAACATGTGTCAGGCCCAGGGTCCCAGCCCCAGAGAATGATTCCAGATGACTTTCAGAAATGAGGTTATTGCATAAGTGCATAAAATGAGATGCCTGTGAATGCATGTGATCACCAGAGCTGTGTGACCAGTCGTTTTGAATCCATCTCCTGCTAGAGGCAGAGCACCGCTTCTAAAATCCTTTTACCTCACTGTAATTTTAAGCAGTAGGTAGGCAGAGTCAAGTCACGCTCTGGATTCCAGTAATAAGGAAGCAAAGTGTCACAACCCATGTTCCATTTTTATTCCCTCTTGTTCTGAAAACCCCGTGAGTTTATTAGTGGTGCTGTTTTGAAGGTAAAAGTGAGCACCGGGATCAAAACTGCCTTGTCGTGTCCTTGTACATGGTGGGAGCTGAGCTGTGCTGTGGGCTTGACAGCGAGACCTGCTGAGCTGCACTGGTGCCTGTTAGGCTGCTTGTGTGTTAAGAAATTGGTAGCATCAAGTGGCTTGTTGAAATTCATCCTTTGCTCCGCATGAGGTACTCTCTTAGCACATGAAGGAATAATTCATGCTCAAGACTTTTTGGCATAGGTATTACTGTCATGATATTAAGTAAGAGTGAACGTGTAGGTGGAGGCACTGGGGTAATAAAAGAGTTTTACCAAAAAAATGAGGAGAAACAGGAATCCTTGCATGGATGTTATTTGTTTAAAAACCCAGAAATACTGTACATGAGATAGCAATATTAGTGGCATGCAGGGGAGCTGGCTCAAGTGCAGGCAGTGTAGCTACAGTCCTGGTACTATCTGGAAGGAGGAGATGATTCTTGTTGAAAAGAAAGTGGCTGAATAAGGATCCACAAACAAAACTGGGAGTACTATGGTGGTCTAACCTTGTAAAAGCACTTCTGGCTGCAAACAGAGTTGAAAATGCTTAGAGGGTGAAAATTTTAAGCATAAATAAAAATAGGCTTACGTTTGGACTTTTAGTAATAATTATATTAAAATGACAAAATTCATTAAATAATGCAATACATTCACATCTCTAAATACACAGCAGCTGTTCACTTCTGTCAAACAGGATTCCTTTAGGGACTGAATAGGGAAGAGTAACATGCTGGCTTGCATGGTAATGTCCTGATGAGCTCTGGACTGCAGCCTGTCCTCTACATTGATTAACAAAGGGTGTCTCTCTGCAAGAGCCAGATCCTGAAGGTGCCCCTCAGGCTGGGCAGGAGGTGCCAGCTGGGCAGAGTAAGGTAGGGAAGGAGTGGATACAACACAAGCCTTGGAATTGTCCTTCTCAGGCTTTGTAGAAACTGAGCATTAAAAGATGTTTTAGCCTAGGGCTGTAAGCAGATGAATTTGGCAGGCTGGGATGTGCTGGAGTTGAAGCTCATAAAAAGATTTTATTTTAAAATTTAAAAAAAAATCATTAGGAAAAAAAAAATAGAGCTGTGAAAAAAAGCCTGCCTCTTGATGGATGAAGTGTCATCCTTGCCAGACCTTTGGTTATGGAAGTCCTTGGCCAAGCTTCTAATACATAATAATTGATAAAAAAATTCATTGATGCACTAATTATTCAGTCAGTAGTTATATTTTTATTGCTTTCAAAGCAGAGGGTCTTATGCTTCACACCAAAACTGAGGTGATATTGTGAAGGTGTAGAAAATAGAAAAGTCTTACCAGCAGATGATAGGCCCCTGTGTAGAGCCCAGCTTAGAGCAGGATTTGAGTTCCTGCATTGCTGACATCATATGGCTCCTTATCAAAGGTAGTGAGCTGCATGTCTCCCTTACACTCCCATGCTTCATTTAGAGAAATCCCTGGGCATCCAGATGTATAATTCGGACCTTAATTTCTAATCACAGTGAGAAAGTCTTTGCATCTCATACCAGTCTTTACTAAGTTAAGGGTTTCTACAGAAAAACATCCATTTACAGTAGAATGCTCATCCTGAAGATATTATGTGACTTCTATGTTTTACCCTTTCATTAGATTTATATGACATTTTACTTTTTACTTCTGCAAAATTTAATTTTCATATTATATTGAATCTAGTATCAGGAGGCTTGTAGTCCCTCATTTATGCAAGAAGAGAATTCAGGGTTAAAGTTGTCTCTCTGTGCTAACATCTGTAGAGAAAATGACAATAATCTACAAAATTAGAAGCTCAGAGCTTGTAATTTCCCTGTGAATTATTCTTTTCTTGTTCCTTTCATATCACTATACTTGTATAAATAGATCATAGTTTATTTTTCTTCCCTGGTGATGGATTTGGAGTGTTTGTCACCTGTGTTCTAATATGATTTGTTGTGATATATTGAAGGTGTTTTTCTTGGTAAGGACTTTTCTCTCTTGTATCTAGTTTAGGATTTTTCCCCTCCTCTTCACTATAGTATTTTTCAGGCACTAGGTTTTTATTCAGGATCATAACAGAAGTTTGATAAGAACACTCCAGAGAATGAAATTCTGTCATGAGAAGAGGCTTTAAAAAGAATACCCTGATTTTATTAACTGGTGCACTAAATTGCGTGGCCCAACATTTGAAGTTCAAAAAGGCTTTATGTGCTATTGGTGGAACTGAGCATTAGCATAATGACATGGCACTGACAGACTTATTGTTTGGGCTCTATATCTTTATCCACTGCTGCTTTATACAGAGCAGATGAGCTCACCCACTCTGTGTCACCTGCCTGTTAGCAAGCGTGTGTGCAGAACCTTCACCTTTCGACTAAAATCCCCAAGAGTTCAGTCCCTTGCCTTTGGGGACAAGAAGAGGCAGATACAACATTAATGCAGCTTGCCAAGAGTTAGTGTCTCCCCTCTTGTAATTCTTAATATAATCTAGGAATTCTCTGTCGGTCTTCTATTTATCTGTTTTCTTTGTGCCTTTACCTCACACTGAGCCCACAGTATAATGTGATGGTGAAATTGCAATTAGGTGCATCTAAATCAATGTACAGCTTTTAAATTCTTCTCCTTTATGAACTGCATAAAGCCAGACCTCTGGAACGTAGTAGAAAAAAGCAGAAAAATCTATCTACAGGTGACTTCTGGCTTAAAGGAAAGGGGAAAAACAGGGCATGTGTATTCCCTTTGTTTATCCTCTCAGGATCACAGAGGTTATCTTTTCTGTTTTGGTGAGATTAAGCGTTTGCAGAGGTTACAGGAATAGGGATACTCTGGGTTAGATATTAGCATATTTCCTGTCTGACAGTGAGTTTGCCTTGCTGTAAGACTTTAACTCTT
Organism: Peucedramus taeniatus; assembly: GCA_013400575.1. Classification (NCBI taxonomy): domain Eukaryota; kingdom Metazoa; phylum Chordata; class Aves; order Passeriformes; family Fringillidae; genus Peucedramus; species Peucedramus taeniatus. Next base: position 142,609 of record WBNO01004182.1, read on the forward strand.
TCTTTTCTAGGGTCACTGATAAACACTGTATGAATTTTGAACTTCTATATTTATCAATATTTTCTACACATTTTAGCAGCAGTAAACTTATAGTACAATAATTAAAAATAAATGGTTAACATTTTATTATTTCCACCCAGTTTTGTTTTTCCTGTAGGGTTTCTTTTAATTTCTGTTCTCTCTCTCTCTGTGCTCATCAAGTTGCCTTTGCTTTTCCTCACACTGTTTTTGCACAGAAAAGGGCACGGTGCTGCTCTCCATGCTCAGACAGTTCCTCTCTGACTAAGGAGGTATTTTACCTCCTGCTGTCTCATATCTGTCTTCTCAGATGAAAAAAATCTACCCAAAACCTCCAGAGAAGAGCTCAAGTTCTGTGATACTTTTTCAATAGGTAATATAATCCTGTGCAGTAAAGGCTAAGCAGCTAAATTAAAGCAACTTTGCTGAAAATGTCCATCGAGCATCTTTCCTGCTACAAGAGTGACAGCCCTTCACATTTTCCTCTTAATTTGTAACCTTTGGTTGACTATAGTATTGATTTGTGCATTAAGGATGATTTAATCTTTCTTCCACCCTCTTATTAAGAGGGTTTGAAACCCTACCTGGAGTCTTTATTAGCTTTTGACATCACAAAGGGAAATGTCAACACATAATGAGATAAATTTCAACATCACAGAAGACTGGAATACAACTTTCATGAAAGATGGATATAGGCAACACTTACCAAGATAAAAAAAAAACCCAAAAGACAGAACCCTTCCTTTTCAGCATCCATCCATCTTTCTGTTTGTCTGTTGCTGCATTATAGTATTTATTAGAGTTTGTCTTGCTATACAATGGATTGCCAGAATCATGATTAAGAAGCTTATTCAAATGAATTAAAAATGTTTAAATGAAAAAGACCCGGAGAAGTAATTGCCAAAATTTAATCAAGGATTTAATTTGTAGCACAGACCAGCCAAATGGATTTTGCCGTTTTTCACTGCACTGTTTGTACAAGGAAATTAAAAAGTATAAAGAGTCAAAGACTCAGCAGTGTAACCCTTTAAGAATATTGCAGTATGCTCACTTATTCTCATTAGCCGCATTATATCAAACTTGTTCCGGAGGGCTTGTAGTTTGCAAAGCCAGACCACAGACTGGGGAAAAAAGATGATAGCATTTTTTCCAATGTCATAAATTACTGCCAGCACACATTAGATGATTTCTCCATGCATTGCTGTAAGCAATGGTAGGTTAAATATCCCCCTTCTTAATGCCACTTAGTAATAAATGCCCTCATTTTAGCATGTCATCTTTAGCTGAACTGAAATAACTGAGACTAAAGAGCTGTCGGGGTTTGAAACAGAAACATTTCCCTTGCATTTACTGCTGAGAAATACATACATGGCACCATTATGCTGTCTCTGTTTCATTGATGATAATAAGGTATCATCAAGCCTGGCATATCTGTTTGAACATGTTTTGCAGAAGTCTAATCATTAAGTAATATGTATCCCATTTCATCCATCATTTCCACACAAAGAGCCATACAGTGCAATTGAGAGAACAATACTTTATGAGCCATGAATAGCTGGAGCAATGATAACTTCCAAGCAGCATATAACAGACCCAGAACTGTGCTCTAAATTACAGCTCTGAAGAGGTAGGAGGAGAGATAAGAAGCCCCTACTTGTGAGGAGGAGGCCGAGATCAAGTGTGCATTTCTTTCCCATTTGTTGTGGTTGAAATAAGCATTCAGCAGAGTGCTAAATGCTCAGCCTCTTGCACAGGCAAAGAGGGAAGCTGGTGCTGCAGTGCTGCACTGCCTTGCAGAGCCTGAGGCAGCTGGTGGGATGGGGTGGAAGGGTTCTGGGTCATTCAGGAGCTCTGAAGTCTCTTTCTTCCAAAACTGCTGACGAGGATGTCTAAAGAAGCCAAACAAAGAAAACATGCAAACCACAAATGGTGAATGGCTTCTAGGTAGCCTGGGAGAGTTTACAGATTCTCTCCTAAGCCTAAAATTACATTAATTATTTTAAAAATGAGAAGAAATAAAAGCTTCACGTTTAGTCCATACCTGAGGTGAATCATTCCAACTGTAACAGCACAGAATGGCAGATCAGCGTGTAGCACTGGCACAGGGTGCACTGCAGTAATGCTGTTCCCCTACTGCAGGAGGAAGGGTTTTGGTGTTTGTCTGCAAGTTTAAAGGAAATGGTGTAAAATCAGTGATTCCCACCCCCACATCTGTCAGAGAGACAAAGATGCTGTTTGCTATTTCTTCTTTATTTTACTGCTGTAGCACCTTGTGAGTATTGGTTTTATAGCAGAGAGGCAGGTTTAGTCTCTCCCAGCAAGAGGTAGTGTTGGACACAATAAGGTGTTTCTAAAGGTAAGGAGCCTTTCTGTGAGCAGACACAAGAACCAGCTGTGACTTTCCCTGTTCCTCTGCCCCTGCAATCCCTGGGAAGTTCTGCTTCCTTCAAATTCCTGCTGTCCTGTATGTTGGAAAAGGAGGGAGGTAGAGCTTTTGGAAAATGAAGACTTTCTCCTCTTGAGATCCTTGAGCTCATGAACTTGCATAGCTTTCTTCTGCTCTTAGTCGTTTCTGGTTTGCATGATGCCTTTACGCAGTTGCTCTCTTCACAGAGCATTTTTAATTTAAGGCATCTCTTGCTTGCTCAGTTAAGTGGTTATAATTTTATTTGCACAGCAGAAGAGTTGCTGATAAACAAAGTTAAGACATTGGAAAAGGAAAGAGTCCAAAATTCAGTGGTTGAGTTCCAAATATTTGAATTTTGCTCCTTATCCAGCCTTTTGAACATTCTAAAGATTGTGGCAGAGTAAATTATGCAGCTGCTTCTAAGCAGAACTTTAAAAGGTCATTTTGTTACATGAGATCTGAGTTAAATTCATGCATATTTTTAGTTCTTCTCTCCCTTTTAGAGACTTATATTTTTATAAAGATGGTTGCTACACCATGTAAAGTTCATTTAAAACAACAACTAAATACTTCTGAAAAGTAAGAGCAAAAGCATTATAGTACGAGATATCAGTGGCTATTCTCTTTCCACACGTGCAACATTATTTTCACAATTTTTTCTAAAATCAGTTTAATTTCCCATTGAATTTCACCTATCACAGATCTTAACATTCACACTGCAGAATTGGCTGTATGTTCATACTGTTTCCAGTTGATGGGGCCCAGCTCAGTTTAGGTGATTTCCTTGGTCATAAAGAAAAACAACTTAGGTCACTTCTAGATTGTGCCTAAATGTGTACCTTTTAAATTGTATGTAAACCCATGTTTTCCTTTGATATTTTTCCATCTTTTTTAGAGTTGTAAAACTAGCAGGTTTGGGTTTTTTGGTTTTTTTTTTTTTTTATTCCTGGTGGATTTTTGGAAATCTCTCCTTTACTGGGATGTTTAAGAAATGCTGTTATTTGTCCAGGATTATTCTAAATGTCTGGATTTGAAAATGAGAATGAATAAATGTATCCCATACTTCTTCACGGGATTTCCTGAGCAGATGTAACTGTGTGTGAGCTATTTAGCTGATGTGCGGCAGGTCTGAGACATCAAGGAAAATTTTGGAAAAAGGGTCTTTTTTTCTTTTTTCCTAGAAAAAAATTTCACTGAACAAAACAAGCAAGTCCTGAGAAAGAGGAATCCATGGTAGTTGGTAGTTTGTCATTCTGCTCTTAACATGAGAGTCTTTCAAGAAAATAATATGGTGACTTCTGTGTGAGTTTTGTATCCCCCAAAATATGTTTATTTTAGTTGGTTAATATAGAGGTAAAAACATATGTATACAGCTTTGAAAAAAAAGTTGTGGTTGTTTGCTTTGGGGTTTTTTATTATTGAAATTTGGATTTGCTTCATTTTGGTTTTGTTGTTTATTTTTTTCTGGCGACACTGTGACAGAACAGCATTGCACAAAACCTTCTCATCTATAGCATGGCTTTAGCTTCTCCAGGGACCCTGCTCAGATTGCTGTTGATTTCCCATCCTTGCCAGCTCCTCAGCAGGAAATAAAACAGGGAGTTGTTGCCTTGATCCAAATAGACTCACACAGCATTTCAACAGGGAAACAGAGCTGAAGAGGAATGTTCAGACTGATAAGCTTTTAGAAAATATTTCTGGGAGTGCACTTTTTGAACTGGTGAGCAGAGACAGTCTGTCTGTGTCGGGCACTTCTCCTCCTCCTTATCATGGAATTTGCTATGAAAAAAAGCTACCACCATCTCCTTGAGCATGGAAAGAACCTTTCAAAATGCTGTTTCTCTGAGCAGCTGATACTCTGGAGTCATGTTGGAAGTAGTAAATGAATAAAGCTGTTTAAAAAAAAAAAGTGAATAAAGCTATAGCATCTCAACTATGTTGGAGAATCAATCATAGGCTTGAGCTCATTTGTTCCACTAGAGTGTAGTCTTATAAGAAGAGAACGGCTTGTTCCAGAAAAAAGTGTGAATAATGTGATAAAACAAAATGAACTGCAGAATATATTCTAGCCAGCAGCCAGGAAATTATTCACACTGACATATATTACAGGTAGAGTACATTTTCTGTCTAGAATACCACCTTCTACTTTCTCTTAGCATATGCATTATGGTTGCTGTTTTCCTACCTGCTCTGTAGAAGTGCACCCAGCTGTATACATGCGATTGTGATGCACTTTCTTCTTGTAGATCAGACAAAGAGGTCGTTATCTAGTTAGAGCAACGGCCCTTGCTTGTACAATTATTCAAATATTTTAGGTGTTTTGAAAATTTAAATATTTAGTGTTGAAACAGAAGCATTGTTTCTCTTCTGTTTTTACCTTGAACTGATGCACATACATGCACATTTATGTCTAAAGAAAGATGAATAGATTCTTGGACCAAAAGAGTAGATTTGCTATAGGCTGAAGTGATAATTCTATGTGCCATAGTTTTGCTTTAGCTGAGGATTTTTGGATTTTTGACCCATTAATTGATGGGGTTTCCACTGTATCCCTGTATACAGCACACATTATAAAGTTGATCTAGATAAATAAATCCCCATATTTCTTTATCCACATCTTGCATTTTCTTAAACTCATCCTCACAGAGCTATATAAGGTAGTCATGCTGATGTCAAATGAGCTTTGTTAAGTATTGCAGCCTTTAATACAAACTCATTAGTGTTGTGTATGCAAGACTTATCTAAATTAGGTGGCATCAAATATTAGCAGAGCAGCCCAAAACAATAGGCAAAAAAATTACCTGGAAGGAGGAGGGACAAGGACTTTGAAAGGAAAAAGTAGCCTGGAAATGCACAGGCCTCGGGGAAGAAGTTAAAGGCAGGGGGGAAAAGATAAACAGTGATAACACACATGTAACAATTTTTCAGCTTATGAATGATGTGTTTGAAAAATGTCATGTTCTTTCTACTTCCGTTTCTTATTGTATTTACAACGTGGAACTTCATTCATATGATTTGGTGACATGTGGTAGGTATTTTACTGTTGACACACATACCTTCAGGCTTTTTTCCTAGTGAGATTTTTTGTTCATCCTACAGAATATATGTATTACACACGAACAGCTGCTAATCTTTTATGAAAATACATTTGAAGCCATACATGAAAAGTAGGGAGTTTGTCTAAACTTACATGAATTGAACTGATTACAACAATCTGTTAGAGAAAACATTGCAAGTAGATTTTTATATTTTTTTTTTAACTCATGGACAAGATTAGTATTAGCATTGCCAACCAGTGATCAGGTTTGAATGAGTACTCCTTTATAGGTCAATTCTTTGCTTTTGACCCAAGTGCACCATGGTGGCAAAATCTTTCAGGATGCTGGGAAAATGGATTTATACCTGTAGTAAGTGGACAAAAGCACTGTTACATTGATTACACATCTGCAATTTGCCTTTCACTCTTGGAAGTGACCTAGCCGACACTGGTTTCATATTTCACTCCACAAAATGTTTTGTTTGGGTCTGTTTTCCTTTGAGAGCCTGGCTGGGGAAGAATGAGGTCATGAATTTTGAAAGTACATCACTGTGTGAGGATTTTCTTTATGCATAGCTTCTTTCTGAGTCAGAAGCTTATTCTGGCATGAGTAGCTGCTTATGCCATGTCCTACAAACTGTGTCAACTGAGGACATACCTATGAGTAGTGGAAAACAGAGAGAGTGTAATAACAAAGGACCGCGGCAGATTTAGCTTATGGTATGGATAAGCCTTTGCTTAACCTCTGACACCTACCAAAACTAAGCCAGTGCCTTAACTCATCAATGCTGCATGTAAAATGAAGAAGTCTGTGAAAATTAGGTTCTTCAAAGTAACCAACAGGCAGCCAGTGTGTGGCATGGACTTTATACCAGCAGTGCCATCGGCAGGGCTCCCGTGCCAGCCCTGTGCTCCCAATCACACGGAGCTGCACGGGAGTTCCCTTCCAAATGGCAAGGTAGTTGACATATTGTGTCTCAATTTAAGCCCCATTACCATTCATTAGACATGCTCCCTCTTAATTATTTTAAAAAATAAATGTAAATAACAAGTTTTAATTATACCCTTGAGGCCATTGATGTGTACAATGTTGGCATTTCATGTTAGAGAGGCTGCCTGAAAATAGAACAAGGAGCAGTGTAATGCAAGGAAGAGGTTTTGGGAAATATTATTGCTAACATAATATTTTATAATAGTAATTTCATCAATTATAAGTCTTAATATTTAAATAATGTTCTACTGAGAATCTGTTATGAAAAACATTTAGGTGATTTCGTGGCTGTTGTATTTCCCTGTGCGTTTGAAAGGTTTATTTCATTAAAAATGGTTTTCAACCAGCTATATAACATCAGATGGTGTTTTTGAGCATCATTGTACATGTTCACTTGGGGGTTTGTGTCCTGACACTTTTGAGCACTGACATCTTTCTAGAGAAATGTTATAATGGTCTGCACCTTGCCAGTGTAATTTCTTCTTGCTGTTTGGTCTGTGATTTCACTGTATTTCCCAAGAAAGTAGTTTGTTGGTTTTTTTTAACTCTTAGACAAAAATTTCTTTTGCCTCACTGCATAGTCAAATAAAGCAGGTTTTCTATGGCAAATCCAAAAGTCTGGATTCTTATCCAGATATCTTATTTTCTGACATGAAATGTCTGAACAAAAAAAAAAAATCCCAAAGGAAAGCAACCTTAGATGTGTATTTTGGGTCAATTTGTCTCTCTTAAGATTCTGTACTATGTGATGTGCATCGGATTTCATTCCTTTTCCCTAAAAAAGTGGTCTTCTCTGTAGGGATGACCAGTTGTATACTTACAGATTCTTCTCAATAATCATTTTATGTGAAATTACATTTAGGCCTGTTCTGAGTAATAGCCAAGGCAGGCTTTTCTTGGATGCAAAATTTTGTACCATGGAAGGATAAAACATGACATGTAGATCTAACTCAAGACCAAAGGAGCAGTCTGAGGTGGTAACTGTTGAAACCAAGCCTCCAACCTGTTGTTCCTTCCCAGTATTCTTAGGCCATGTTGCCAGTTGTGTTGTCTGTGGCTGCCTAAACACCAAGGCTCCAGCCAGGCAGTCTTCTGCTTGAGGCAGTCTGTGCCAATAGTTTTTATGAAGTCAGGAGACAGATAATCACCACTTACTTCTTCACACAGAGAATCTCTGATAGTACTGGGCAGTTGTACTGCCTGTGCCCAGAAGTCACTGGCATTGGAACTTTCTGTTTGGGGAAGCTTCTTCTCCTGCCTTCAAACAGAAGTAAAAGAAAATGAAAACTAATGTCTGTTCTTAGGGGACATGTTGACGAGAGGGACCAGCAGAGAGGAGTGTGGGGAGAGAGGGACAGGGGGGGAAGAAAGAGGGGGAAGGGAAGGGAAGGGAAGGGAAGGGAAGGGAAGGAAAGGAAAGGAAAGGAAAGGAAAGGAAAGGAAAGGAAAGGAAAGGAAAGGAAAGGAAAGGAAAGGAAAGGAAAGGAAAGGAAAGGAAAGGAAAGGAAGCTTTTGTATGTGCCTGAGGTGGCCATTCATAGTGACTTTTCTTGCAGTTTCTGCATCCTCTCCTGGTGGAACACACAGACCTGCAGCAATACAAGCTGGGCAGAGTGCAGTTCATATCAGAGTGCATTTTGTTGAGCTGTCTGGCTTGTGCTGAATATTGTCCCTGATGCTTCCAGGCTCTCGAGGATAAATATGAGGTGTCACATCCCCTGCTGATCCTGCTAGCAGCAGCTTCTCTTTTCTGAGTGCTGCTAGGTTCCCTGCACAACCTCCCACCTTCCTGCACCTCTTCTTCAGCCTTGTTTTTACATTCAGACCTTGCGAAAAACTTGGGAGGATTTGCAAGGCTGTCCTCTGTGATTTGGCAGAGGTCTAGCATCTTTTGATTCTTGGGGTGAACATGAGGGCACCCTTCTCCCAATTACTGCAGATAATGCATCCTTTATCTCCTGAAGTTACCTGTGTCATTATCACAGGCTTTCTTGGCTTCCTTGAGACGGATAAAAAATTAAAAAAACAAACCAACCAACCAACCAAACAAACAAAAAAAGAAAAAACCCAAAACTAACAAACAAAAAACTCAAAACAAAAAAAAATAACAGAAAAACTCTTTCCCATTTAAATCACATTGTGATTTGAATTTCCTGTGCATAGGGCTGCAGTGATATCTTACATCTGCAGGAAAGCAGACATGAACTTTTTCTCTTGCATTTTGTGATCAGGGTAATAACGTGATAAATTGTAGGCTGAGATGTGTGTGTCTAAACTACATGGAAGCCCATTTTTCTAGTCGACTGCTCAGATTTTATATTGTCCTGTGATCTTTCCATGAAAAATAATCACAGGTCACCATGTCTGACTCTTGACTGTGTTATTGTTTGTCCTATATTCAGTAATAATATAAGGAAATTCCAAGTAATTTTATCTTGTATTTGTAAGGAAGGGAATGTGGGGGCTGCTCTAGAAATTTGAAGCATTATATAAACTGCTTCAGGCTTTTAAATACATTCCTCTTCCTGCTCTAAACCACCCTAAAATTAACAATTTGAGGAGGGGCTATTAAGATCTGCCCCCATCACTACTTCTGCTGGTTGTGTCTGCATTAAGGTTGAGATTAAAATTGTTTAGTTTTTAAATCTATTTTAAAACATGCACAAATGAACTTATGAGAAAATGTTGCCCTAAGCATAATTTTATGACCCATACATTTTGAATATTTAAAGCAGTACTAATAAAAATAAAGCAGTGAATATTCTCAGGGGTTTAATTTTGCTGGTGTGTGTTGATCTGATGGTTTGTGAGTTTTACTACATTTCATTAGGGAAATTTTACCAGAGAAATGGAGTTGAATATACAAAATAGTTTATCCTAAATTGGCAGCATGAATCCTCAGTAGAGCTTGTTTACACGTACTGATTCACTTGAACACTTACTTTATGAAGAAATGTTTTGGAAATAATTTTATTTCATGCAGCACTTAAGCAAGAAACATAGAAAAAGACTTGCTGAAACAATTGCTTTTGGATGAGAGTCTTTCAGATTCTTAGAAATGTTTTATGCATTTATTTGTGTTGAACATTATTTTCCTATTCATCAGTAGAGTTTGAGATAAGTTCAATAAGGCCATTTTCAGATAACTGCACTGAATTTTTATTGATATTGAAGTTTGAAGTTAAATAAATTCCATGAAGTCAACAGCACTGAAATTTTACTAGATCTCAACCTCAAAGGAGAAAATTCTTCCAAGATTAAAAACGTTGGAGGCAAGCACAGTCTTTCCTGCAAAGCTTGAAAGTTTGATTAGACATGCCTCTCTGAAACTAAGCCCCCTTTAGTATTACCTAACTTTCTGTTTATAATGCTGTAATAGTAATTAGCTAGAGGAACAGCTCACACATACATGCTTAACATGCTTTAAGACAAATAACAGATAAAGTGAATTTAAAAGAAAATTGTCATCGTGCTGAAAACAGTAAGGAGAAAAGTGCTTTTCCTTTCAAAATCAATTTGCATTGTCCCTGGATTTATTATTTATTCTTTCCCCTTTTTTTTTTTAAATTTTGTTTTCATTTTATTTGGAGCTGCTTTTAATGTTTACTGAATGCTCTTTCCCCCAACCCTCACTCTTAAAATTCGGCAGCAAGTTAGATTAGTGTTTACTCTCCCCTGGAGAATGCTTGCTTCATATTTCCTTTTTAAGATAATGGAGGAACTCTTTGAAGTATGGCATTTAATTGGAATTAAGTGTTCTGTGGGGTGAAAGAATGATTTCAGCCAGTGAGAGGTGAAAAGGAAAAGATATGGTTCTTTTTATTCCAACATTACATTTTTCCTTGATATTCCTAGTATTTTTTTTCCTTGGTATTTGAAGCTTGACTGCAAACAGGTATTGGAGAAAAAAAATTTGTGTGTTCACACAAGACTTCTCTTCTTGATTCCAAGTCCAAAGAGATTTGGAGAGACATTTAAACTCCAGACATTTCAGGGCTGACTTAGCTTTAATACTTCTGTCACGTTTCTCTACCTCTTCTATAGTGTTGACTGGTATTTAAATGGTGCTATTAGAGGGTGTTATGCACTGCACTCCTGCAGTCATGTTTTACAAGTTTAATGAGGACCAGGCAGGATATATTTGTAATGTGGCCTGTTGTATTGAATGGAAGCTTCAATTTCTCTCTTAGTCCCAACATGAGATAACTTTACAATGTGCTGAAACTGAGCAGTGCTTACTGAGGTTGGACTTGCTCCTCACAATGCTCAAGCGAGCTGCAAAGCAATCCCAGTTTGTCATCCATTACAGTTTTTTATTATTTTTTTTTTAGAGCTTAGCTGCATTGCATTTATAATATTATGGAGCTAGTAAAGAGAGACGTTTCCTGTTCATTGTTTGATAAAGGGATTTGACAAGTAAGAATAAAATAGCATTTAGGTAAAAATTTGGATTCAAACAAGCAAAAGAACAGCAATCAGAAATATTTAAAGATGTATAATTTGTGCAAGTATACCTTAGAGTATAATACCTGTTACCAGTGAAGGGAATATTTTCTCTACATTTCTCTCTATACATATGATGGCAGAAATGGCAGAATATGACAGCTACTTATGAAGTTGCATTAATAAGGTAAATAAATGTAACCAAAAAAAAACCCCAAAAAGTATTGAGTATACCAGCTTGTACAAGATGAAATTTGGACATTTTGACCTGCATACTCCTCTAGTTCATCTCTCTTGAAATTTATTTTTCATGTTTGAAAGTTTTAAATAGGATAAAGCACACATCACTGATCATCTGAAAAAGGTGAGGTAATCTTTCTGCTGTGATGTCATTTTCACTTTAAAAAGTGTGAAAGTTTGGACCAGACAAGATAAAAGCAGTTGTGCTGAACATGGCCAAGTGCAGCGTGGCTCTTAGCAGAAGTGGAAGCAACAGGCTGAAGCACTGTGAGAGCATAGCAGGATATTTCTCCAAACAGTACAATAATAATTTTTTTTGGTAGTTAGGAGGGGAACTAATTTCTGTAAAATGAAACTAGAAACACCCAATATCTCAGTCATCTAATATTTGTTTTTATCCCTGAATGACTTTAAAATCTTAAATCCTAATATTATTGCCAGGGAAAAACCAAATTTCTGTAAGACTTGAAAACATCTTCAATTGTTCTTATTCTCTGCACTTCTTTTACTGGACACTTTTTAACATGGAAAGCTTATCCACAGGAAAACAGTGAGCAATAACAAAGACATACGATATGATTGTTGGAAACACTAACACATTCCTAAAAGAGTAACCCCCTATTTAGGATGCTAAAGTCTGCATCCTTGTATTTGCTCCAGGTGTGAGGGAAGCACTAAAGAAGAAGGCACCTATTAATAAGTACAAAGGCTATGTGGAAAGATGTCTATGTCTGTGAGCAGCTACCTCTCTTCACAGCTGGTCTTTCTGAAAGTACTGGGCATTTATATCATTCATAGATACTGCTCCAACAGAGGATTTTCTGCATAAAACTGACCTTAGAAACTCAACTGATTAGTCTGCATTAACCCTGAAACCTCTGGCTGGGAGTAGGTTTTGACTCACCTCATGGCAAGTGGTGGAAGCAAGGAGTGAGTGTATCACCAATGCGCAAAGAAAGGCTGCCAATACCTGCAAGTACAGTCTGAAGCCCATCAGTCTGCTCCAAAATGTGCACAAAGTCATGGCTTGCATTTTGAGTGTGCTTACAGTGAGAAAAAAATCTGGTTTTCCCCAAGTTTTCATGTTGAACTTAAAGCTGTGATCACTGATGTAGCATCCACAGTGCATCAGGCACTTTCAGATGCAGTGCCCTGAAGTTTTCATGTGGGGACCATCATTATGAAGTCCAGCGTTATCAACATTGCCATTGAAACAATGCTTCTTTATAAGCAATATCTATGGAAATTTAAGTGAAGCAATAATATTTCCTTAGGTTTTGAGCTGTGGAAATAGTGACTGTCAATATTCTTTGGAGTATTTCCCCCCTGCTAACAGTGGAAGCCGGGTGAAATGGGCATTGGACTTCCCAGGTCTTGGCAGTTTTAAAATCACACCTTGCTGGGCTGTGATGTTGCTCATCTTTCAACTTCATCTTTGGGGGAGCGTTACAAATAATTTCTTCATCTAGTCTTCTGCTGGTGGGATGACCCGTTTGTGCCCTCTTAAGAACGGGCAAATTTAAGGCAGGTGCACTTTCTTTCTTGGTAGTACATTAAAAGCAACAATGCTAAAGCTTTGAATTCGAGAAGTTTCTGTAGCTTCTCAGAAGACAGTGGGAGCAGCCTCGTGCTACTCTCACTCAGCTGTTGACTTTGTGGAAAGTTTAGGGTTTTATTCTACTTTAAGGGAGACAGTGCTGTTTTCTTGGAAAAATGTAGCATGTTGTCCTGATTTCAGGTACTTGCATTATTCCATATTTAGTTATTGAAGGGCCAATCTTCCTATAAACCATTGTTATAGAGGAGATGAGTAAGTTGCATTTTTTTACACTTTGTAGCCAATCCCTGAAAAAAGTGGTATAATACCAGGGAACAAGTAGTCACCTATTCTTCTTAAAAAGATGGATGAAGATGACCATAGTACTTGAGATAAAAAAAATATGGTTAAAAGAATAAACACTAATTTTTAGATGGTTGATTGTTTCTATTTTGCTGGGGTTTTGGTCTGTCCTTGTTATAACTAGTTAGTACATGATACTATTAAAGGAAGAATTGCTCTCTTTGGTTATCTTTAGCTAAAATAATATTGTGTTCCATTATGCTGTATTATATGTATGTGGTGCATAAACGCACTCAAGAAAATAAGAGGGACTTGAGAGACATTTTGGTGGAACATTCAGCAGCAGAAGTATCTAATGGAGTTGACCACTGTGATGCTATAGAATTTAACAGAAATTCCTTGTCATTGTAACTAGCTGATGTCCTGAATTCACAGCATGAATTGGCTTGCACATTTTGGTTCCTTCAACACCATCTTTTACTACTGTTCATTGAGGTCTCAGCCTGTAGGAGAGGCCTTTTCTCCCCCTTTCCTCCCTGCTTTACACAAAGGAGATGCTAATAAATACAATAAAGGAATCTCTCAAAGACTTTCTTGCTGCCATTTAGCACTTCACTTTTCAGAAGAGAACTGCACAGGGCAGTGAGTGTTTTGGTTTGGGTTGTTTTTTTTTTGTTTTTGTTTTTTTTTTGGTTTTTTTTTTTTTTTTTTTTTTTTTTTTTTTTCTTTATTCTTTAGCCTATCCTTTAAAGCTGCCCTTAAAAAGAAGCTGATGGCAATGGCAGCCTTCCTGATGAAATCTTCATTAGGGAATGGGTTGAGGCCATCCATCATTTTGCAGGAATAACTGAAATGGCGTCTGGCAGCAACAGCTCTGGCACTCTGGAGCTGGACTGAAACTGCAGCCTCAGGGAAAATGTACTCTCATCCTTTTTACCCAACAGCTCCCCCAGCCCCCCAGTTTCCACATAGCTGCATCAAGCAGCCGATTCACACAGAAGGGAGTGGATGCTTTATATGTAACTGCACATCAACTGTCCCAGGGATCTTAAGCATTTAACTTGTTTTTTTTTCTTTGGGAAGAAAGAAAAGAAAAGCTCCAGATGTTTTGAATTTTCTTTTCTAAAATGGGTGCATTGCAGACTGCTCCTGTGCCTCCCTGGGAAACAAGTAACCACCCAAGCAGTCCTCCCGCTCATGCAATGGTCACCTCTTGATAACCAAGGTACAGAGGGGAGTTTCATAAAAGGATCATCACCCACTTTTTTCCATTAATATCTTTCTTTTATAAACAGAATTGTTGGGGGAGATTTTCAAGGCTTTTTATTTGGGCAATATAAGAGATCTTTGTTAAACTCAACTCCACTTTCACTGCCAACTATCTTGGGGACCCCTGGGGCAGCTCGGTGCACTGTAGCCGTGTCCACAATGTGCAGATGTTCTGCAGTGTGAGTGAAGTCACTGCTCATGCATGCTTTGCTGTGTCACAATGCACAGCAAATCCAGAGCGTTGAGCCATGAATGTGTCACCCGATGATTTGTGCGAAACAATAATTCCAGCATTTGTTGCATTGGGATTTACATGTGGACATTTTGACTGTTTGTAAAGAACGTATAGAGTATGATGTTGAGTTTACCAAATATGTGCAATAGTTGTAGGCATAGATTTCTCTCCAGAAAAATTCTGGATAAAAATTGTTGGAGTTCACATAGGAGAGTAGTATCCTAAGGCTTGGGTAGAAAAATTAGTGTGGATGTTGATATTGTATACTGCATACTTTTTTTTTTTTTTTTAAAAAAAAGATTTCATTTGTTTTAATAATCTTTTCAATAACTTAAAAAATGGTGGTTGTCCTTCAAGACTAAATAGTTGCTTCAGGGCCAAAAGTTTTCTGTAGGTAAAATTGTGCTTCATGGGAAGCATATTCATTTGTAGTAAACGTTTTTTTCTGAGAAAGAAGTCACTTGCTGTCATGCATTCTTATACATTTTCAAAAATTGCTTTCAGTTGCAGATAGCACATTTTCCAGAGCTTAACATATTTGATCATACTTGTGGAAACATTTCAGGTGTTCTCCTCAAAATTAATAACAAATGAAAATGACAAAATAAAATTCCATGCCACTGGAGTTTGTTATGTAGCCCTCAGGAAGGGAAGACACACTCTGGCTTTGCCTGAATCCCTGTGAAATTAAACCTCTTTCATTGGACATAGCAATTGCTTTAATTATAGCGCTGGGGATTTGGATAGAAGCTGGTCTGCAGGGCTCTGCCTCACACCCAGCAGCTTCAGCTGAAATACAGCCAGAGAGAAACTCAGCAGCTATAAAGTGACCTTCCTAATGATAATTCTTGTCCTCTGTGAGTAAAGAACTGGGTGGAGGAAGGAGGGAAAGCAAGGAAGACTGAGAAATGTTACTCCATGTCTAGCTTAGAAGTAAGGAGGGGGATTGTGCCTGGTGCTGAGCCATCCCCGCCCTTTTCCTTGCTCAGTGGTCAGACAGCTGTCCTTTGCTTCTCCTTCAGCTCGCCTGGCTTCAGGCTGGCGAGGTGGCAAGGAGAGCTGCATAAAGAGGATTGAAAAAGTGCCTTTGGTAATGGTGCTATTGGCACTGCATTCAGCTGCCCCCTGTTTCACCATGGTGTAGCTTTCTCTTTCCTTTTCATTTTGACTGGTAAAGGAGGAGAGCGAAGTCTGACTGGTCACTGTCCATGTCTGCCACTCATCCCTACCTTTCTCAAGCATGAAAATAGAAATTGAGGGTGTCAGTACTGGTAAACCAGGAGGCCAAACAGTCCAAAATGGATACCATGTAATCATCAGAAATGTTTGTGACTAGTATTTATAATTAAAGTAAATTGAATTTTTCTCTTTTCTTTTCTTTTTTTTAGTTGTAGAAGGACAGGTCTAAAAGTTTTGCTTTTTCTATGTGTTCAAACCTAAACGGGGAATTTTTTTTTTTTTCTTAATTATTAGCTTTTCCTGGGAAGAAGGTGTGCACATTCACTCTGCTTGTCTCTGAAAGCAAGGTCCTCCTTTTTCTGAGATGTAGGCTTCAGCCATCCTTTAGAAATGCAGAACAGGTGGGAGCTGCACAGCCATGTTGTCACCTAGTGAGTTGCCAATTTCCTCCACCACACTGAGTCCCTCCTTGCACTTCAGGGAGGGGAAGAAAGAATTCTTGTTCCTGCAGCAAATGATGGGTGTAATCTCCCTAGTAGAAAATAAGACTGGCAGACTGGTGTGACGGACTGTACTTGAAGTCTCTGGGATTTTATGTGGTGTTCCTTTGTTACAAGGAATCCAGAAAATAGGATATTTGAGGGTGAATTGCTGTTTTTACTGCCATTGGCTTCCTGAAGGAGCAGCAGGTGTGTTAGTGTGGACTCTGCCTTCTTCTCTGTCGTCTGCTGTCCTTTTTATCTGGCTGGTCAGTGGTAGTGAGCTATGGATGTGCCCAGGATCTGGTAGCATGGGTGCCAGGCTGCCAGGTTGTTGTGACAGCATGATTATGTGGCAAATGGCATCAGTTCTGCAGTTTCTGCCACTCAATGTCAAGAACCAAATTGCATGAAGACCATAGTATGATTGAAATTGTCAGGAACATTTAAATTACAGAATCACTGTGCTCCAGGCTGTAAAATTAAATGTTACTGCTCACTGAAGTAATTGAGTTGAAATGGCTTGCAAGAAAGCACTCCAGTAATTGTCATTTGAATAAAGTGTTGTCTGTGCTCAAGCCTCCCACTTTCTGAATGGGGAAACCAGCCAAGTGCTTCCAGGATGTCCATCAGGGGTGATGCAGCAGCCAGGCTGCAGTGCTGGGCCCAGCCCCACCTAAGACAGTCAACGGGAGGGAGGGATGTAAGGATGAACAGTTTCACATGCTGAAGCCCTGTGTGCAAATGAAGTTAAGCATTCGGCTGCATGGGTGCAGATCAATGGGGATGCAAATACAGAGGCAACTCAGGCAACCTGAATGTTCATGCAGTGCAGGCACCCACAGTGCAGGCCTGTCACAGAAAGGATGCTGCGCAGTTATCTGCAGCAGCATTCGTAACACATCGTTCCCTTTCATACATTCTTAACACACCTTTTTTTTTATTCTTACAGTTGCTTGATCTCTTATCTTCCTTTATGACAAAAGACATGTAGAACTATAGTTTGTCTTTGAAAACCTTATCTTTCTCTTGGGTTTAGCAGCTATTAGGTTAAAAATTATGAACACAAACAGCACGTTTGATCATGGCACCAAGCCTACCAGAGTTCAGGTGTTTGGACAATGCTCTCAGACAAGTGGTGTGTTTTTTGAGGTTGTCCTGTGCTAGGCCAGGAGCTGGACTTCATGGTACTTGTGGGTACCTCCCAAGTCAGGATATTCTGTGATGCTGTGTTTGCCTCATTTTCCTAGGAACTTGGATAAAACAGCCACTGTTTACTGATAAGAGATGCAAATGAAATCTACTTTTGTTTTTCTAGTCGTTTTTCAAACATGGCAAGGTAAAAGAAGACAACTGTAAGCAAATAAGTCTGTGTGTGTTTGTGTGTGTGTGCGTGCACATGTGGAGTGGAGCACATGCATATGGGGATGCCATTCCCATAGCATTATTCCCTCATTCTTTATGGCATTCAGGTAGGAAAAAATGCTTGTTCTGAACCGCAGGTTGCCTGAAAATATATGGAAAATTAGTAGTTCTGGTTGTTAAGAGCTTAGCCAAACAGGATCAATTGCTCTGTCTGCTTGAGAAATGAAGCAATAGTCAGGTGAAAAAAAACCAATGTAGGGCATAGTTAATTGCTCAGCTAATCAGGCTGCAGTGCAGCTCATGAACGGAGGAAGCCTTGAACAGATATGAGATGAAAGCAAGTGAAAGAAGCATTGCAGACACCTTGTGGAAGATACCACACTTCCACTTACCTTGCATTAGGTAAGCAGGAGGTGTTTGTGAGTGGTATTTTTCTATTTCATATTCACCCAAAGTGTTTATCTATCTTTAATCTGAGCATTGATTTCTCCATGCTCCAAGCCCTAAGTAACAGTGAATCTGCCCTTCTAACTTGTGTTGAAGCATTATATTGCAACCCTGTCTAAAATCAGTTTTGAAAATGAGGCATACAGTTTCAAACAGATTTCTCCCACCACTTACACTGAGGAGACCTAAATGTTCTTGCTAGCCAAAGGAGAGTAAAATGTACGAATTCTTCCTCAAAATTGTTTTTGGAGATTTTCTCTAGTACCTTTTATTCCTCTTAACTAGATTGCTCTGTGCTCTCAGTTAAGCAGTAGTCACTGATGGTGAGGAAAAACCTTTTCTCTTGTTTTGTAAAGTGCCTTGAAAGATTAGGGTTAGACTGAAATACTTCCTGCTTTATGCTGCTCCAGTGATGTAAAGCAGCTGCTAACTCACTGTAACCATTCGCCTGAACTGGATTTACAATGCTTTGCATTGCTGTGATGATGCAAGGCAGCTGGAAAAGACCAGTGAATTTGTTCCTTTAAAAGAAATAAAATACTTTGATAATTAAAAGTACAATACTACTTTTATCTCTTTGATGTTTGTTTTCTCTTCAACTCCCTGTTTATAAAGACCAGATTGTGCTCATGATTGCCATAATCTGAAATTAGAAGGAATATTTATGGAAAAGGGTTCTCAAACTGAGGAAGGGCAACAGAATTAAGGCCTGGGAGACATGTGAGGAATAGAAACCTTTAAGTGACAAACATGTTTGAATTAGTATGAAAACCTATTTAACTCTTGCCACAAGCCAAGCACTCCCATAATAAACAGGTAATCTGTTCATACTCTCTCTTGGACAGCAATTGATTGATACCATTTGCTATTATTAAAATCCTTTTTTTTCCACCAAATCTGTGCAACTCTATCAGCAGCCAGGAGGGTAATCAAGGGTCTAATCCTTCTGAATTTGTTTGGAGCTTATTGCATCTCCTGCATTGGTACTAAGCATTGAGGTTGCATTCCCTTTGAGCCTTCTTGCAGGGTCCATCCTCACAGGACAGCAGGGCCTGTCTGGGTTGAACCATGGCTAAGTCAGCATAGGTATCTCTGTGCATAGATGTCATGGTGAGAAAGTTCATTTTTAAAATTTTTTTTTTCCTTTTCTTTTAACTGCTCAGGCTTCCTTGTGAGACAAATGTGCTGCATTTGGGGAGGTTTGGCATTTGAGGAAGAGGTGAATAAATTTACCTCCCTTTACTTATGCAGCCTGTTTGTTTACTGTAAGAGAGGAGGAGACATGCTAAGGCAGGCCAACATATAATTTCATATGGCCATGGGTGAGTGAAAACATAAACATTTTCTCCTCGATTTTAAAAATATCCCAAATAATCCTGTTTGCTAGTGAGGCATGGTGATGGTGGAACACGCACTGAGAACGTATCGGGAAGGGCAGACCAAAGTGAGCTGCTGTTCAACAGAAAAGCCTAAAAATATGCCGAAAGGAAAGGCAGTCATGTTGTGTAGCTGCACAAAGGGGTTTGTGTTGTTGCTTTGTTTTCCTGCTCGTGTGGTTTTGCCCCTTGGTTTGCCTGGAAGGGGAGTTGGAATGCGCTGTAATGGGCTGCCCTCCGTGCTGGTGGTGCGGTGCAGGAGTGCCTAGCAGCAGGTCTGGCATAGGGTGATTGATCCCTCCATTTAGGAGGCATAATGCCTTCTGAAGAAACAAGCAGATCAAAGACTTTAATGATTGACAGCGATTTATGCTGCTTTTGTTTTTAATTCCTTGACTCCTGACACTTTAAGATGGGACTTTATAAAAGAGGGATGCCGTATCCTAGGGTTACGCCTCCTTCCATAACAGGGAAAGCTGGAGGAGACTGATATCCAGATTTCAGATATATTAGTTTTTATTTAAATCTGAGGTTCAGAGGTTTGTGGGCATGCTGTTTCTGTTATTAAATCATTATGCACCTACCTGGGGGGAAAAAAGCCAACAATCTTACCAGGAGTGCCTCTATAAACATTTCTTACTCTCCATAGTGTAAGGCTTGTATATTAAAAATTCTTTGAATAGCTGACCTCAACAGGTGTTTTATTTGAGCAAACAAAACAATAAATAGTAATATAATCCCTGTGGAGCTGGCATTAGGCTTTGTGGGAAATGCATAATTTCCTTTACTAAACGTAGGAAGCAGCACAAATGTAATTTCTTCATTTTTGTCATTAATACCAAACCATCCTGGAGCTCTTTTCTGCTTGAGGCAGAGGTCCAAAGCCTGTTGCACAGGCTACATGGAGGGATTTTCTGTGCTTTGAGTTAGGTTTTTCACTCTTTTATCAGTGCAGGTGCCTTTGGGGGGTATGTGCCAGGCAGGGTGCAGCAGGGGTGAGAGCATCCCAGCAGCCTTTTTGCCTTGGGAGAGGCTGATACTCCATCGTGCTCACTGGAAACAGGGAGCGCTCGCTCCTCTGAGTGGTGCCGGATGTGCTGCTCTGCTGGCAGTCCCTGCAGTGCTCTATAAAGCAATTACTGTACTTTTGGCTTCTTGCTCCTGGAAGGCCTCATAATTTAAGGGCTGGTTTGTTTGTTTGTTTGTTAGTTTTAATCTAAACCATATGTAGGTTGCAGTTTTAGTGGCTGTATTTGATATGTTCTGGAAGATGATGTCAACTTAAAAGATGTGCTTTGCTGAAAACATTTTGTCATTTCTCCATGCGGCAGAAACTGTGGTGTTGTCCTGGGGTCTCCAAAGACAGGGACAGTGGATTTCTAAACCATTCCCAGTGCCATGACAGGCAATAGAAGGTCCGGGCAGGACCCAGTGTCATATTGCAGTCTTGCAATTTTCTAACCCAGCCTTTCATTTTAATGGCAAACAAAGACAAGTCGTGAAGAAACTTTATATCTGAAATGTATCTTAATTTAGGCTATTTTCTATGTACTGGATAAAGCAGTGATGACTTGTATTTTCTTTTTCCCATATATATGAATAAACTTTACTGTTATATTAGTAAAAGCTGTTTTTAGTCTTGCATTGTGATGACAAAACTGGTGTAAAGGGATGTAATCTCCAGGTTAGGTAGGCCAGCAACCTCACCCAAGAAGGCAGATGCTGCCTTTTTATGCTTACCATAAAGCCTGAGGCTCTAGCCATTAAGAAAGGATGGCTGAACTGTGGAAGCCAGTAGAAAAGCCCATCACTATATTTTATCATTCCCATAAAGTTCATGAATTAAGGTCCACATTTTAAGCATCATTAACTGTCAACTCCCCTATTAACTATTTAGGTATTTTCAGAAAGAAAGTGCTCTTGTAGCAGTTCTCAGGGGATTTGAACTATGCTTAACTTTTAACTTGTGAACTCTATTCAGCTTGCTAGGTACACGAATCTGTTCCTAGCTTTGAACACATTTCCATAAGAAGATTTCAACTCATTTTGGTCCTCTTTGTGTTGGCAAACAAAAGAATTTGTTTAAAACCGTGTGAACATGGAAGTTTAGTAGTCCTAGTATAGCTATAAGTTTGACATGTTAAAAAATGAAAAAAAAAAATTAAATTAACATTTCTTTTCAATAGAGCAGGCACAAGTGTAGAGGAGTCAAAATGAAAACCTAAACCCCGAGGATTGCATTTCCAAAATTAATTCAAAAGTACATTTGGTATATGCTGATGTTGGTTAACAATCTTTCTTACATTTAGGTATTCTTTTACCTTATGAGTTTAGTGATATGCACTCTTTTATTGTTTCTCTAACCTTTGATCTTGGGATTTACTAACAAGTATTGTGATTTCTCTTGTGCATCACCTATCCCATTCACCATAATTTGGTGTTGAATCTGCTTGGCCTAATTAATATTTACTCTCTGGTTTTTGGGTTCTTTTGGTTACTTGGGCAAAATGAGAAACTGCTTCACCAAAGCTGGACCAAAGCTTAGCTACTTTATATCAAAAATATAGGAAGTCTTTGAATTCCAGATTTTTGTATGCATATAGTATTTAGAGCAAAAGATGATTCCCTGATGACTTAATTTTGGTTCTGTGGTTCTGTTGCTGCTAGAGATTTACTAATAATCAGTGGAAGTTAGATCAGCAAAATGCTTGGCTGAATTAGGCATCATTGACTCATATACTTGAAACAGCTGAAAGAGAAATCCTTTTTTGTTTGTTTGGTTTTGCTTCTTGGTGAGGATTTTTCTTTGTTGGTTTGATTTTGGGTTGTATTTTTTTTTTGGTTTGATGATTTTGGATTTTTTTCTGCTTACTGTTGCTTGTTTTAGAAATACAGGTTCTGGTGTTTCATGTCTTTTCAGGCCATATTTGCACATTAGGTATTGCTGAGGAAAATGAGCTGTTCATTTGCCCCACTCTGAGCCTTACACTCATCCTCTTAATGTTACCTGGCAAGGAAAGGCCATATGCTCGAAACCACAGGGGATTGCAGGGGAGAGTACTGAGATCTATATGAGGATGAGACCTGAAGCAATGGTACCATTTTCAGCTGCCACAGGCGGCTTCTAGGATCAAGCTGGAACTCACTTAGTAAAAGCAAACACAACCCAAACTCTGAACCAAAAATTCTTGGTCTGACCTTAGATACCGAAGTTATTTTTAGTCTAGTCATTTAGAAAGGCTTCTTCCTCTTGTTTCCTTCTCTAAAAGGGTAATCATAGGCAGTGCATAGAAAAAGCCTTTAAAATCAGACACAGTCCTTGGGCAGGGGTCTGCAAACCCCACAGTCTTTGCCTGGATGTGAATCTTGGCACCAGGGTTAGGTGCTAAAGCAGGGCAGTTTTGAATTACTGCAGTTGAGATCCCTTATGACAACAGCTCAAGCTAAAACAACTCTTAAATGTCTCTCACATATGTGGGAGGGAAACTCTATATGATGAAGCACCTACTCCCAACTCCAAAGCCAAATACTCTAAATACTGCACATAAATATTAATATTTCATTTGTGAGCCTAAAATTTTAGTAAATGCTTTTCTTTCCACAATGTGCGGTCTGGACAATGCCTGGAAACTATTCAGATTTTTTTTTCTGGAAAGAACTTCCCACGTTAAGGGTCAAAGCATAATCAATGAAGAAAGCAAATAATTCAAACTGTTCTCAAAAGTTGGTTTGAAAAATAGAAAATATTTCATGCTGGAAGGCACTGTGTTTGAAATCAAGCAAGTCTTTTTCCCAGAGCCAGAGTAGGATATACAAAGCCAGGTGCATAATGCACATCCTAACCTCCATGATGGGCATGCAGACATTTGAGCTCATACCTCTAGCAACCACGTGCTTTCAGCTCCAAATGACCAGAATTATTCAAGTGCAATGATTTGGGATGCAGAATAGAAAGTTTTGATTTGTAGTTTTAAAATAGTTCTGGCCAAGATCTTCTCTCCAGATGGGAACTTACTGTGTAAAAATGCTGGCCCATACTCTAAAGGATTACCATAGCTCTTAAGGTGTACTTGGTCACACTGCAAAAGGAGAGATGCTTAGTTGTACTGCTTGGATGTAAGCATAGTTGTCTTATTTTCCAAGAGAACAAAAGCTTAGGCTAAATAAATTAAGGTAGTTGATAAGACTGTGATAGAAGGTTAACATTCTGTTTTAAATTTGCAAAATACAAGATGGCAAAGTTCAATTACTCTGAATTATAGGACAAGGAAAGCCCTGAGTTGTCATCATAAGACAACTTTTACAGTGTGATTTCAAGGTGGAAGCTTGAGTCCTGTTTGACTCAGCAAAGAGAATGGATTCCACAGTGACCTCTTCCCTTTTGTTGTAATGAAATGATCCAATCGAAAGAGTAAGATGGATTCAGGAGGGAAAGCCACAACACTTCAAGGATAAAAAGCTGTTGAAAATGCTTCTTTTTTTTTTGCTGGGCACCGTTTTCCTGTTCAGACGGAAAAATCTGGCCATCAGTTATGTTTTGAAAAGCTTAGAGATCTCCTTTCCTTCTTTTTATTGTCTCTGTGCAAGTATCAATCAGTTCCCCAAACAACTGGCCAGATGAAACTGGTACAGCCCTTTTCTTACTGGGTTTTTTTTTTCCAGGAAAAAATTGGGATTTGCCACTGCTGTGTCTCTTGCAGCATTTGGCATGGAGGCAGACACCTCCTTTGCCCACAGTGCTGATGGCCGTGCACCAGCAGTACCTGGTCCCAAGTCTCTGTGGTCGGGAAGCAGTTGAGGAATGTGATCCTGGAGGGGATATGCAGGGGGTACACATGTGTGTGCTCCTGTAGCAGTCAGCAGGCAAGTTTTCTTGCTCTCCTCACTTGGCATGCATTAGGTATCCCCAGCTGAACATATGGAGCCAGAACCATGTGCCAGTGGCGGTGTGTTTCGTCAAGAACTGTAGGGCTGGGGTAGTACTCTTCAGCTAAGCTTTGAAAACAACATTTTTTTTTGTTGCTGGTAACAAAACCATCTCAGCTTGTACACTATCAAAGCATCTTTTGCTTTAACCACATGCCTTGTTTTTGTCATGCTGTAATCTTCCCTCATAATGTTGCTTTCTTTGAGTTTGTTTGATGTAGACAGGAACTCCCATGCAGAACCCCAACCCCTCTTTTTCTGTAATTAATTCTGTGATCT
This sequence comes from Peucedramus taeniatus, assembly GCA_013400575.1. NCBI lineage: Eukaryota > Metazoa > Chordata > Aves > Passeriformes > Fringillidae > Peucedramus > Peucedramus taeniatus. The sequence continues at coordinate 167,140 of WBNO01004182.1, forward strand.
TTATTGTGAATATCTCTTGTTGAATCTTTCAAACCCACTTCTGAAATAGATAATCTTTTCACCAGTTTAGCATTGTACTTTCCTTTCAAAAATGTTTAGAGGAAAAAAGGGAAGAACTTCCCCCTCTCAGGGAGACAATCCATTTGTTGCTTTGGGGAATAGTTTGAAATAAACAGATAGAGTTTGCACATAGAATTTAATGAGCTAAATAATAGTCCCCAGACTGTTTCTTTCAGTTTTGTCCATCACCAAGATTATGATGAATCTTGTGAAATGTCTAGAGTAGTCACTATTTCCATAGCTGTTACTCTCACTTAATTTTTGGTGGGTTGCTGACTTTTTTCCCTTCTGTTTTTCAAATACCAAAGCAAGCGCGGTAGGTGGCCCAATGGAAATTTGCTTAGAAACAAATCCTTCAGCTGAAGAAATCAGACTGATGCATACTAGTGCTGATAAGACCTGGGTTTCTTTGCTCTGAGGTTGGTGAAACCTGTAGATATGAGAGGTGCAGTTGTGACCCTCCTGACTGAGGAGAAGGCAGAACATACCATTCCCAGATCAAAAGGAGGGATTGGTTTTAAGTGCTGTTTGCAATTCCTTGGTGTGCAGAGTGTCTGGCTGCTGGCTGGGAAGGGTTGGGCACTGCTTACCTTGATGTAGTTGGAGAAAGATGGAATTTTGTTGAATCTCAGAAAGGCGCTGTCTTCTGATCATCAGGACCAGCACCGTGCATCTGCTGGAGAATGTGTCAGAAACATTTATGGGGTGTCCACAAGTTTCCTGAGGACTTGGGCTGTTTGTTCTGGTACTTTGTGCTTTGGAGGCACAAAACCCAGCCCTTCAGTGATCAGGGTAGGAGGATATTTTGGCATGCAGAGTGACCTTTTCCAGCTAGTGTTAGCGAAAACACCCACCCAAATGCTTAGTCCTGTGCTTTGGGTTCAGAAAAGTAACACCCAAACAAAAAAAGTCTACTTGGCATGGTTTGGTGGGTGACTTGAGAGAAAAATATGGGTTGTTTTCTGCCTCTGAAGATGGTTTGTCTCCTGTTGATGGAGAAGATAGAATTACATTCTAACAAAGCCTCAGCAATAGCTGAGATTTTGTGCTGGGGGAGGGTTAGTACAGTATGCTTGTACATTTTTCTTTTCTGTTCAGAATATTAGTGTTATTGTGGCTTTTTGTTTCTTACTTTCAATGAAAGAGGTTGACGGAGAGGTTAGATACCAGTTCTGCCTCAGTGATTCATTAAAGCAGAGCTGGAGGAACGGAAGTCGCCCTGTTCAAAGGTGTGGGGAGTGTTTTATTGTTCTGCATGGTGCTGTGAATGCCAACGATTTTGCAGCTGTGAAAAGGACTCTTAATGAGTTTCAGCATTTTAATGTACTTCAAGTTCCCAATTGTACAAATTTAAGAAGCTTAGCAATTCAGTATCTCCTGAATAATAGCATTTATTTTATACTCTAAATACACTTGGGGAAGTCTCAACAATATTGCAGGAAGTCTTGGTAATATTGTGTCTCCTTCTCGATGTAATAGCTTTAGAGGACCTAATTGACTTGAACAGTGGAATTGGTCCTTTAAAAAACATGCACACACAATTTTTGATTAATGAGCCCCATAATAAATCATTAATCTTTTTTGGCTCAGGAATTGTCTGAATAGTTTTCAAAGTAGAAGTTGTGTATGTGTTCCTAAACTGTCTTTGTGATACGGTGCTTGCATTTCAAATCTATCATCTTCAATTAACAAAAAAAATAATCTACCATAATTTAATTTTAGAAAAACAAGTCTAAACTCTGAACTACTTGGTTACTAAGAGGCCTGTGAAGAAATATCTAGATAGGAGTACTTTCCTCTTGGAATAATAAAAGCACTGTAAAATGACCATGTAATAAGTGTCCTTCTTCCTGAAGGATCCTAAAGTGCTTTTACACATTTTCTATAGTCAATGTGGGTTATTCACCCATCACTTGAATGAAACCAGTCTTTACTGACTGTGCTAAACAACACTTTTATAGGAAGGAAATCACAAATAACTCTTGCATTTGAAACTCTGGGGAGAATTTGAGGTAGGCAGATTGTAATTGCCCAATTTGGAAATGGGCCAGAAGACTGTGATTAATATACCCAGGCTGCACTTTAATTGTCCCAGAGTATTCAGGGCCTTGGTTTCAAGTGGGCTTTGTCTCTGAATAGTATTGCTTTTTCTTCATGTTAATTTTGGAGCTTATAGAATGGATAGCAGGTTTAGCAGAATTGAAAAGTGGGGAAATTTGTTACTTACATGGGGATTAGCAACACTGGGACAGTACAACACAGTTTTCTAGGTGTATCACAAGTGGCAGAAGCTGGTTGTATATTTTGTTTTTTCTTCTTTCACTGCATGACCTGTGATTTAGTTGACTACCTCAAAATATTTTTTTCTCATACTTGACTATTTTAAACTCTTTAAATTTTGTTATTTAAGGTCTTAAAATTAATAGCACATTAAATACAAATAGCTCCACTCCTTAGCTATTCACTTTCTCAGGGAATTGCTTGATCTTTTGACACAATGTGATATCTCTAGAACCTGTGAAAGGTAGCCTAGCAGGTTAAGTTTATTAATCTTTAAAAATAGGGTAATGTAACTTGAAACTCTTTCCCATAAAAAACAAACAAGCTGCAGAGGTTGTTGATGCTTTTCCCAGCAGAGCCAGCCTCATCCGCTCCCTGGCGTGGAAGGGCTGGGAAACCTCTGAGTGTCAGATCCCATCCTGAGGCTGCTGGATGTGGAATCCATCTGTGGTAGTCACCAATCTGCAGGTCCACAACTGAGTCAACATCAGACTGAGGCATTCCTCAGTGGGATCCAGTGGATATTTATTTTTCTCTTGGATAACCTGAGCATTTTTAAGTGTTTTTTGCTAGATTTAGGGTTTTGTGACCAATTCCATATTTAGCACATAGATGTAGGGGAGTTTTGTGATTTTGGGCTTTTTCTTAAGTGGTCCACAGAATACAAGTAATGTTAGCTTGATCTGTTGACAAAGTTGAGCTGAACACAGATTTATCAGGACTGCATAATTTCAGGTTTGATCCCTTAGGTTTAAAGTGTTTACACAGCTAGTAAAGAAAGCTCACACATCCACAGCAATGTGTTTTACCACATGCCACCAGGAACTACTATAGTCATGACAGGAACCTCACAAAGAAAGTCTGGAATTTTACAGGTACTTTTTCCATCTTACCTCCTTTAGAAACAACTCATATTACCTCCAGAAAAAAATGGGTGAGGTTGTTTTGTTCTTGGTTTTGGGATTTTTAAGTTTATTTTTGTCACCAACTGATGATATCAGCATCAGCAAGGATAAGCATTGGCATAACAAGTGCACCTCAGATAAAGCACTCCTAATTTGCATGATAAAATGGCTCTCTCTCATTCTACTTCTTTGCACTAGTGGTGTAATATTAGAGAGCTGAGAGTTTAAGATGTTCCACTTTTAAGCCTTCAGCTTTTCTTTCCACTAAAACTGTTCTAAAAACAAGTTATGAATACAGCACCTGAGAGAGGTAGTCCAGAAGCCTAAAGTTTCAGTAGTTCAAGTTCTCTTTTTTAATGCTGTCTTTTTCATTATTAAAAAAAAAAAAAAAAAGAATTCTGAATCTGGAATAATGTCATAGAATCATAGAATGGTTTGGGTTGGAAGGTACCTTAAAGATCATCTAGTTCCAACCCTCCTGCCTATGCACAGGGACACCTCCCACTAGACCTGGTTGCTCAGAACTCCCCTTCAGGACCCCAACCTGGCCTTGAACACTGCCAGGATTGGGGCATCCAAAACTTTTCTGGGCAACCTGTTCCAGTGCCTCGCCACCCTCACAGTAAAGAATTTCTTCCTGGTATCTAATCTAAACCTACTCTCTTTCAGTTTGAACTCATTCCCCCTTGTCCTGATGACTCAGATCATTTAAGGACCAACACAAGAACCATGTCCAGCTTTCAGCATCCTAGGAGACGATGAAAACCACCACTCCCTCTATACCCTGCAGCAAATTCTTCTTTGTCTTGAATTCCCAGCCATCCACTACATCCAAAATTCCCAGCTGTAATTCCTTTCCAGTCTGGGGCTCAAGGACTGCCTGTACATCTTGTCTTACAGTTTTATTACTGTAGAAATTCTTAGAGTTGCTTATGATTTATAAGTGAGAAAGAGAATAATAACATCCTTCATTTGTTGGATTGATGCAGCCATCACTTTTTATATGAACAGTTTATACACATATACAAGTAAATGTAAAATATGATTACATGCAGATATATTTAATCACACACAAACAGATGAACAGCTAAGCACATTAAGTGACTATGTATGGGGATACCTACTTTTCATACACAGTCTCTTACACATATGATGCATAATTGCAAATGTGCATCCTCTTTTTGGAAATCTGGATGAAGTCTTATATGTTTTTACACATAGGCATCTGTTTAGCCAGATCTTCAAAACTGAAAGCATATGTAAACTGGAATGCACTTTTATGTGTATATTTCGTTGTTATGTATATCATACAACACTATACTTATGTACTCAAACACATTATTCCATTATTGATGGAGAGAGGCTATTTACAAGAACATGTAGTGACGCAACAAAGGGAAATTGCTTAAATCTGAGAGAGAGTCGATTTAGATTAGATATTAGGAAGAAATTTTTCACCATGGGGTGGCAATGCACAGGAACAGGTTGCTCAGAGAAGTTGTTCAAGGCCAGGTTGGATGGAGCTCTGAGGAACCTCATCTAGGGGAAGGTGTCCCTGCCCAGGGGCAGGGGGTTGTAACTAGAAGACCTCTAAGATCCCTTCCAACTCAGGCCATTCTATGATTCCTATTCATATACACACACACACAGGCTCACACCCATACATATACACCTTACCCACAGCTGAAATACTGTATATAGACATAAAAACAGATATGAATGAACCTCAGAGAGCTTAATATTGGAATGCTAGTGCATTTTCTTATAGGCCAGTTTAGTACAACATAGCAAGTCATTGACATGTGAGCAGTCACAGCCAGCCAAGTCCAGATTTCTGGAAACAAAAGGAAAGATGGAGTTACAGGGCTTGGACCATTTCCTTCTTCCATTTCTCCTTCTTGCAGGGACTAGTCATGTGTACTCGGGCTCAAGTATTGTGCTCTGTTTGAATTCAGCTTGCAGTATCTTTCAATCTCTTCTGTACTGTTCTCTTGTATCATCTTGTGCCATCCTTGTACAGTTTGTCTCCTGGTCTCTGGGTTACAAAGGAAATGAACTGCATGAGCTTCATGCAGCAACACCTCTGAGCTTGTCCTTCCCACCCTGAACAGCCCTGTGTGCACAGCCCCTGTCCAGCCATCCCAGTCCTGATGCATCTCACCAGCTGACAATTGAATCTGTTGTTTCATGTTGGTTGTCTGATATCTTTGCTTAATGGCTTTCTCAAAACTCTGTTTCTGCCACAAGAACAGCACATGAGCCCTTTCACACCAGTTTCTTGTGCAGAGGGAAATTCTTTTTCTTCTCCACAATAGGACCAGTTATGGCCCCTCATGGCTCAACAAAATCTGCTTTATAATATTGTCTTGATGTTTGATAGGAGGATAGAACTGGCCACGTTTTCCACCTTGCTATACCTATTTTATTTCAGAGTGGTTTTCTGCTTCCTTCTACAGATAATTGTTGACCTTGTTTTTTTTTCTCTGTAAATGTGCAACTGGAAACATTCATTGGCTTGGAAAACTTGAGTCAGTGTTTATTGCTGAGAAAACAGCATTCTTCTAGCTGATATGAAATGTGGAAGGAACTAATGAAAGGTTTGTAGAAAAACTCATTAAGGACTTGTGCTTACCTTGGTGTTTGGATGTAACAGAGTTCATAGACTACCTTTTGGTTCACTGCTTCCCCCCACCACCATCTCGCCCTGTGTTCTTTGTAGATTGAAAAGTACAATAAAATCCTCTTTCCTCTCTGCTTTCATCACATGGCAAGAGGAGAACCTTGTTTCTTGGACTGCTCTCTCTATCCTACCTTTCTCCCCCAGTATAGTAGATATATAGGAGTGCTTACTACTCTCTCTTGACTTTCCCCAAACCTCTAGGCAGTGCACAGAACCACTCAGATCCCTATTTTCTGCCTACACAAAGCATAATATATCCTTAAATAATGCTTCCTTCCCCAGTGGTACTTGGTTTCTTTGTTAGGGAAGGTAAGCTTTGACACTTAGCTCATCTTATTCTCCCTAGCAGGATATGAGGAACTAGAGCCACTGGCCCCTCTTCTCTGGCCACCATGTGTTATTGATTTGTGTCCTGTCATTGCTGTGCTTTCCCTGTTCATTAGTTGTAGCCTCTGGAACTGCCCTGGAGCTGGTCACAGCCCCAGGTTAGCTGAGGGCAGAGCAGGGAGGGAAGCAGTCCCACACAATCCAGTCCCCCCTTCAGGTACCTGCTGTCTAGGCTCTGCTTTTTGACATTGACTGCAGCTGTGGAGGAGTGGACTTCCTTGGCAGGAGAAATCCAGATAGGCAGTGCCAGTAGTGCTGAGACTCCAGCCTGGACACCATGGGACCATCCATGCCTGCTCCATTTGGCAAAGAGGCAGGATTTTAATCCCATCATTAACCTTTGCACGTTTCTTTCCTGATGCTGGCCATGAATCTCAACTTCATTTACCAGGGCAATCTCATCACACAGAGCAATGCCTGCTCTGATGGGTGCTGAGGAAAGCACAGACAGCTCAGCAGTTCACGACTGCGTCATGCAATGGGATTCAGCAGTGTTAATCACAGCAACTCAACCCTGCTTTTTTGTTCTATTTTTAGTATGCTATGCTTTAAATAAATGTAAGATTCATTTTCCTCCCTTACTCATAATATTTCCTCATTTTCATCTGTGGGAGTGGAAACTGATTGTTTCAAGGCCTTCTTGCTAACCCTCTGCTGGGATGTGCTGATTCAGCTTTGGAAATTCCACAAACAGGAAAAATGTGGTAGTGTTGCATCTGTCGTGCTTCTGAGTGATAACCATCCCTTGTCACATTTGAAACATGACTTGGTTGCCTTTTTATATCTGATGCATTTAGATATAGTACAAGTATTTCTGCAGTGTATATTTGGTGAGCTGAGCCTGATCTTAAATGGAAATGGTATTTTTGTCTGTGTTAAATACAGTTTTCTCAAAATAAAGCTGTCAAGGTGGTGTTTTACGATGGATTTTGGTTTCCTTAAGCAGTGTCTATGTAGATTTTTTATTCCTTAGGTTTCTGTAGTAGTTAAAAGTATCCAGACTCCCTGAAAATTGATGCATCCTCAAGGACTAGTAGGTTTCTATTTCTGGCATGTGCATCAAGATGAATAACTATTCTCTAGCAGTTTGTATGGACTCAGGCTAAGTAGGCCTCAACCTTCATCCCAACAGGAATTCCCAGACTAGAAAATTCTGACTTCATTTATGGTTTATGGGAAGTAACACAAAACATGACAAAAGAAAGCCTTCCGTTTTCTTCACAGGCAATCACATGGGACCTGTGCACTGCTTGAATTCACCTTTGGGTCAGTAGGTCAAATATTAAAAAGCATTTTACTGTCCCAAAAAGTCCTCTTAAAGCTTTTAATGCTGCCCCAGTGCTGATAATTTACTACTGTTAATAGCTATGGTCTTTTTCCAGTCCAAGTGTAGACAGTTAAATGTTAAGTCTTTGAATTTTAAATGAAGAAATCTGAGTTTCTTTAGATTCCTCAGACTTAGCCTCAAATCTAAAGAAGCTTTTCAAGAGAAACACGAGTTCCTACTGATCTACAGGTGGATGCAACATTGGTAATAATTTAACCCCATGTGCAAATCTGTTTTGTCTATATATTTCCGGCAGATTTGAAATGAAATATTAAAGGAAAAGAATAAATGCATGATAATCATCAGAAGAAATGCATTCACTGGGCTATTTGCATCTTTATTATACTGAATGCAGTTCTGAAAATATTTTCCAAGCACAGATCCTGATGCTGCCAACTAAACCAAAGAGAATTTTTCTGTAGCATTCAGTTAGAGAAGGATCAGGCCATGACAGAGCAAATACTCTGTCCTTGGAAAGAACAGCTGCTAAAAATAGTGGACAGAAAGTCCTAGAGCCATGGTGGCCAAGTACAGGTTATGTATGCATGACCACATCTGTAACTTATGGCTCTGCTGCTCCATTATGCCATCCTATAGCCTCTGGATGATCAGACAGCAAAGCCCTCACCTTTGCCATGCTCCTGTTGTTTAAGAAGTACCATTGCTTCCTTTGCTGAGGAAGGAGCATCCAGCCTCTGCTCTAACACCTGCTACAGTCTCCACAGTTACATAGGAGGGGCTAATGCACAGGTTGAACTAAAAGCTTTTTATCTACGGTTTGAGGAATCCAGTTTTGTCCTCTACAATGACACTGCACTCTGACCTCTGCACTGAGCAAGTGGTACTGTATCCTGAGACAGATGAGGGAGAAAACCATTTGTTTCCACTGCCGTTTGCAATCCTTTTGGTCTAATGTTACTGTCATGGGAATGGAGACATTCTGCATTAAGCTTTGAGGTAAGGAAGTGGAACAGTCCAGACAGCTCCAGGACTCACCACTCTTGAGAGCTGCCATCTTGACAAATGTAGACTAAAAAAGCAAGATCTAGAAACTCTGTAATAACTTGAACAATTTACTCTAGAATCTTCATTGCTGTGTGCACAAATCCAGCTTCTGAGTATTGCTTATAACTCTTGATATTTCAGCTTACGCAAAGTAGAATTGAAGAATTCTTGTAAGAGTTATATTGCCTCAACATAACAAGAGTTTTGTCTTGAAATACTTGGTGTTTGTGTCAGGTGCTTGGAAGTATGATTTTAAGTAGAGCAAAAATAATTGTGAATTTATTTTTCATATATTATTGCAATTAGATTTTTTTTTACTGAGAATTTTACATGCATAAAAAAAAACATTTCAAGTAATTAGTGTCACTGGCACTGCAGATATTTTTTGGAAGAACTGAAGTAAGCAATGCTGCTAAATACTTATTATTTGCTGCATCATATTTTTCAAAATTGCAAATAATAATCACAAGAATCCATTAAAACAGGATGTTTCAATGCATACTTCTAAGTTCTATTTTAAGAGCACTTTAAATTAAGCTGTTAATTTAATGTAATTGATTTAGTGCATATGGAAATTTAGGTTGAATTAGTTTTCTTTCCTCCCTTACTGATATCGGAAAGTTTATACTGTGGCCTGATTTCATGCTGTCCTCTGCAAAGCAAGTAATCTCTTTTGTGACCCCTTTGCTCTCTGTTGCACATCACAAACACACCCTTTATGTTGGACAGGATCATGTAAAACACAGTTCTGGGAGAAAGTGAGTAGCAGAGTTAAATTGCAAGATTCATTAACTCTCTGCAAGGAAAATGGACTTGACTCTTGTCTAAATATCAGTAAGAGAATCCTGCAAAATATACATCAATCAGCATGTAATTAGCTCAGTATAGCATAAAGGAAACAAACGTACTTGAGGCAATTTTGGCCAGTGGGCAACAGAAAACTGACCAGCACACTGTCAATGAAAAATTATGATATTCAACTTAAGTTGCAGTTTATCTGGCCAATTAGCCTTTTGCTTCCAGAGGTTGTAAGTGAATTTCTGATTTCAGGTTCATGGGTAGGGGTTAGTGTAGCATTTTCAGAAATTGCTATAGACAGTCATCAAATCATCTGAGGTAATTAATGGATTCATACTTAACAGCAATAAAAATAGCCAACCAGTCACTAAAACAGTGTGAAATAGAATATGGAGACAACTGAACATGTTCAAAGCTAGAATGACACAATGATTTTTTCTGAGTTGATCTGCCTTCTTGGCTGTGCTGTACTGTGCAAGCTGGAAGCTGCAAATTTGTTTCTAGGAAGACTAAGTAGTAAGGAGTTTTAAAAATCTCGCCTTGTAATAACAAATGTATGAATAAGAGGTTTCTATATCAGTCTTTGATAGTTCTGGTTACAACTGTATTCTGTGGCAGTGAAAGGAGGTACCAGATATCCTATAGAATCTGACTCAAGCCCATATTTCCCACGGAAGACAAAGGACAAATCAAATCACCATTGGCAGGTGAATTGCATGATGGAAGGTTCTGCAGCAGCTCTGTGCTGGACTGACCAATAACAATTCAGTTCCAGCAATATTTAGCTTTAGCAAATGCTGTGCTGTCCATGAACAAACTTAATTAAAGAAAGCTGAGTCCAGCTTACACAGCAGACACAGCACTCTGATAGTTTACACAGAGAGGAAAAATCCTGGGCATATATAAACTGTGAACTCTTTTAAAGTTCATGGTTTTAATTAAAACAGTACTTATAAATAATACTCCACTGTGGAGCTGATACAGGCATTTGTGACAAATAATTTCCTACAATACTTTTTGTTTTTTCTCTTCATAGGTCATGGGGTTTAGGAATTTGCTTGTTTGCAATTTTTGGACAAAATTTGGTAGAGTAAATTTTAGCCTATGCCTTGTTTAAGGAGTAACTGCAAAGAGTGTTTCAGTGATGGCAGAGTAATGCCGGGGCCCAAGTCAGATCTTTTCTGATTAGATGACTCCAGGAAAAGGATTTCAAATGGCAGGGGTTCTTTTCTTGGGTCATTATAAAGTTCAGTAATGCTTAAATTTACTAATGTGAATAACAATAAAATACTTTTGAAAATCACTGGGAAAATGCTTTTCTTCAGAATAGCACTTATGAATGTTTTCTGTGTCCATGTGCAGAACTACTGTGTCTTTTCAGAAAGTGACCTTGTTAACAGACTTTTGACATGACTTAACGACAATCAAGCTCATACAGAAAATGGATGCTGCAGATTTAGTTTTAGCTGTATTTATAATATTTGATGGATTTGGCCTAATTATTATTATATAGTGGTTGCATAATTATACTGGGGCCAAATCTCCTGCGACTCTTTGGAAACACCACACTTAATAAATTTTGAACCATCATAGTGCAAACATCAGGTAGGGCTCAGTACAGAAGAAAGATAATTTATGAAACATGTAGTCAGCACTAAGTCTAAAAAGGCAGAGCAACTACTGTGAAGTCGATCTGTCAGTGTATGAGATTTAACACCTCAGGATGTTAAATCTTTGTGTGCCGGAGCCTTTGGAAGACCATCAAACAACACAGAGATCCTTTTGAAGGTACCTAAGACAAAATAAGCTGCTTTGAATAACCAAATGTCCTCTGTTCTTCAGTATTTTCCCTGTGAAACCATCCGTGTTTAGACAATCTTGGTTGAGGAGATAGCTCATGCTTCCGACAATGCCTAATGCAAAAAAATTTAAAGTGGAAAAGGGATAAAGCCAGGCTCAGTAGAGATAAGCCTGGGGGCATCATGCCAATGTGTGAGGGACAGTGTGCTAGCAAGATCTGCTGTCTCAGTGGAGATAGGGGATGGACATCGATGTGGGAGCAAGAACACAGGGGTTATTGATGTGTTAGAAACCTCAGAAGCACCTGAGAATGGTCATGTAATAACTAGGGCTTCTTCCCCAAAATATATGTTGGAATTGATAACCCAACTAGAAGGTAATCTGACTACTGCCATGAAAGAAAATAAAAATTGCTTCTATAAATACATCAGCAATAAAAGGAGAGCTAAGGAAAATTTCTATTTTATGGATGTAGAGGGAAACAGTGACAAAGAATGAGGAAAAGGCTGATGTGCTTAATGCCTTCTTTGTCTCAGTCCTTAATAATAAGACCAGCAGTTGCTCAGGTGAGCTGAAAGATAGGAATGGGATCTTAATGAAGCCCATATATTCCCAGGGAAAATGGTTAGTGTTCTGTTATACAAGTTCATGGGGCCAGACGGGTTCCAGCCAAGGATACTGAGGGAGCTGACATAGTACTCATTGAGCCACTTTCAGTCATTTCCCAGCAGAAAGGTTATGGTTGACTGGAAGTTAGCAAATGTGACACCCATCTATAGAGACAGGAATATCTGGGGAACTACAGGTCTGTCAGTCTGACCTTGGTGCCAGGGAAGGTTATGGAGCAGATCACCTTGAGCACAATCATGCAGCACATACAGGATAGCCAGGGCATCAAGCCCAGTCAGGATGGGTTTGTGAAAGGCAGATCCTGCTTACCAACCTGGTCTCCTTGTATTACAAAGTGACACTTATTGGATGAGGGAAAGACTGTGGATGCTGTTTACCTATACTTTACTGAAGTCTTTTGCACCGTTTCCCACAGCATTCTCTGGGAGAAACTGGCTGCTCATGGCTTGGATGCATGTGTTTTCACTTGATAAAAACTGTCTGAAAGGCCAGGACCAGGGAAAAGTGGTGGATGGAGTTGCATCCAGTTGGCAGCTGGTCACAAATGGTGTCCCCCAGGGATCAGTGTTGGGGCCAGTCCTGTTTAATATCTATATCAATTATCTGGATGAGGGGATAGAGTGCAGTGTGACTCCCTCAGTCAGTTTGCAGATGACACCAAGCTGGGCAGGAAGGCTCTACAGAGGGATCTGAACAGTCTGGAATAATGGGAAAAGGCCAATTGTGTGAAGTTCAACATCCAAGGTGAAGTGCTGGGTCCTGCACTTGGGTCACAACAACCCTGCTGAACACTGCAGGTTTGGTGAAGAGTGTCTGGAAAGCTGAATGGTGCTTGGGGGTGTTGCTTGACAGCCAGCTGAACATGAGCCAGTGTGTGTCCAGCTGGCCAAAAAAGCCAATGGCATCCTGGCCTGCATCAGCAGTAGTGTGGCCAGCAGGACCAGAGCAGTGATTGTCTCCCTGTACTCATGGTAAGGCCACACCTTAAATTCTGTGTTCAGTTTTCAGCCCCTCACTGCAAGAAAGACATTGATGGGCTGGAGTGGGTTCAGAGAAGGGCCATGAAGCTGGAACACAAGTCCTATGAGGATCAAGTGAAGGAGCAGGGGTTATTCAGACTGGAGAAAGGGAAGCTCTGATGAAACCTTATCATTCTCCACAACTGTCTGAAAGGAGGTTGCAGCCAGGTCTACCAGAAAACAAGTGATAGGACAAGAGAAAATTTCCTCAAGTTGCACCAGGGGAGGTTCAGATTGAATATTAGGAAAAAAGTTTTCACCATAAGGATTGTCAAGCATTGGAACAGGCTGCCTAGAGAACTGGTGGAGTCACCATCTCTCAAGGGATTTAAAAGACAAGCGTGTGTGTCAGGTAGGGACATGGTTTAATGACAGACTTGGCAGTGCTGGGTTAAGGGATGGACTCAGTGATCATAAAGGTCTTTTCCAACTTAAAAAATTCCAATATTCTATAAAAGAGCTTTGGAAATACTCTTGACAAGGAGGCCTGCATTACTTTTAGCAGTTCCTTTCAACTGTATCTGTTATATTATTAAGCACTAATAAAATCCATGTGAAGTTTAGGCTTTCTGTACAGCATTGTAAGCCTTTTGGTGTGGTCCTCAACAAGAGAGTGAAACTAACCAGGGATCAATATTTAACTGGCCATTGATTTAGCTTTCTATATTGTTAAATATGTGCCCACACAAAGGAAAGCAAGCAAGGAAAAAGTCAAAGGGAACCGTGGCAGCTGCACTTCATTGGTTTTGTTCACCTCGTGTTACTGCAATGATGGCTCAAAATACGTCATTGGCAAATCTGGAAGGCTGCATTGTCTGGACCATTGCTATAGCTAAGGTTTCATGAGAGATTTTTAGTTTGGTCCTTCTTTTTATGAAACAAATATGTAATGTAAAAAATCTTTGAAAGCAGAATTACTGTTGCTTAATTCATATCAGTGTATCTTCATTGATTGGGAAGGCGCTACATGCAGATACAGAGGCAAGATCCCCAGCCCCAGCCCCTACACCATTCCTTTCCTTCCCATCCTCACTGAGAAGGAGGAAAAGGATTTCCTACTGTCACTTCTTTGCTACCAGGCGGTGGTGGAGTTTGGGGTTACTTTCTTTAAACTCTCACATTACTAGCCCATATTAATCCTATCTAGCAGTGATTAAGTAAGTTAGGAGCGTCCTGCTATGCCTGAATAGGTCAGTGAAGAGAGAACATCTCTAAACGTTCCTTGATGGCATTAGGTATTAGAGCTGAAGTTAAACACCAGGATTATAAATTCAGTAATTTACTCTGTCTGAAACCAGGCATCTTTTGCACATGTGAAAAATACACTATATTAATATGAAAAAGCAGCAGGACTAAATGGAGTAACAATAGAAAACTGGGGGGAAAGTCTTTTCATTATGAATTATGGTCTGTGAATACAACCAAATGTGCAGAAGATCAGCTTTTAAATTAATGTCTGTTTCAGATGTCCTGAAAAGTTCTTATGATCTGCAGTACTAAAAACGTGAATATTACAAAATAAAACAACAAAAACTATTGAATGTGAATCTACTGAGGGAAAATATTATATGCTTCCTCTAAATTTCATTTAAGCTTAATGGCTATAAAGACTCCAGTTTAGAAATAATTTAATAAAGTGAAGATGAGACTGATGCTACCATACAACTGCAGTTTTCAAAACAGTGAGCAAACACTGGAAAATGTATGAAATAGCACATAAATGTTTCCATATAAATGATCTGGTTTCATATATATGGATCCACATAAATGGCTTTTTCTATAAAAACATGACTATTTTTACCTTGAGGGGATACAGAAGTTCAACCTAGATCTTTAAAGGAGAAAAGGAGTTCAATGCATAGGCTGAAGATCTGGGCAGTAGCCATAAGGCAGAGATTAACTAATTTGGAGAAAGTACTGCTTAAAGGGTGTTTTGAACCTGCATCTAAAAAGGCAGAACTGTGTTTCTAAAGGTGAGCTGTAATATTGACCTGTGTCAAAATGAGTATAACGAAGATTCAATTTATTAAAAACAAGAAAAGCATATGATCTATTAGCGTAAATATTGATTATATCTTTTAAAGGAGGAGTTCAGAATCTCATATTGATCCACATACAAAATTAAATTCCCAGAATAAGTTTGAAAGATAGAAAAAGAAATAATTTGAACTCATAATCAGTGCTTGGTTTCCTAGAGCAAGCTGCTCTAAGGAGAAATAAATTAGGTTCAATAAAAGGAATCGGTACATGAGGTTTCCAGATAAACCAAACATACTCAGTTTCCAGTCCTACTGAGATCATAGATTAGAAGAGTTTTGAGTTCCTTTTGGGAAAAAAAATAACATTGCCAAAAGCTGTCTGCCCCTCCCTACACGTGTCTTTAAGGAATGCATTACTAAATGTACTGCGTAAGGGGCTTTAGCCTCAGCTCGCACAAGAAGGAATTGTTCTTTCAGCTTTTCACGCGTTGCTTCCAAAGATTATCTCAAGATGGGAGGGAAAATCCCATCTGAACGTTGTCCTTCCTTTCAAAAGTGTCTGGGAGTGCCCAGCAAAGCAAACAGCAAACTTGGAGTTGCAGCACACACCCCACTAGGGCTGGGTTTGGTTTTGTTTTGGTTTTTTTTTTCATTTGAAATGCTGTTGGTGTCGTGTACTTCAAATCCTCTGCATTATAAACTTTTCGCCTCCTTGGCGCAGGCCTTGGGAGCTGAGTGACTGGCCCAGTTCTTACTAAAAGGCAGTAACAAAATTTCTGGCTGTTTCCCCAGTACAACTGCTCCTGACTGCTGAACTCCAGAGCCTTGCAGCAGGACGCCTGCTCTGCTGACCACTGGAGATGGTCTGAGCTAATCAAAAACATGGGCTTGACCTACTGCTAGTTTGCAGTATTCACAATTTTAAACCTTCCAATGTTAAGATTGGATTTTTTTTTTTTTCCAAATTGAAATTTAAAAAAAAATTAAATCTTCACAATTTTAAGTCTTCCTAAGTGTGGTTTTGACCACTTTGAGAGTGTCTGTCATACGCATCCCCAGCCAGAATGGCCCAACTGCAGCATGGGCATGCAGCTAAAGCCCCTGGAGCACAAGGGCCAGAGGAGCTGAGGTATTATGCTCATACAATGATGGGGAAACAGGCTGCAGTGGGAGCAAAGGGAGTTGCAAAAAGCCATGCACTTCTCTGGAGAGGAGCTTAAATTGACTTAATTTCTTTTTTCTTGTTGTTGTTGGCTCGTTCTCTGGCGCTCAGTGTACCCACACAGACTGGCACACACCAGGATCCCAGAATGCGCTTAGCCTAAGGTGTGAGGCTGTGCCAGGATTTCCTAGGGTTGGGACTGACTGGATAAGTTTTTCCCTGCTTCTTTGGGGCTGCAGTGCAAGTGTAAACTGCATGTGGAAATGGTCCCCCTGAGGACACCCTTCTTAGTCATGGGGGATTAGATCCAAGGGATGGGCGTGCTTTGGGAAGACTGCATCAACAGGTGTGTCACTCCCCCACGGTGCAGGGCCAGCATGGTGTCTCTTGTGGGGTCCAGAGGGGTAAATTTCTTCACTGAAAGGGTGGTCAGGGATTGGAACAGGCTGCCCAGGGAGGTGGTAGAATCACTGTCCCTGGAAGATTTTAAGAACCATGTAGATGTGGTGCTTAGAGACATGGTTTAGTGGTGGACCTGGCAGTGTTAGGTTACTGGTTGGACTCGATCTTGGGGATCTCTTCCAACCTTAATGATTCTAGGATTCTATGAAATTGCTAGCAGAGCCCAGGCCCTGCTTGGCTGGTGGCCCCACAGCGCTGGCTCCAAGTCTCCAGCTGTGGGGCATCCAAGTCACCGTGCTGTTGGAGTTGTTTGTGGTGAATGTGTGGCTTTCTGCCACCCACCCTTTTGGTTCCTGCCCAGACTATTAGGGTCATAGGACAAAGATGCAGTTCTGAAATGACCTTCTGTGTCAGACAAAAGACTTTCAACTCTCTCATAGATGACTGGTCAGTCAGTGCATTTTGGGACTGGAGACAATAATAAATGGGATTTTAGTGGCACAAGATGGGAAATAGCATTTTTTTAATGTCTAGTGAAAAGTCATAGAGAGAATTAAACGAACCACAGAGAGCCTGATCCAGACACTAACATTGCCATCAGTCCTTCAACCCAAGGAGCTGTTCCTACACTGAAGGCAAAACTGAGCTGTCAACTGTTAGGATTATGAAAGACAAGTAGTTCATGGGGTGCTGGGACTTATGGTTCTGCTTAGGCTTATCTTGTCAACAAATAGGCACATTTTGAACAGCAGGACACTTGCCTTTGACAGTGAAGAGCTCAGCAGTGGCACTGGGATGGGGAAGAGAATATCTTACCCAGGAACTTGGCGAATCTGGTATGAAAAGGCTTGGGCAAAATGAGAGGTGTGTGTTGGCACCTCCATGCTGAACATCAGAGATCTCAGCACAACTGCAAAAGATCACAAGGAGCCTCAGTGCCAGAGGCTGGGAGTGGGACCAAGCCTGAGAAACAGGGACTTGTGAGGGTAGGTGGCAGTGGGGTCTGGCTGCACAGTGGTAGGGCAGCTGGGTTCCACAACACCGCTGTAAAGCCTCCTCAGCTCCCAGCTGCATTACTGTGAAGGCATTTAATCTTGTTTCAGTTGCTTGTGTGATATGTGGCTTCTGTGGGGTGATATTTCTCTGTAAGGAAAAAGGGTATTTCTCTAAATGCTATATTTGTATAGTAAGGAAAAATAATGTGAATTTTTTCATTTCTTAGAAAACACTGTTGTGTTGCGGAGGTAGCATGAGTGGCCTCATCTGTCTCTCTCTGTTTGCAGCATTTATTTATCACATTGATAAAAGATAGGCTTGGCAAATCCCTGTGAAAGAGTGACTATGGTCTGCTGGTCTTTCATTCATCCTCAGAGTGTAGCTAACTTTCCATGGATATTTAAAACAACGACATTTAATCTTCAGCACAGTTAAAAGGCTTATGTGTTCCTGGTTCAGTGTGAGACACATTGGCAACGGTTCTTATTTATTTTATTTGTTTGACCCAGCTTGAAAACTGAGTAGTCAAAGGAGGAGTTCTCATTTTAATGTGCCATGGGACTGAGTTTGTTCAGTAAAAGCAGAGGCTGTTGTGAAGTTACTGATGCATAACTCCACTTTTCCACATTAGTCTGGTCTTTTGCTACAGGGATTTCATCAGCATATTTTTTTCTAAATGTTAGCAAGAGATGTTAGTCCTTGAGCATTGATTGATGGATTAATCAAAGCCCTTAACCAATCAATAGGTAGAGGTTTGCATAATAATGGAATTATTTTGAAGAACTGTGCCAATTGGAATTGCAAAACTTTCTGCTTCGATTTGCTTTTGAATGCCTCTGCTTTACCTGCCTCAATTGCTCACCCTTTCAAGGTACTTACTAACAATGAAGATGCTTCCAAATTCCTACATCTTCCTTTTTTTTTTTTTTTGTGTGGATTTGGGGTGTGGAGGGTGGATAAGGAGGGGGAGAGTACCAATAAAACTCAAATAGTTTGCATACAGAAAAGGTGAAAAAAGGTAAAGAAAAAAAAAGAGAGAGAAAGAAAATTATTCCCATTCTTGTGTCCTTGCCTTTCCCAAAGCTACAAGTGTGATCTGAAGCTCATATTCCTTTTCTTTTCCTGTTTACCTTCCCTCCAGGACTGTTTGCATGATTTTCCTTCCCTTGTCGGTACTGTAGCAGTTCTGACCCCTCACTAGCATCTTTTGGGTACTGGAGATGAACTAGCTTTTGGATGAGCATAAATAGAAATTAATGTGAGAGGAAGGAAGATGGCTGCAGGGAAAGATAACTGGAAAGGGAAAGAAGGTTTTTCTAGATTTGAGGTTTGTAACTTCATTGAATTTGCAGTAAGTTCAGTGTTTGCATGTGTGGTGCTCCTCACCTCTCTTCTGCCCCTTACTTAAGGAAATGGTAATAACTGGGTGTATTTTTACAGAAAGGAGCTTGAAAACATGCTTACTTTGGTCTTTTATTTCTGTTTTGTAAAACAGAGAAGAATTCATCATGGTCAGTACTGTGTTGTTTTGTGAGGTAGTGAGTCTGGAGATGCAAAGCTAGAATGCAGTGGTCATTAGACAGTACATCCAAAGACAAGCATCCATAGCCCTGAGATCAGAATCCACATTAAACAGTACAACAGTATTACATGCCTCCTGATTTTGGACCTCTTGGGATATCCATTCGCAGTTTTTTTATCTCATCCAAAAGGGCTAAAATTTCCCTTGAGCCCGGGGTAAGAGAAGCTAAAAACTTTCTTCAGCTTTTGATTCTGGTATTTAGCTACCTTAGATTTGCTTTAGTCATTCTTGGCCCTGAAAAGATGGTGTGTGTGAATCACAGCTTGAAGCAATTTCTCTTTCCAATATTGAGGCCTTGAATGTAAAAGGCAGTGATGGAACAGATATCTTGATTCTGTCGTGTCTTCATACATCTTCTTGAAACAGAACACATGATTGTGTTTGACAAGGGACATCCTCACTGATTTTAAGGGAGTGAAATTTGAAACTAGTTTAGTTAAACCAGGGCAGATGGCTGCAGGACTGTGTGTAATTTCATAACAATGCAAGGTTGCAGTGCTGCTGCAAGGTTATTAATCTGATTTTAGGACAACTCAGCAAAAAAAGAGTATTGCTGTTGTCAACTTAATGTTGAACAGGTACAAATTAATTCTGCCTATTAAAATGTGTAATAAAAAGAATTAAAAACTCTGTCTCAGAGACCTTTCTCAGAGAAGGTGTTGTCTGGATAACTGCACAGTATAATGATTGCATCTTATATTTTTGGTTATTTAACATTAGCTGAAATGATGTACAAACCCCGGCCGGGTTTGTACTGGCAGTTGGTCAGATATTATGTAAAGCTTGTATCAATAAAAATGGACAGAGCCATGAAAATTTGCAAGGGCATAACTAAATTGATTTAATGCAATAAAGACCTGGTTGTCTGTAGACAAGGGGTTTTTATGGCTTTAATACACTTATTTTACATATGGCTTCAATGTCTCTTTCATGTTTCTATGCAGTAGTTCAGCAAGCATGAATAGGAGTTGGAGCGGTTACCAAAATGGAAAATTTAGCCTAAAGAGCTGAAATAGAACAAGAAAGCTGACTTCAATTTTTTTTTTCAATTATTCATGCTACAGGCTTTGTTTTATAAGGTTTTTTTATTTAGCCTCAGAATAAACATGTGACCTATCTCATCCGAGACCATAGGTTGAACTGCAGAACTCCCCCCTCCTGCCCCCGGCCCAGTTAGATCTTGTTGCTTATTTTTAAGAAAGACATTTTTGATGGGGAAAGAACAGGAGAAGATACTATGAAAAGTGTTCTGTGTTTTCAACCTACCTTTTTCATGATGAACAGGCTGAATGGGAAGTGTTCAAGCTGGGAAAGCACATCTGCTTAAAATAGATGTTGAATTTTTTGTTCTTTGTTTATGTTATCATTAGCACATTTGTGGAAATCACATTTTCTTCACAATGTCTTTCTAATTTAGGACACAAATCCAAGAACACTTGTTCATGAGAGTAATTTTCTCTAAATGAGTAGTGTCACTGAGTTCAATAAGAGCAATCACACACAGAATTAAGCACATGCATGAGAGTTTGCAGAAATTTGGCAAATATGTTGCCATCATGAAAAGATTACCCAACTTTGCTTCTAATGCAGCTATGATTGGCTCGGTCTTATTTTGAGCAGCCCTTATATGAGCCATAAGCTATTCTACTGTGTTAGGCCTAACTGGGGATATTTCTCTTATTTTGTCGCAGCAACAAGAGCAAGATCCCACAAATCTATACATCTCAAATTTACCTGTGTCCATGGATGAGCAGGAACTGGAGAATATGCTGAAACCCTTTGGACACGTCATTTCCACCAGAATATTAAGAGATGCGAATGGAGTCAGCAGAGGAGTCGGCTTTGCCAGGTGAAACCTTTGCTCTTACTTTTCATGACCATTTTGTCGCCTTTGGTGCTTTGCAATTGCTGTCTGTTCTGTAGCTCTGAAGTCTCACAGCCATGGAAGTTGCAGAGTGGCGCCTTTATCAGATTGTATCTGTTCTTTCCACCAGGAAATGCCAGTGTGGAAGGATGTTCATTTTATTGCTCTAAAAACCAGTTCAGAATATTCTGTGTAGGTATATGTAAATAAAAATGGCTAGGAATAGTGAGCTATCTGTTCAGGATCAAGCTCAAGTAATAATAAATGTCCTACAGCAAAAAGCACGTGCTTGGTAAAGAAACCAAGGCCTGTGCTTAGGAGATCCTGGGGTGAACTTATTGCAGTCTTTCAGTACCTGAAGGGGTCCTGTAGGAAATTCTCGGGTTTTGATGATTTTGATGGCTCCCGAGGTATTAGAAAGTCTTTTTCTCCCAGCACCACGACCAAAGAAGAGGTCAAGATTTGTTGGTTCTGCTTTTCAAGGTTGTTTATTTTTCCTTATCTAATACATTGTCTCTCTGACCTGCTGAGATCT
>WBNO01004182.1:188660-226662 GCA_013400575.1 Peucedramus taeniatus
TTTTTTCCATGGGCTAAAATCGAAGGCACAGGTGTTTTTGACTCCGTGCCAAGGTCTCTGAGCCCCTTGCCAGGGTCCCAAACCATCCAGGGCAGCCAGAGGAATGTCCTGAGTTCTGACAGGAAATCTGGAGAGGGACTAGATAGTCTTTAAGGTCCCTTCCAAACCAAACCATTCTGGGAAACTGTTTAAATATTTGACAAAGATTTTGCAACAGGAGAAAGTAAACTTAGCAGCTGGAAGAGCAAAGGGTAGGAACTGTAACTGAAGTAACGTGTCTTCCTTGAAAGCTGCAGCTTCCTTGAACTGCAGCTATGAAAAGAGCTTAAGATGAAATATTTGCATAGAACAAGCCCTGATGGAGTAGTCAGACATTTTATACAGAATGGGCAACATATTATTACCATGTATTTCATTGTTAGTGCAGATAGACAAGGCTCCATGTTTACTCTCAGGGAATATTTACATAGATTCTCTTCAGCTTGAAACATTCTCAAATCAAATCGTTTTCTTTTCAAAAGCCAAGAAATAGAGTACTATATATAGAAAGGTATTGAAAAAAACAAATAAGAAGAGAAATTTGCAATTCTGCTGCAAATCGGTCTTCTGCTTCAAAAGAAAAGGGAAAAAAATCCAAATCATTGTTTCTACAGAATATTCATAACACTGTGCTTTATAGGGGAGGAAAAATAACTTCATCTTGCAAATTTCTCTGAAATTCATCATATCTTTGTATATCATGTCACTTTTGTTAGTGTCATAATACCATTGAGTGAAATGAGGAACTGTGTGATAAAGTTAGATTTCAAGAAAAGTGACATTGTAGTGTTACCTCAGCCCTTGATGTGAAAGGTCATCCTGCACAAAAAATGGCAGGGAGAAGGCAAAACATTTATGCTGAAAGATGACACACTTTTCCTCGTGCATTCTTGCAGATAATAACATTAATTTTTCTAGCTCACTATATATAGATTAGTCTAAGTCATGGATAAAGTCCCATTTTTTGAAAATTAACTTACTTTGTGAAAATGTATTTAATTATGGAACATATTTCAGGGACCCTTTAATGATCTAACTTGTAGGTTGTGTAATTCACCATGCAAATGACAGTGGGGTACAACCTACATCAAAATATACAGCAGATCTCCCACTGATCTGAGTGAGGCTAAAGTTAATCCAGGAATTTAGAACCATAGTTGAATGCTGACTCCTGTCTTTGCAGAATCATCAATACAATATTTAATTACATGACCAGCTGACTTTCTTTTTGTAAAGGAGTGCTATCTGGTATCTTTTTCCTGTATGTCAAACCAAACAGGTTGGTAATTTGTTTCGCTTTGCTTATAGTCGTGAAGGCTTCATTCTAGTGTATCTATGGCATGAGCATATGTTGAATGGGTACCAATGCAGTATTGATAGGGGATGGAAACTGGATTTCCAGTCCAAATAAGATTTTAGAAGTTCAAATCAGCACCCCAGTGTGAGGATCCTGCCTATTCTGATCTGGGACCTTTTATCACAGTGTATCTTGCCTGCTTGTGGAATGTACCATGATGTTTAGCATAGCTCTAAACAGAGCCACAGAAGCATCAGAGAAAAAGTTAATTTTGCATATGCTGAAATGATGCAGCATCCAACAATTTTGAAATGTGATGTTTTGATTTTATGATGATTAAAAGTCACTTTCTGCATCTGCCCAATCATGGAAATAGTCAATCTCAAAATAAGTGTATTCATTCAAAAAGCAATCACAAGTAAAGACTGAAGGTAGGCAGCTATTGTCAGATTTTTCTTCTAAATGGATATGATTAGCAGTTTTATAGTACTGAAGGTGGCTACTTAATCATTTATAACCTGGAGAACTTAAAATGTTCTTGGATCAAAATTATCTTAATTATGTCTGGTGACATTAACAGCCTCCCTTAGAGTATGTGCATACAAAACTCGCTTTGAGTGAGTCAAGCCATGAAACAATTTCCTCTCTTTTGCATCCTTCAAAAGCAACAGAACAGATTTTCCTGAATCTTTCCAGAGCATTTCACTGTGGCCTGAGCCAACTGTGCCTGGGTACACCCCAGGGGAGATTTTTGGGGAGGAGAGTTCTGAGCAAGAGGCCAGAGAAGGGAAACTTTAGCCTTCAACTGTGGCTTCATAAAAGCCAATCCATGCTATAAACTCTAAACATCTGCCTCTGCCTTACCTTTGCCCATGCTTTTTACTTCCAGGCCATATTACCTGCCTTCAGACTCTCTGTGGGAGCTGGCATTCCACAGGGCTCACACTGCCGTGGTCTTTTGGCAGGGGTGTTTCTGTTGCCAACAGCAAGCAGAAGCTGAGACTAAACACAGCCTATCCTAGAACAGAGAGAGAAATGAGAAATAGGAGGGGGCAGAAATGCTTACTAGAAGTAGGATATTGGAAAAAAGAAGGCCCTTCTTTAGATGTGAAGCTTTGAGTTCAGTCTGTTGTAAGATTGCCTGTTAGAAGAGGGAATGACACTGTGATGCCCTTGCACAGAATTTCATCACAACGCTTAAATTTGTAGGTGTTTCTCTTAAATACCTGTTGCTGGGAGTTGTCTAATAATTTCAGCCATTGATCTTTCATTTTAAAAGTGTAAGTGTATTCTTCAGAGCTTAGAACAAAAACATAGTCCTTCATCCTTAAAAAGAAATCAGCATGATGAAAGAGAACAAAACAATACAAAACAAAGCAAACAAAAAAGAAATGGAAAGAAATACACAGAAACTGGATTTGAAGACTTATTTCAAGGTATAATTTTAAAGTTGATATCTTATGAGTTTGGCGAACAGTAGTGTTGTTGATGGTATGAATAAAAAGCAGATCAGAGATAGTAGGAAGATCCTTGAGGTAGGCTGGAATTACTGGATAGGGGAAGGTATTGAGAGCATGGAGGGAAATATTTATTTTCATTCTGAAGTAGTATTGCCACTTATAAAGAGGTAACTGTATGTGCTGGAAGACTTGGATTTCTACAGGCCCAAAAAGGATGGGTTCCAGATGTTAAGGTGGGAGAAGATAAAGGAATCACAAAATCACAGTGGAGGCAAAGCAGTGGTGCTGTTTTGCTAGGAGGAATATTTAGAGAGAGATTTCTGAGTATCAGGGATGTTGCTACTTTGGAGACAGAAGTGTCAGCAGCACCAGGGGATAAAGAACATTCAGGCAGTTAAGGGATGCATTTGTGAAGAGGAAAAGTGCTTTGTTCTTCCTTATTCAAGGGTTTAATTGAAGGTGGTTGAAAAGGTGGTATAATTTAGCTTGAATAAATCCATCATCTGGGATGGTAGTACAGGATTAGATATTATAGGTATCATTCCTACCTTCAGTCAGAAGAATGATCTGTCACATCCTGCATCTTACCCTGGAAGTTGCTTTATAATTTAATATCTCAGGTGAAACTGGAAATCCCAAACATGCTCCAAAGACTTTGTGTGATATCTGTAAAATATTCCAATGCCTGTGGTGATACATTTCCATTGAAAGGCCTCCCTGGAAAAGCCTCAGAGCAACACTGCAGGGTGGTGGGGAGGTCTGTGTAGAGATGTATCTCTGAGACCCTCACATTTCCATCTGCTGTTGCAACCTGGAAATATTTTGCTGGACTTTGTACATCCCTAAGTAAATTGACAGGCATGAAGCCACACTTTCAGGAAGAAGCAAACTCCAGGAAAGGACAGATGGATCAGGATCCCTAGACAAATATCAATGGGACTTCATAAGATGAAAATGAATATGCAACTCTGAAAGGTGATGAGGGATGAAGCTGGAAAGTTGGGAGCCATCAGATAATTTGGCTGAGCAATTTGCATAATCCAGGCCTGAGGTACTGCGAGTTTAATTGAAGAACTCCTTGGGCTTTGGAAAAGGGAGCAAGGAGATATTGGTGTATACCTTGGGGAGGGATTTAACTGGTACCACTGAATCAGTGAAATAAAAATTGCTTTTTATAACCCCATAATAAAACACCATTCAAGTATTATTTAAGTATCTTCCCTAAAGAGATAGTAGTATTAATAATACCATACACAGGTTTGTCACACTCAGCTGAACAGCAGAACAAGCATTTTATAGGTCCTTTTAAATGATAAAGTGCAAAGAAAGAGTTAGAAACCGCTAACTTTTTTATTTTGTTTGCTGTCTTGTAACTTAAAACGACCTTGCAAGATTCCTCCCACAAGCGACATTTTACAACAAAGTCATAAGCTTCTGAAAACAGAAATTTATGATGGAGATGCTGACAGTCAGACAGTCAAGTATTGCACTGCTGGCGGGCACCAGTAATACTTAACCTGAGACTGTGAAGACAGTAGCATAAATCAGCCTAGGTCTAGGTGGAAATGACTGTGTGTTCCTACTATTCTTTTCCAGTAACTCGAGAAAATTTGTACAACACAAATGGTCATAAAAGAATGTTATGATGCTGTTCCCAGCAAATGATCAAAGTCAAGAGAGTCTCAATTAGCTGTCACCTCAGAGCAAAGGTGCACATCAGGGAGATGCTTCCATCCCTTTGTGACCTAGCTGGGGGGGTCTGTAGTGAGGCATTTAAACACTCTGCTGTTGGGAGTTAGGGCTTCATCCTCATCTTTTCCCTAGCTTATTCTTCTGGAAAAGCTTCTAATGGATTGCATTTCTTCACTTTTTCTGTCTTTTTTACTAAACTTATCTCCTGCTTGTCCGCATTTTACATGTCTTAAATTTATTCTTTGGAAGCAATATTCAACTCAGCAACTAAAAGGGAGCAACAAAATCTAGGAAACGAGATTTTGAGCCATCACAGGATCATTATTCTATTTATAGAAGCTCTGCATGGATTTCAGTAGAAATGGTTATGCTCCAGTTTCCACTGAAGTAAAACGAGACAGATGAGCCTTTAATTTCTATGTTGTTGGTTTTTTTTTTCATAAAGAAAGCTTTGCATCTTTCAGAGGTTTTCAGGATAATGTAGATGTAACGAAGTTATTTCTTCTGACCCAAAGAGGTTTCTCTGTGGAGAGTGCTGTAAATACAGATACTGTAGTGCAGAGATACTGGGGCAGCTCACCTTGGCATAATGGGTGATGCTGCAAGGTATAGAATGAACCACATCTCAAGAGGAAAAGAGTGGTTTCTGTAGATTTTTTATCTTTATCTGAGAAGTAAACAACCTCCTGTTTTTCAAGCAGACAGCTGAAGAATATACAGGCAAGACATGTTGGGAAAAGATATAATTTGTGAGCCATGAGGAGAACTTGTCAAAATAAATGTCTTCTTAGGCTGTGAGTGGCAAAGGGAATAGCTTTTTTCCATCATAAAATGGATTCAAACCAAAAAGCACAAACATCTTGAAGCAATCTCTTACTGACTGAAAAGTTGGGAAGATAAGATAGCTAAATCTGTTACAGGGAAGGAGGAAATCAGGTTGCAGCCACATCAGAGTCTTAGAATGCCTGGAATTAAATTAGCAAAATAAATTTAAAAACTAGTGAATGTGTTTCCATGGAAGGATGAAAAACATAGGAAACCTCATGCTAATCAAAACGATCTTGTAGCTTTAGAGTATTTGAGACCTGAAGATCATTTTGCCTCACATCTCTTATATCCTAGGCAGTTGAAATACTACCTAATATTGAGATAATGCTCATGTCTTAGTTAAATAAGACTTTCAGAAATTATTCTAAGACATCAACCAGAAAAAAAGGACCACCTCTCTTCTGTCTAATGTTTGTCAGTGGATCATCTTCTTTGCAGTTAAATGTTTCTGCCTAATTTCTCTTTTGAATTTATCTGGTTCTTGTCACAACTTTCTCAGGAAAAGTCCTTACTCTCTAGTTTATTCTCCCCACAAAGGTACTTAGGCAGTGCTGTGAGACTGCCCCTCTAGTCATCTTCTTGACATGCCAAAGAAATTCAGTTCTCTGAATTTCTCTAACTATGGTCTCCATTCTTTGGGCTCTCCTCCCTGTATAATACTGTTACTACCTACCTGATTCCATCTTTGCAAAATCCCTTAAATAGTAAGGAAACATTATTCTCAAAGATTAATTATTCCCACGCTTGTAAATGTAAACAATATTATTATGTTGATCATAACATAAATGTGGTACTAACAATTTCATCTATAAATATTTACTCTGGATATAAGAGAAAATATAGTCCTGATTCTCATTTATATATTATTATTATTATTATTATTATTATTAAGCAAACTGACTATAGTATATATATAAACCAAACCCACACTTTTCCACTAAGTGGTAATTACATGGTACTGAATATTTCTCAGGCAATAATTATGTAATTACCATGGTATTCTTTATATAAAAATTGTATTGAATTGTTTCTTGACACTGCATCAATCTTTATAATAAGCATGTATATGAGCTTTAGGTACGGGGTTAAAATAATTTTTTTCTTCTTCTCTTCTCTTCTCTTCTCTTCTCTTCTCTTCTCTTCTCTTTTCTTTCATGTTAAATGTTCCCTATTACTTCTAACATATAACTATTTTGGTGCCATTGTGGTCTGTAGAGAGGTATATAATATAAATTTTATATTATGAAATAAATTATTATTCTTTTTATAAAAGAATAATATAAAGTTTTAAAATTAAATAACGTAAATATTTAATAGCAAGAGTTGAACATCAAATTATTTTGTTCTGATGTTTGTTTAAACATGCACTGTTTGGGTTTGTTTGGATTTTTTTCTTTTACTTTTCATATTAAAGTATCTTTAGTTTACAAAATAGAGCTAGAAAAAAAAATCATAAAAACATTTTTCAGATTTTTAAAAATTTACTTCTTTTCAAATTGGATAGAATATAGACATTCACATAACTTATTTTGTGTTTGGGAACCCTACAACTTAGTTTCCAGAACTGGGAGATATATAGACACAGGTAAAAATAAATTATCATGATTTTATTACTTCCTTTGGGTTTATATCATTA
Organism: Peucedramus taeniatus; assembly: GCA_013400575.1. Lineage (NCBI taxonomy): Eukaryota > Metazoa > Chordata > Aves > Passeriformes > Fringillidae > Peucedramus > Peucedramus taeniatus. The sequence continues at coordinate 195,613 of WBNO01004182.1, forward strand.
TCTGTACCTTTTAAAAAATTATAAAAGCCTATGGCTTTGATAATTCTTTTTTTTTTTTTCTGCAGTGCATTTGCTGGTTCAAAATAGTATTCAGATGCATTACGGTTATCTCCAAATTGCATTTAAAGATGAATTATTATCTTAGATCCTCTTAGGATCAACACCAAAAATATACCATTGAAAGAAATTTGAAAGTGATACTTCACAAATTATCTAATCAGACCAAACTTTTATTATCATGTGAAGCTGTTTTCCTTCCCTTTCCAGCAAGTGTTGAATATCTGTATCTTTCTGTAGAAGGTTTTGAAGCATCTAGGATCTTTATATTTTATCTAGAATATCATATTTTGTCATATTTTTGCTCTATCAATTATGAAAGGAATGCCAATATTAAAAAATGCATTTGTGTTCTTCTCCCAAGTTTACCTGTGCTCAGCTGACATTCTTTTACAGAAAACCTTTTAACATGTAACAATTCCATTAGTGATATTTTCATTAAATACCAGTCTCGAGCAACATTTTGAAACATTGCTAGCTCATAGAAAAAGAATAATTCAAAGCACATTCTACAATATAGGAGTGCTGCAGCTTTCTGAAGGAAAAGTAGGAGGAATTTATTAAAGTGGACCTAAGGAAAGTGTATTTTTGGGACCTCTGCCCAGATACAGCTCGTCTTCATGGATAAAACAAGATGAGTAATGTGTGAATCTGTGTGTAAGGATAGGTTTAACTCATGTGTAGGTGCCTGCCATAGGCATTGACACCTAAGCAGTTGATATTGGTCAGAATTTTGACTAAACTAAAACCAGGGTCTTGGTTTGTCAAGAATCTGAGAATTTTGCTAATATATCTGGTTGTTCTGTACCCCTAATTTTTCTCAGTCAGTCAGTGAGCTAATCATCCTGCAGAACTCAATTTGAAAGGGTTATTTCTAAGAAAAGGGGTGTTGTGCACAATTATAATTCATGTTTTGGTGGCCCTGGGGTGGACGCCTTCCTGATTAGTGAGTGGCTGCCTGGCCAGCCTCTGCCCGGCGGGGGGGAAAGGCCACCCCCACAGGCAGAAGTTGCAGAAAGCACACGAGGGCTCAGGTGGGGTGGGCAAAGGATGGATGCAGTTGTTACTCAGCAACACATCTGAGGGGAACTTGTAGAGAGGGCTTTGTCTATTGTGCTGCCTTTTCAGGCTGAGTCGATAATGCCAGTGTCGGTTTCAAGCGAAGCGTGTGCCAGATTACAGATAGCCAGCAATGGCATTTGAGAGCCGTTAATTGTGAAACTTGAGAGGAAAATGTGCACATTCTTTTTCAGAGTGCTATTGGAATTATGGGCTTTTTATCCCAGAACACTGTGGGTTTCACTTTTATTCTCTTCCCACATAAAACGCATGAAGTGCACTGAGTCTCTTTCATTTGGCAGCTTATATATTGCATTCTTTGCAGGGATTGCTTTGGCTTGTTAAAATGTACCCCATGTATTAAAATGAAATTGTCACTGCTGTGTGGTGCAACATAACATGGTTTGACACCAAGTGCCTGCAGCTACAGAAAACAGACTTTTATTGCATTTATTCTTTCAGAGACAAGAGTCTCTAAAGGCTCAGCGCAGACATTCGCTTAGTTAAATCTGAATGAAGCCAAAGCGAACAATCTAAGTCACTGTCTTTGTGCTTGTGGAAATAGCCCAGCCCACATGATACACAGTGATACAACCTGGAAGGGGAAAGTTTTAATTTCATCTGAAACAATTGGACAATAAACTGACTTCCTCAAAGAATTAAATGGGCAAGCAGGATTTTTTAGGGGTTTGGTTTTTGTTTTTTTGTGGGGTTTGTTTTTGGTGGTTTTTTTTGGTTTTGGTTTTTTTGTGTGGTGGGGTTTCTTGGACTCTGGCAAAATTGTATCCTGGGAGACAAACTGCTTCTGTATGTGAACCACTCTTTCCCCAAACTGTGTGACAGGAAGGATAGTGGATAAATTCATTTTAAAATGATCTAGACTGGTGAGAAGTAAGCAATATATATGTCAGCAGAGTTATTTTGTGGAGAATACCTGGAGGTACGTACTGGTGTATTAAAGGAGCATTGAACATCGTTTTTAAACACAACTTTTCTAGGAAATTACTAGCTTTCCATTTCTCTTTTTTCCTCTTTTCAAAGTTTCTAAACCTCCTCTGTAGCAAAGATAACTCTTTTTCTGGACTTGTATGCAGTTTATTTAGAAGATCTGAAGCAATAGTTCCCAGATGTGGTATAACCATGGTTTGGGATTTGACTAGTAACTTTGTATCCCTAACAATTCTCAAAAACAACATTTACCAATTCACTGTTAATACTTTAATGTCTCAACACTGAAAGTTATCCTGATCTCACAGAAGATGAACAGTAAGGCATTTCTTCTGCTGGTGTTACACATGAATTGCTGTCTTCAGCCAAAACTGTTGTAATAGTCATATATGTATTGTCTTTGGTTTTACTATAAAGCCTGTCTTTGCAGGTTATTTTCTTAACATTGTAATCCTTAATAATTGTTGTTTAATCCTCCATGTTCTTCTCCAAATCCTGCAATTCATTTCTTTAAGCCATTTGAAGTTATTTTGGATGCACAAGGAGTCTGGAAATGTGTCCATTGCTTTTCCAAGCAGCACGTGAGAGCATAAAGGGTGTCCTTGTTCAGGGTGATGCCCTGGAGCCTGAAGGGGACTGTTCATTGACAGGGCTGTGGCTCAAACACAGCTGGGAGTGCAGCTGCAGGCGGGGAGGGTGGCAGGTCCTCCTCAGGAGCCACTCTGTCCTAATGGGCTCAACCAGTTTCTCTGCAGAAATCAGCAACAACAGCTTTGAAGATTTCTATCAGCATCTGTGCTTGTCCTTTTTTTCTCCTTTTTCTTTTTTTTTTTTTTTTTTTTTTTTGCTGACTGAGTGCTCCCATAGCAGTCTAGTAACACATATTGCCTCTACCCATATCCCACTCTCTTCTCTTTTCCAGAATGGAGTCTACAGAAAAATGTGAAGTAGTAATTCAGCATTTTAATGGCAAATATCTGAAAACCCCACCTGGTCTACCAGGTAAGTCTAGCCATCATTGTGAAATTTAACATTCTCTGAAGAGTTTAGAATACAGAAATACTAGAATTTATCTTAAGAGTGGCTTAAATTACTGTCCCTGCTAAGAGGGCATATAACTTTCCTGGCTGAATCCTATCTTTTATGACCCATAGCAACTTTTTCTTACCCAGGTTTGTATGTTTTAAGCATTTGTGCCTGGCATCAACAAATTTAAGAAAATATAAAATTCATGTTGTCTCATTGTGTTTTTTTTTCTTTTGAATTTTTTTTTGTTTTGTTTTGTTTGGTTTTTTTTTTTTCCAGTTAGTATAGAGGCCACATAACTAAATGCCAATGATTTTCTACACAAACTAGGAATATAACTTATATAAGAATATAAGCCTAGCAGATTCATTATAGATTATAAATATCCGTGATTTCAGGTTGTAGCAGCTTTATATTCATCACAGTTACCACTTAGTATTCCTAGCTACTGTTACCAGTATTAACAGCAGTAGCTGTTAATACTGAGGATATTTCAATTAAGTTCTTTTATATAATTTTTTTCTTGCCATAACTTAATGAAGTTCTGACACTTTCTCACAATACCCTTAGAACACATTCTCAGGTGAGTCCATGCCACATTGAAAGCCAAGTTTCAGCTATTATTTTGCTTTTCAAATCTTTAGTTATCATCTGCGCGTTCATCAGCTGTGCAAAGTTCAGTGATCAGTTGCTTGATACTTACTCCTTGACAAGATGTCTCCAAGGCCACAAATTTGGAAAGGATTTCTCCTCTGGGTTTTCTGAAGGGCTGCATTAAATAAGCAGGAAGTACTTGCAAGAATTGTGTCCTAAGTTGTTATTTCCCCCTTTTTTTTTCTCCCCTAGCTTCCTTTAAACTCTTTCCTTTTTTGGTTACTTTCATTAAATGTCTTCTTATTCATTGTCTGGTTCTTTATGCAGAAGTACAAAATACTCTAATTAAAAGAAAGCCATCTGCACAGCTACAGTGTACAGTAATTGAGTGCTGCAATGTACATATACATTTTAGTCAGATCACCTTCATGAAAGAAGATAAAGCTTTTGGTACAAGCTGCAAGACTCCATACTAGGACTGCTTTTTCAAAAGTAGTCACTGACAATTTTTCTCAGCACCAGCTAGTGAATTACACCACCAACTTTGTCAAATACAACAAACTTGGGCTGCCCAGAACAATGGGCTGAGCAAAATAGGCAGAGAATTTTAACCTTTGGCTTGCCTTTCTGTATGCACACTTTGAATCCCAGCAGTAATCTGTTTAATATCATAGCAACACCCAATGGAAAGAGTGTGAATAGCAAGGAGCTGGTAAGGCTGGCTTTGTCAGTATAAGCCTGTGTGCTCCATGGTCATATTCCCAGTTGTCTCAGAGAGGACACATGATCGAGTATTAAAATAGAATGTTCTTGCAGAGCCTGCTTGAGACATAAAGCTACATGGTAAAGAATGAAAGCTATAAAATGAAAATAATTTTCTTTTTTCTTCTTTTTTAAATTTTTAAATAATCAGAAAGGTACTGGGTATTCAACATGAACAATGTTGTACATCGAAATGGGGGCCTTGATAACACAGCATGACTATTTCTTGTTTTCTCTTGTTTCAAGAGATACACTGAAATTGGATTTTAATGGCTATAACTTTTGATGTTTTCTTAAAGGACATGCATCCGCTCTTAGCTTCTTGAGGAAGAAAAGACATCCATGTAAAAGATTGTCTACTTTGTTTCTCTCCTGATTGTTGTTGTCAGATGGCATTTAGTCGCAAGGGTTATTTGGGAAGTGGGTTATTAAGCATTTTAATTTACCTGAGCACTCTTCAGATGCAGATATAGCATAATACAGCTTGGGAAAAAGTCACTGAGCCATTAACTGAACTCACTCAACTCTGCATGAGATATCTGTAAGATCCCATTTTGTCCTCAAGTTTTGTGAGGCAGATTTTGTATCTCTGAACACAGGTAGTTAGAACTTGTCAAAGGGTATTCGGTCCACATAAAAGAGGCTATTTGTGCCTTGTTATTAGAGTAGGGTACTCTTTAAATCCATAATTAAAAGATTTGTTGTATTCATTCCTCTTCTTCTTAAGAAGCCAGGACATAAACATGATCACCTTAGCAGTGGGGTCGATTCAAGGGATCATTTATATTTTATCCAGTGCAAAAATTATTCACTCCTAGTTTCTTCTTGTTGTAGATTCCTGTTAAAGCTTGTACTCAGTTTCTACATCTGTGCTATGAACCTGTATTTAATCCTCTCAGCAAAGATAGAAGTGTCTTGCATGAAGCAGGAAGGAAAATCAAGTCTCTTAACATACTTGGAAAATCACAATTATAGTCTGAAAAGGATCCTCCCAGCATCTTGGTAATTGGTATAGAAGGAGAATCATCTCTACTTTATTGCTGTGACCCCGTTATGGATATCAGTTAAAAAACGAAGAACCAGAGAGCATTAGAGGAAATATTCAGCACTATCTGTTACTAACCTCTGCTGCTCAAAGGCCTGATCTTAATGAGAGTGAAAGTGGATCAATCCTTTTAGGGTTAAATTCCATTGATTTTGGATTTTCAAATGGATTTCTTTCAGGTGTAGCAGTGAACTGAAAGGGTTTTTTGCATTTTTGTCCACATCTCTCATCTAGCTCTAATGTTCTGATTCAGGTTTACCAGCTAATAGAAGGTTACATGAGGCCCATCAAGAAAGAAATCAACCTGGCTGTTGGCCATGTGCTACTGGCCTGAGGCAGTGGGATTATGGACCAGACAAATCATTTTGGCAGCTCACCTCCATCCATGATGTCTTCCCCTGCTGGGTTCCCTGAGATGTGATCCTGGTGGTGTGTTACCATACATTCTGTGGGACGTATGTTTATGAGATCAGCATGTTTAGAGGATAAAATGCTCATGTGCTGCAGGGGCAGTTTTGCCTGGTTACCCAGTCATAATGGTGAACAGCCCATTAGAAAGACTGGACAACAGAGCTCTGGCTTTCATGCCAGAATAAAATTATACCTTACCTGACTTAGTTACACCTTCCCAAAGAGTTATCTCAAACATTAATTTTAAATACAGAGCTCTTTTTCAACTTTTTCTTTTTTATTTTTCTTGGCAAATGAGATGTAAATGCAGTTGAATTTTTTAAATTTGGTTTTTGTTGTTGCCAGGTTTGGGGTTTCTTATTAGTCTTGTAAGTTAGAAAAAAGTTACAAGAGAATAAGTGTTGTGTACCTGGATGTTTGACCCTAGCCAAGAGTCACACATCTAAGCCAGCCCAGGCCAACAGTGCAGCAGGAAAGCAGAGTAAAAACTGGAAGGAAAGAAGGGCATACAGGGCACTTTGAAGGCTCTGTCCTCTGTACCTTCTGAGGGCAAAAACACATCCGTCCTTCTTTGACTTTATAACTTCAATCACTGTTGTTTCTTAAAAATTGTAGTACTGAGCACAGACCCCTCTGCTTCAATGCAGTCACAATGTAAAAGTTATTTTTTGTCTCTTGAAACATTTTGATGGTCAGTTGTGTAGTGCCCAGGTAAATTGAGCATGGCTGTGTCTATGTTAGTGAATCATTCTCATTTAGGGGGCTTCTCTGTGCAACTCCTTGGCTTCTGTTTTCTCCAGAAGGAATTGTTCCACTCTCTTGTTTGCTCAACTAATAAGCATTTCATGATGTTCAGTCTTAGATTTACAGTACAAAATAATTGGTTGTTCCATAAATAATTAGTTAATGTCTTTGCATTTCTTTCAGACTGAGAAAGCACAGTCATCTCCAGAAATCTGCAAAATCTCAATTCTTGGCATATTCCATGTCAACTTCATAAATATTCTGAGTAGCTCTGAGTGATTATTATTTTAGTGGGTTTTATTTGTGAGAGTTTTTTTTTGTTTTCTCTTTATTAGCACTGCTTTCCTGGGATAAATAGACTTACACAGCCTAGTGGGTATATTTTCATCCTGTAGAGAATTCAGCCTCATGTGAAACTAATGGTATAGGCCCTGTATGGCCATGCTGAAAGTCAGCAAATGAATTTTGTATTGCTCTACATCTCCATCGCGATGTGAAGAGCACTACTAATAATGCAGGTAGCTCTCTCTCAGTCTTTCTGTACTGCATCTATTTTTGTTGGTGAATAGGAGACTCCATATGAAATCCTGCTAATTTTTGACATTTTGCAATCACTGAATTAAATTAAAATTTCCTAGCTCGTCTCTCAGTAACAAGCTGGCTTCTGTTTGGATGGGCAAGTTTAGGATATGATATTTACACAGTTTTTCTTCATGTCCCAGTATCCTTGGATGCTTTTAGATAACTTCATTTTCTCTTTCTGAACAAATGCAAAGTTCTTAGTTTTCTCTCTGGAATTTCACAGGAACATGCCTCAGTTGTGGTAATTATCCTCTGCTGATATGTCCATTATACTCCCTCACTGTATTTTCTAGTTGTTATAGTACTTCCTAAATTTCATTTGAGTTTTCAGAGGACCTTGGGCCAGGTACTTTCTCAGAGAAAATTTAAAGCAAGTGGGACACGTGAATGCTACATTACATAGTCAAGAATCTTCCTTTTCTTGTTGCTAATTTAATTACAGATATCTGACAAAAAGAAAGAAGAGGGAATTATTATCCTTGTGTACATTAAGAACCCCAGGAGTAACAAGTGACTGTGTCATTTTGATACTGACTTTTACTAGAGTCAAAACTCTTAAATAGAATTATCTGCAACAATACAGATGTATTTGCAAATACCTCATATCTTGCTTTAATCATTACTGGGCATGCGTCTTTTTTTCTTCTTGAAAGTGTTCCAAGCACTGAATTTTTATGGACTCATTTCACCAAAATCAATTGATATTTTCTGCCTCTCTCCTTAGTTTAAATATTTCTCTTTGGATGTCTCTCAGGTTCTTGTACCACAGAGAGTAAATTCAAATAATTAACCTTTGCTTCAGAGAAGACTTAGACCTTGGAATACTCCATTTAGAGCAACATGTTTTCTAGGATATTGTGTCTTAAATGGTGATAAAGGAGCAGTATTCCAGTTGAGGGTTAACTGTATACTGGATATTAACAACATTTCCCACTGTTTTTATCTTAGTATATGAACAAGTACTATCTTGTTTGTCATTAGTGATGTTGTAAATTGTTTTTCTGAGTGAATGAACTAAAAATGTTTTGTTTGATAGCTTTTTAGATCCTGTCTCTTGGTGCTTTATCTTTTTTATTTAATTTTCTGTACATTTATATAGATAAAACACTGAAAAACTCTTGCAAATATTTCTTCTTGGGGCATTTGCATAGCTATCTGTATATATGTATATGTTTTTGACATTTTAAACAAGATAGAACAGCAGCCAAAACTATAAACCAAGTATTGGTTTGTAGATATCTTAAAACATTTGTTGAATGCTACAGAAAACTCAGAATAAAGGGGATTCTGCCAGATTTTCTACTGGTAATACTCAGTGAAACTAGTTTAAAAAGGGGGTTATCTTTTGCATATTTTTATCCTCAAAAATTTTCTTTACTCAAAATCCCCAAGTTTTCTCACTTGTATTCTCAGTTCCTTTCATGTCTATCATATTAATGTTATCTGAATCTTTTATATTGTCTATCTGAATTATAAGAATTCAGGTTTGTAAATACTTTCATTGTTATCTGCTGACTGCACTATATAAATTCTTCCTCATTGTATCAGAAAATATGATCCTTGTAAAGACCTTCATAAAAAGTAGCAGTTTAACAAATTTTCTATTTATTTTTCTCATTTCCAATTTCTGGCTGTCATTTTTTTATGGAATTGCTGTTATCTTTCACTTTCTGTGCTCCATAAATACACAAACTCAGCTCATTTTTAGCAGAAATTTCTTTTACATCGCGAACCCTCTGAATATTCTTTTAACTTCTGTTGGTTTCATCTTCTTTCCAAATCTTCATCTTTGACAAACAGATAAAATGTTTAACTCCGGCTTGAGTCTCAGTGATGACCATGAGACCTCTGTAACTCCTGTCCTGCTTTGGGCCCCGTGTGTTTCCCATGCCCTCAGCAGTGTGTGCAGGTGCTGTCCCAAGCTCAGGTGTCTCTGACAAACAGCTCCGTGCAGAATGGGCTCTGTGGACCTTTTGCTGGGGTCGTGTTGGATGCTAAGAGGTGCCTGGGTGGTGTGTACAGCTCTCAGAAGGGAGTGTTCCTTCTCAATCAATCAATAGTTTGATTTTTCAGACATCACATAATGTTTAAGATCACATGGATTTTGCAGAAGATGGTCATAAAGATGGACTTTCTAACCAAGAAACTGCGGAACAGGTACTGAGTTACTGGAAAATATGAAACCGTTTGCTTAGAAAGAAGTTCCCTGTTTAGACCTCAGTGACTTTGGTTTTTGGCTTGTGCAGGCTTCTATGATGTGGCCAAAACCTCATCGCTGTTCCATGTTCTGCCCTCCCTTTTAGACTCACAGCTATCGAACACCACCAGCACAGGCTCTTGGCTTTACTCTCCTTCCAGTACTTGGTCAAACATCATTTGTAGTTAATCCAACATGTACCAACTCTTCAGCAATAGATTTCCAGTATCTTTGACTTCATCTGAAATCAAGTGTTTCTTGGACTTGTAAATTTTCCTTCCTTTCAAAGACAGCCTTTAAAATCTGGTTATATTTGTTTTGCTTCATGGCATTCTTAAGAATTTCAAATGTGAAGTGTGTCATTTTGTACCACTGAAAAAGATGAGGTTCTCTGTCTTTAGCTCCTTTTTTTTTTTAAATATATATTTTTATTTCCTCAGAATTATATTTATGTAACCTTCAGTTGTCCTTACTGTGTCGACATTGCTGTAGGTGCTTCTGGTTTCATATCACATATTTCCATGTCATGATGCAAAGATCCATTCCAATTTCCTAGGTTTCTTGGATCTTAAAGATTGTATATTCTTAAGATTCTTTAAATGCAAGGGTTATTTTTCTAAAAAGCAAAAAAGAAAAATTCTTATCTATTCAAGATTTTATGTCATTTCCATTTAGTTCAAAAAAGACTCCCTTTGGTTAGGAGGATATGGACATATTTATTTACTCAGTAAACCCCAGTAGTTGGTACACACCAATTTCCTGGAGGAATGAGGGCTGAGCCAATTTGTATTTAAGATACTAAGAGGTATGTATCAGTGCTAAGCCATGCAATTTGAGCTCATGAGGAAAGCTGTGTAAGAGAAGACAGAATGCTGCCATCATCTAAAGCCTGCTTTTCCAGAAATACATAAAGTTGTTGATGATGGGGGCAGTCTCAAAGATCTGAAGTGCTTCATATTTATGTTGGTTTTCATTTGATCTTGTACTGGTCTGTAAGTTCCTAGGAAAAGAACAGTATCTTTTTGTATTTCAAAAAGCTATGTGATCAAATACCGAGTTTTGTAATCTAGCTGTATAATTAAGGAGAAAGTCTTTTACAGGGTTGGGGTTCTTGTATTATTTTGTAACTAGATATAACAAAAAATGCATAAGATCAGTTTGTTTGTGATATCACAGTAATTCAGGTCATGATGTATAAAATAGCATTACTGCAGTATGGATTAAAATCTTCTACTCTGTTTATAAGAATGAAAGTTAAAGAACAATATGGCATATAAATGAGAAAAGATTATTCCTTTTTTTTCTTCTTGCCACAGTAGCACCTGTCATATCTTTTCTAAGATTTCTAAAAGTCTGTAGCATAAACAGAGAACTGCATTCCACTGCCATTCATAATATCTAGTGGCAATGAACTGTGCCACAGTTTATCTAAACTAATTTCAATATATACTTTTTTCTTTTAACTCATGGGTATTTTTTTTTTTTTTTGCTGTTAAGAGTGACTATGTAAATCTTCTAATTCAGGAAATCCATACCCTTTATGGGAAATGGTGGATATATTTGTTTAAGAACAAAAAAGTCCCTTCTGTATGCTCCTGCTGCATAACCAGCACAGCTGAGACTGTGTGCACTGAATTCTGCCTTGCCTCATACATCAGCAGGAGAAGTGTCAACAAGTTTCTGGTCCAGGGACAGTGCTGTTCCTTGGATGCACTTATAAAATCCAAGACAAGACAGACGAGTTGTGCAGGTGTTATGGCAGGCAAAATTTATGAGCCAGAAAGATTCACAGCTTGAATTTCAGATTGTTTAGGTCTAAAGGGCTGGCAATTTAAAACAAAGCAATGCAAATAAATAAAAACATGCAAATCAGAGCATGAAACTATGTGGAACATTGTAAAGTTATTTGTACATGATTCAGATTTCAGGGAACAATTCTGCTTTTTCATCAGCTGTGGCCAGCAGTGGCAGAACTCCTCCTGTTTCTTCCTCTCCTGCATTACTTTATTAGTCCCTTCAGGACACTTTAAATGATGGAGTACATCTGCTTTGCAGACCCTACTGCTGCAGTATGGTGTTGTCACACCTGAGCCAACTAGTTTAAAAGTCATTTAAAAAGCCAACTTGAGCAAGGCTGAGCACAGACTAACCACTTGAGCTCATAGTGTGTTATGCTAAATAATAGTAGTACCCAGCAAGTGGTTTGCATGATATCACGTTGTTTTAACTGAGGAAAATTATTTCCCTTTCAGGCCTTTCATAGAAGAATTCTTCTCTTCCTCCTCCCTCCCTCACACTTTTCCACTTGCTTGCACATTGAACACTTTTAAATTCAAAGTGTAGAGAAATTCATGTCAGAAGTTTCAATCTTCTTTACCTTTACCCTGTAAATTCCAACTAAGCTGAAAAAAAAAGTTTTATTGAAGCTTAACAATGTGCAAATAGATATTTTTGACACACTCCTTTGTGCATCTCTATTTCAACCAGAAGTGGAAACCTCTGGGAACGGACTTTTCAGATGTCTCAATAAAATTGGAGTATTGAATTTTTGTGTTTTGGAACACCACTGTAACTCAACAAACATCCAGGAGAGGTGCCTTGAAATGCCCTTGGGTTGGAGACAGCCTTATGGAGGCTTTTAGCTGGGTTTGTTGCATCAGGACTGGTACAGAAAGTTTTCTACAAAGACATTTTTACTGGCAGAACATGAGAAAAATTTGGTAGCTGGAAAGAGAGGATTTGTATCTGAACTTCTGAGTACTTGTCTGAACAGAAGTCATCCTGCAGGAGCTTGGTGTGTTCTTAAGCATTTTGGGAAAAATTTGATGCTGATGCCTTTAGGAAGGACTTTGTAGTGAGAAAGGGGGTGTCACGGGAAGGGGAAGACACATATAAAGGGAAAAATGAGACAGGGTCTGTCTTCCCTTTGTAGTCTTGTCTTTCTGCCATACTGTCCCCCTCCCTCCAAAAGTGAAACTGTCCCTGGCACCAGAGGAGCATTGAGGACTCTTCTGCAGGCCTTTCCCCTGAGCATGATGTGACATGAAATGTCTGAAGTAGCGTGTGAAGATATTTCCCTTTGAGATTCATCCTGACAAAGTAAGATCAGTGGTATCACAATTGCAGTTTCCATATGTTTTGAATACCAGAAGCTTCTCTCTCCTTTTCCCATATGTTTTGAATACCTCAAGGCATTCAAATAAGTATGCAAGGAGCCTCTTGCATACGTGAAGTCTCTCTCTCACCTTTCTCATCGAATGGTGCTGCAAAACACAGAGAAAAGCAATTCAGCCTTGAAAGCACTGGGGAAGCAAGAGGCTAAGATTCTATTTGATTTTTTATTTGTTTGTCCCAGCAACAATGTCATTATGCTGGTCAGCAGTCCTGAGCAGCTGTAAAAGGCCCATTTCTTAGCCATTTCTCTGAGCCTTTCTTTTTTGAATGGCAGCATTTGATCACAAGATCATAGAAAGGTCTTTCCCAGGTTCAATCACAGGAGCTTGAAAGAAGGGCAAAGCAGCCTACATTTTACTTGGGCTGCCTCAGTGTCTATGATGTGTCTGCAATTTATCTTCTACAATGTAAGAGACATCAAGAGGGAGGGGAAAGGTGATGGATATCTGATTTTACATTTGTCCTTTTTGTTAAAGCTCATTAAAGCAGCATTTTATATGTAGCCTTTACTCTGCCACCCAGTATATAATCTTTCTGTATATAGTATTTTTGGAATTGCTGCTGTTCAGCAAAGAAAAAGAAACCAAAAAAATGAGAGAAAAAGGGCAAAGGAATAATTTAACTGTTAGATTGCAGAGATATGGTAGGAAAATAACTTTCAAACACCAAGTTTAACAATCCTTACTTCATGTAAGACTTTGACATGTCAAAAAATGCAAATTTTAATGACAAAAGAAATCCCCCAAAACCAGCTAAAAATATATGTGTCCCAGTTGTCATGGGTGGCTCTTCAGTTACAGTGTTGTATTACTGAATACAATCAGCATCCTTCTCAATTAGGTTACTGATTGCACAATGAATTCACTGATTCTGAGCCTTTTTCCCCCTCTTTTTCCTTCCCTTTCACTCTTCATTTTCTTCCTATTTTTCCCCTCTTCCCTTTCTCCCCTCTTCCCCTCCTTCTCCCTCTGTCCCCCTTTCAGTAAATACTGTAACTTTGTGACCAAACGTGAAGCTTTTTAGTTTAGAGCTTATACTATAAAAATTTGAAATATGTATTCAAATTAAGAAAATATGGCCCAGCAGCTTCCTAACTGTATTCTGGATTTCCCTTTCCAACCTCAGCCATGGTAACAGCACCATGAATGAGCACCTGCCCTTCAAAGAAATTCTTCATCAGCTGAATTTTACATTACAGTGTAATGAAAACCTCAGCATTTGAAATTTCAAAAGAAGCCTGGTAGCATAGGAGTAAATATATTGCAAGAGCCTGCATTTCACTGATGTAGGAGTTGATGTCATTGGTTATTTTCATCTCTAATTTATCTTATTTCAGACTAGCCTCAAGGGTGGCTCTAATAGGAACCAGGGAAAAGTGAGCTGGATCCCTTGAAAACATTCTTCTTGAATGTGAGCAGTAGCACCAAGAAATTTGCCTTTGCCTTAGGAGGCTTTAATTCCAACAAGTGTGTGGTGAATGCAAGTTTAGGTTGAGCAGTTATTTTTCCATATGAATTATCTTTACTTCAGCCTACTGCATGTAATGAAAGAAGAAATAATCATTAAAAAGCTTAAACGATTTTTTTTTGTGATTAAGGTGTTGGTGGGCAGTTTTAAATTTATATATCTTTTGCCTGCCTGTAATTTCAATCAAACAGTCCTTTTGTGTATAGCATGACCCAGGTTACTGATATAGCTGCATCCAAAGAGAGATTTAATTTCAGTGCTAAGAAAATAAGAGCTGCAGACAGGAAATAATAGTTGAAGGTGGAAAATATGGAAGATATTGGGATTGGGGTGTGCCTTGAATTTAAAGGGGTTTTTTTTCCCACGACATTGCTTGTTTGTTGGCTTTGGAAGAGTAAAAAACATTCAGCATCCCTAAAAATATACATAAGGGGTGGTCTGAATCAGGATTCTGCTGTTCTGATTGTTTTAAGTGATCATTGACTCCAGAAGGTTTTTCTGAATGCCAGAGTAGTGACAAAAAGGAGGCTTATTCTGTAAGTGTGTTGCATACTACTCCTCTGGTATCTGTTACTAATTTAACATTTTGGGCATTTTTTGAATCAGTTTGAGTGAGAGGTATGTCAGTCCTATTAATTTGCAGGGATACTTAGGTATTGAAGTCTTTTAGGCTTAATTGAAACTATTGACTATTAATCAACATTAATGTAACCAAGTGTATGAAAATTATTGGACAGAGCCAGGCTGTCAGACCTGGGAAATAAAACTGTTTCTTCATCCAACAAAAACAACTTGGAAGCTGAAAGCTTCTATTTGTCACACAAGAAAGATCAGCTCAGGGTCAGGGAAAAGATCCACCCTTCCTTTAACTCAAGAGTTTCAAAAAGATGCTAATTATATTGATTTTGATAGTGGTTTTTTGTTCAACAGATGTTCTTCTCCTAGGAAATACATGAGGACCACCAACATACTTCAAACAGACCCCCAAAAAAGAGCAGTTACCACATAATGGCTTTCAGTCATCACTGATGTGTCTGAATCAATGGCTAATTTGTTATCTCATTACCATTTCTCATGCATCAGATCCTGTACCTAACAGTGAACATGAAATCATTTCTGCCTGATTGCTGCATATCTTCTAATAACAAACACAGACTTAATTCTATTTATTTTCATGTTTCTAACCCTTTGCAGGGGAAAAACAATACAGGCAGAGACTATTGGTAACTGCTGTGCAAGATTGCCATTGTAATTAGCCCATTTTCCAAGAACACAATGATTCCCAAGAAGTCCAGTCTCAATCTGAAACCTGTGATAGTGCCCTAAGGAGGTATTGGGAAAGGCTTTAGCCAGCACAAGTACATTTAATAAAACTAAGTCTGGCTGTCAGAACTTAAAAACACTAGTTAAGAAATCAAAGTAACTCCGTTATCTAACACAGCCAATGGATTCCAGACTGGGATCTATCAGCAGTTCATGTGCAGCATATAAGAGGGATGTGGCAGGAAAAGACTAAGCAGGGGAAGACACAATGCCAAGTTCATTGGGATGGCAGTCCTACTACACCTATGAGCAGAGACCTTTGGAAACTCCAGACATCATGTGAGGATGTCTGTGAGGGAGTTAAGCTGTTAGGAATATGGTATGTTTGGTCTTCGGTTTAATTTACATTTTTAAATTTTTTTAGTGTTTCTTAAACTGCTGCTTTGTTGGTAAGAACCAGTTTAACTTGTGCAAGCAGCTACTCGGGAAACAGCTGACAGCATCTCACTTTCCTTGCACCTTGCAGAGAATATCTCGATTAATCAAATGGTTGTCCATCACTCTTCCCTGTTCCCAGCAGGCTTAGTGCAGTGTGTCTTCCCTGCAGCTAGCATTGCCTTGCTGTCACCATCTCTTTTATGCCAGCATTTCAAAAATTTCCTCCATGGGTTTTGAGCAGCCTCAGCTGCACAGAACTTCCTGTAAATACAATCCTGCATCTCCATGTGCTGTGCCTGCAGCACTAGATCAGACACCGTCTGCATCTTGTCACTTATCCTCTCCTGAAGGAAGGGTTTTGCTGGGTGATGACACAGCACAGATTCCTCCACTCTTGGTAGGCAAACTGGGCACCAATGACTTTGACCTAGAGCCTGTCTGTTGTGTTCTTTTCTCAACACAAAGTCAAAATTGCTTAATGTTTTAGCCTGTGACAGGTTAGATGGCAGAAACCTTCTGTTTTCTGATAACCTCTTTTGATAACAGGTTTGTGTCATTGGAGCTAAATCCATGTGACAGATACCTGTGTTGGTATATCCCTCTTGCTCAGGCTTTTCAAGCTCTGATGCATATGAAATATCCTGACTTGAATATGCCTTGCATTGTTGCTTTTTGTTGATGAAGATACAGTCCAACAGCCTAGGAAAATTTGAGTTGTGCTCCCACCTGTCATGCCAGAATTGTTGGCAAGCCCATTTTCCATTAAAGCGGATTCTCTCAGGATTGTGCGTATGTATAAATATATATATATATATATAGTGTTTATTTTCCCCCTGAAATTTCACTGATGACCTTGTTTGAGAAAGGTTTCTTAGCACATACTTAAATTACCCCTACTCAAATTTTAAATAAAGGCTTGATTTTTTTACCTGAATAGCAGTGGTCTCCTGAGTCTAAACCTTCTGTATATAGATTAAAAGAGTATTTGGGTGAGAGCAGAGTTCATTCTCTAACTTCTGCCAAGGTTTTGAATGACGGTTTTTATCTTTCTCTTAAAGACAAATGAAAGTTAAAATAATTTGGATAGATCAAAATCAATTTTTCTGAATTGGTTGAGCAAGCCAAGAACTCCTCTGAATCACCGAATCTTTAGATGCATGTTCACATCCACTTACAGTAAAAACAGTTCTGTTCTTTTTATACTCAGAATGCTTTGGCCATTTTTGTTTGTTCCATATGCATATCTATTTCCATCCTGTTCAATGTCACTAATATTTTACCATCTTACAGATTAATTAGCCCACAGAATAATATACAGAAAATCTTTGGCAATTCTTTGGCAGTAAAGGTGAGACCAAAAAAAGAGAAGATATAATGCAGGAAGGTTGGGGTGCTAAGAATAATTAGAATAATTAATGCATAGGTTTTTCATATACTTTTTCACTAATGGAGCTCAAAAGAAATCTGGTTTTTAATCCTACATCTTAGTTCAAGCTCATTAACTCTTCTTAAAGTCAGATTGCATTCATTTTGATGGTTTTGATGGATTTTATTTTGGGTTTAGTGATTATAAATCTGTTTTCCTAGATAATCCATTTTAAGGAATTAAGTTTCCTGGTATTTTTACCATTGTGTGCTGATTTTTGAGACCACTGCTGCCTGCATCTTCCTTCGGCATACTGCTTTTAATTTGTTGGCATATGCTTTTGTGCTGAAATACCTGTCTTTTGGAATTAGATCTCAGCTGAGCTGGATAGGGAATTGAGCCATGAATGTTAACATTCACTTGCCTTAGTTCATTTTTACAGGCTTCTGCAATTGAGCTTAGCTCTCAGCAAAGGACTTGTGTTCCTTTCAAGAGGATATCCTTTTGCTCTTGTGGCACTTTAAAGGTCTGTCCCTAGTATCTGCCAAAACCAAAATAACAATTCCTTAGGTATTTCCTGTTTTCTCGTGTTAAGAGCTCAAAAGCATCTATCAACTTAAAACAGTTCCTCCTCTTCCGTGCTAGCTTTTATAAGTTGTGTCAGTCTTAGAAACATCCAGTTTTCAGAAAGTCCCCTTGACTTTGACATCCCGATATATTTTTATTTTAATATTTGGTCTTTAGTTCCATTCTCTTTGCTGTGCATTGAAATTTTTTCACTTCTTGTTGCCTGTTTGGAAATATCAAAGCTCTATTCCAGACAAAAAGACAGTCTTTAAGATGCTCAATCTCCTCCTTTGCCAAAATTAGAAACATGCTTAAGGCTTTTGCCAGATCCTGGATTTAATTTCCTGGTTAAAGGACTTCACCTTCTTTTTTTCCTATTTTTTTTTACCCTTATTTGCCTTTAAATAGTTTGCTTGTTTCCCTGTGCAATGAGATGACAGTTCTGAGAATGTCTTTGGGCTTGTGAGCTCACAGGAAGAGGATGCTGGGGAATAAGCACTTAGTGGCATCATCACTGCTTTCCCATGGCTCTTACTGCTTGGTTGAGAGAAAAGATTCTTATCTACTCTATTTATAGTCTTCGTTATAATTATTGGTTTTTTTCACTGTACAAAAATAAAAAGGGGTAAGTTTGGAATCTCTGACCCCTAGATTCTGAGTAGTATCATTTTAACTGCACACAAAAAACCATTTTTCCTCCTGAGACTTTGCTTGTCAGAGACCAGTACTCTCTGATCTGATTCCTTCAGACATTTCACACGAGAAGAGTTCCAGATTTGTTTAAAGAAACTTGACTTTATGTGGGGTTGTGATTTAGAAGAGCAATACACTGAAACTACAACACGAGCATAATATGGCAATTGTTTTGCACAACAGAATCAGAATAAAAGCATGATTCCCAGGGCCAGTCTTATGGTGCTCTATCATGATCCTGAACATTCCCAGTCACTGCAGAGGAACATGTGGCTCAAAGCCAGCTCAAACCTATTGCTTTTTTTTTTTTCCCCTAATTTCTCTGATTAGCTGCCTGTATGTTTTACTTTACATGGACCTGAAATTTGTAGACGTTTTCTGTGTGGTTCAGAAGGACATTTACACCCTTTGGATTGAGTCAGGGAACTCCATTTACACAAAACAGGTGATCTACTCAACTGATAATGCTCTTTATCTAAAGCAAAGGGCTCTTTACCTTGTGGGTATCATTTATGTTGGGTTCAGTTCAGCTTTCTTAACAAGGCTGTGGTTGCCTGTATATTCTTCACTGAACTTCCTGAGCACATATCTCACCTGTGCCCATCTCCTAGCCCAAGGATGATGAGCTGCTGGTCAATGATTTTCTGCTCCTGTCTCAGGCCAGCATTAGTGATCATTGGTGTGGTCTCTTCAATGGGTCTAAGGCAGCAGGACTCTTCAATGATCTAATGCCAAATGTAGGTTTTTGAAGATATTTGATGTTACATTGGATTTTGATTTGTAAGATTCATGTAGCAATATGTGGAAATCACAACACAAGCATGATACAGCAATTGTAATGCACAATATCGAATCACAATACAAACCTGATTCCAAATGCCTATTTGCTGCTCCACCAAAAAAAGGGATGGTTTGTCTTCATTAAAGAAGTCCCAAACTCAGAATGAATAAAAAAGAAGCCTGGAAATCTTTAAATGGCCTGCATATTGCGGCAGTCTTACTATTTGTTTCTTAACAGTTTGCATTTTTTCTGCTTATTTGTAAGAATCAGTGTTGTAATTTTTTTTTCCTATACTAAGACCTAGGTCTCATTTTAGCCACTACTTCTGAAAGAAAAAGCTGTAAATTTCACTAAAATCAAGTTGTTGGGGGAAGAAGAGAGCCTGTATAATGCCCGGAGTTATTTGGAGATTCAGAGTCAAAGACTCTAGGGTAATTGCGTGTGACATTTCAGATCTGAGATCTGTCTGCTTCGGGAAGGGGGACAGCTCACCTGAAACATTTCCCAGGATCAGAGCTTTTTCTGGCTCCATCAGGAGTTTCAGGTTTAAATGGCAATTCAGTCAGATGTATTTTGTGCCATCAGCATGTGAATGCCAGCTCAGCCATGCAGGGACAGGGTGGCTTTGTGTGCACTGCTGGGACATAACACCAGAATGTGAGGCTGTATGTGGTTTAAAGAGTATAAAACACTATATATACTGTTGATTTTTTAGGCATCATGATTGAAGTAAGGCAAAAGCAAAGCCATGAAAGTTAATTTTCAATTTTCCATGCTAAAAAAAGAGAGAGGGGAAGTAGCCTGGACAAGATGTGGGAAATACAAACCGTGTCTGTATGAAGCTATCCTAACCTTTGCTATACTTGTGAACAGTTTCTGTAGTCAGCTTTTAAGCTAACTAGTTTCATGGTCAGCTTTTAAGCTGCAGCCAAAATGTAGAGAGCAGTGGGCATTGCACATTCCATTTTCTCTGCCATTGTGTTGGAGCCAGGGGTGTCTGATGAAATCTTATAATGAAACATGTGAATGCTTTGAGCAGTTGAACACAGTTCAGCAAAGCAGAGCTGAACTAATGTGGGCTGCCTGTTTGCCAGTAAACAGATAATTGCACTCTCTTGTTTAATTGAATTTTCGTGAAAGTAAAATAGATTTTGGTAAAGTCCACCATGAAAATGTGTTCTACATATTGATCCTGTATATAGGGGATCAAGATACATGGGGAGAGGGAGAGTGTCTATCAGATGACAGATGAGGCTTGACATAAAACTGTTACCAAAATAATACAATTTCCACATCTTATGCAATTTATGTTTTTACCCAGAAGGTTTCCCATTGCTGCTGGTGCTGTTATCAGTAGCAATCTCTACATGCATGGATTAGAGTCAGGGGAACATTATTAGGCCACAAAAAGTTCTTTTGTTTTTGCAGAACAACCTTGATATGTATCATTCATACGTGGTTAGTTTGTGTTTCTTGGCTACCAGCCATTCTAAATGGTTAAGAGCATAGTACTGGACAATGTGAGGTTTTGGGGTCTTATTTTAAAAAGGAAAAATCAAAGAATCCTTTTCATTAATGTTATTTCTCATGAGGCTATCATTTCAAAGGCTTGGCATGCAAGTTATGTCATCATAACCTCCTCTGTTCTCCTTTACTTGCCTCAAGAACAATTTTCTCATGGAGGAGAGACTGGATATGCTCAAGAATATGCTTTCTCTTTGGAAAAAACTAAAAATTTTCTGATTCCCTGAGGTGCTGTTGGCAAAATTAACAATTCCAGTTTGTTGCTTCATTCACAGTCACTTTCCATTGGGCATTACAGCCTAATTCTTATTTACAATTCTGGAATTTGGCTTTGGATTCAGAAATCAAAAACTTGGTACTTGCTTCTTCTCTATATGCTGTACAGACAGCATTGAGGAATCAGGCAGACAGACATATGTGATCCCCTCCTAGCTGTTGCCAATGGAAGCTGAAGAGCCTAGGCAGAGAACCCATTGTCTGATTTTTGGATGTCTTTTTGTTGTGGACACCTAAATTTAAATACCTGAACATGGTTTTCAAATCTAAAGACCACTGGAAGTTTCACTGCTTAACATAAAGTTCAGAAAATCCGGCTCTAGACAAGAAAACAGACACTGTCAATAACAGAAATACAGGATGGAAGGAGTTCTCATTTTCTAATTCCCTCATTTGGTAAAATACATGGAAAGAAGACAATTAGACGTTAATGAAGTTTCTAGAATTATTACTGTCACTATTTGGTATAGGTAAAAGCAGTGGTCCAGAATTTTTTGTGGACCAGTGGACAGCCTTGGTCTTCTATCAGCTTGTAAAAGTCTTTAAAGGTTATCATGTCACCACCTTTTAAATTTGAAACACCACCTGTAAGTTTGCTGTGAAGACTTTGTTCTCTGGTCTCATGGTTCATAAGAGGTGTTATACCATGGTTTGAAAACACACTGTCTGTAAGGCATTCCTAAAATATCTGGCTTATTTTAAGGGTTGCTCATAGAGTCCTTATTCAAATGCTAACAGCATATTTTCCTTAATAAAACCCTGTCCTTGTAAGGAAGTAATCCATCCCCCAAGTTAATTTTAAACTTTCTCATTCACTTTAAATATTTCATTACATTAATTTTTCAAAGCAACAAAACAAACATTCATCAAGTGAAACTAAGCATGTCACCCTTGGATCTGTACATCTGTTGCTCTCCTACTGCTTTTCTGCATAATTCATTTTAATACATTTAAAGTGTACATCTCATTAAAATTCCTTACACACATTTATGTACACAATTCATATTTAAAAAGGAAAAAAGGTGGGAAAGTTTCATGGCAAGGAGGTTCATCAACATGACTTCCTTAGTGTTTTGTCTATTGAATGTATATCAATGGACTGCCTTTAACCACCTACCTCAGCTGACACTGTCATTTGCCTCTCTGTGTCTCTCTGACTCACCTCTTTAGTGCCTTCAGAAATTTCCTGCAGGAAAATTCTATTTTCACTCTAGTCCTGGTGTCTTTGTTCCTCTTTAAGTGCATATATACTCTTCGCTTCATCCTCTTTTCATTACTTCATGTAAGTTACGTACACAATGTATTCTGCATCAGCCCTGCTGTCAGCCAAGAAAATACCCATCAGATGCCCTAAGGGTTCTCATGGGCTGGCTGGAGTGTTGAAAAGGATTTTTATTTTTATTCCATTCATCATTTCTATTCCATTCATCATTTCTTTGTCAGCATTGTCAACCATTGCACTATTTGATTTTATTTATTTTAGCATTGCAAAGTTATTGTATTTTTAAACCAGGTGTAAAAAACAAGTCAGTCTGGTAGCTAAGGTGGCAACCTTTTGAAGTTGGTGATTTCTTATTTCAGTGGCTGCTGAAATTTGTTCTCTGAAATCCCTCATAGGTGTTTAGGATTATGTGTCACTGTTAAAAGCAATCATAAAATGTTATCATAACACTTGAAAAACCTCAAGAAAAGCTTATAACTGCATAAGAGGACTCAAAAAGCTTTGTCAGGGAAAGGAGGACCATATTTGAAAAGAAGAAAATATAAAATGGTCATTTAAGCATTTACCTTCTAAAATCATTCTTTGGCAATAAATGACATTTTAGGTAAGTGGTTTATGATTTCTTTGGAATTTCACATTTAGCTTTTGACATGTATCACTTAGAAACCTCTTGACAGGTATATGCTAAATGAAATTCAGAAGTATCAATTGTCTACTTGAATAACCTTTGTCCTTAGAAATAACAGTTGAAATACATTGACTGGAAAAGTTTATTCAGAGTTTACAAGGGAAGCATCTCTTTGCTTCCTGGATGTGATACGTCAGTCAGTGAGGAAGAGAGATTGAAAGCCATATTTGAGCCCTTTAAAAAGATTAAGTCAGGTGCATTCAGTCACTTTGGTTTCCTTGAAATTGAGTAACAGAAAGTGCAGCTCTGAAGGGAAAATTGAAAGGGTTCCCTTCTGAGGAAAAGTTATTTCATTTTATTCCAATTACCTAGTTCCAAGTTAGCAGCACAGGTTTAGATTCAGCAGTGTCAAATGTAGGTTACGAATATGGGAGATGAGCTCAGCCCTGTGAGGTGATGGGTCTGGAGGCAGCTGAGCTCCCGTGTTCTGGAAGGCCTCTCCTTGCACCTGAGTGAGCAGGGAACAACAATTTTCAGGTGCTGACTGTTGTGAGATTAATTCATCTGTGCTCAACATCAAGAGGAAAAGTGTGTAATGTGGACTCTAAGTCTATTGTCTGGGTTGCCCCTGCATATACAGGGGTATACGTTCTGTACTTTAGACTAATGTACTTTTAGTATTATGGGTTTTTATCTGGTTAATTATCCACTCCAAGCTTTATCATAAACACAACAAACATTGCATGCTACAGCAACAGAAAAGGTGGAGATTTGAAACAGACTGGGAGGACAGTGGACTGCAATAATTTATCTTCAAAAGGTCTTAGTGCTAGGAATGACCGATGCAAATTTCCTTGTTTGTGCTTTTCCTAGGCAGTTTATGTGCAGCAGGGTTTTGCATTAAGGGTGGGGACCATGCCATTTGTTTCAAGATATTTCAGCTACTGGAAGCATGTGAAATTTAAAAGACTGGAGTTAAGTTCACAGGTTGATTTTTCCCAAGTAGTGCTAGGTAATTTCATCTGTATCTCAGTGAGATTAATGAGTGAAAATCCTGCAATATATTTTGAGATACTCAGGATGATAGGGCAAAAAATGTCTTCTTACCACCCATTTGTTTCGCAGATGTTTACAGTTTGCTTCCTGGAATTTTCCTTCTATGTATTTGATATGGAGCACTGTCTGTGCCAGATGGGGCATCAGTCTGATCGGGACATTTCTGGTTTGCCCCAACAAGAACTCTCTTCTGTCTGGCAGCTGTGTTCGTTTTGCTGTTTCTTTTTGGCTTGCATAGCACTGCATACAATGGAAGTGGGACAAAAGGTGCCAAAACTCTTTCTTACTATTTTTATAAGCTAGAAAACTAAAACAAAAGTGTTTCTTATTCTGAACTCCTAACTGAAGTCCTAATTAGTCTATGAACCCAAGTGATTTTTATGCTTTTTGCACTCTCACCGCTCATACTTCTGTTTGTTCTGTTGCACCAGCTTTATTTAATTTAATCTTAAACTATCTAATACTTTAATCTCTTGATATCAGAGACTGGATTTGTCTGTGTCTCAGAAAGCTCTCAGAAAAATGAGTCTGGGAACTATCAAGTGCTACTGCAGTGCAAGAAATGGTTGATTAGGCTACGGTCAGGTCAGGGGCTTACTCCTGATCAAGAGAGAATTTCATGTCCCCTTTTATTAAACTTCAATGATGTGTAGCATACTTTAGTCAATAAATAGCATTTTACTGTTCATGCCCGCTGGAAATAATACATGATGCTGCAAGTATTGATCAAAGAGCTCTACTCTGTTAATCCCTCTGCTTGTAGCAATGTTAAATATTTACGGATTCTCTCTTAGTCCTCTGAAAAGTGTTTCAGCCCTGCAGAGCATGCTCAGCCTTTCTGCTTTATACATGTTTTACGTGTTACTGTTTTTACTTTTCTTTTTTCAAGAACACATGCATGACAAAGCGTTATAAGATGCTTGCACTGGTTTTAAAGCTTTTTTGCATAAGCATATCGTGAATGTATACATTGATTGGGATGATGTACTTATTCAGAATTAAAAAGGAGAATGCCTCAGAGAGAAATTCTATCAGTGCCTCGTCTCCAAGTGGCTGAGTTACATTAAGGACTATGAGAGGCTTACGGTGTGCAGCACATTACTGTATTGTGAGATGACAGATAAAAAAGAACACATATTCATATCAGGTTTATTTATCCAAATTATCTGAAAATTACCAGAGTACTAAAAAAAAAAATGAGTTATTTCTCTGCTAAGTGCTTACTTATTGTAGCTGTATTCTCATCAAAAAGTCTCAGAGTTTTGTAGCAGAAGATACAATGAATCATGTAGGCTTCTTGTCTCCTGTGCTTGCTCATTGACCTCATGTAATCATTTATCCTCGATTTTTTATACTAATATATTGAAGGCAAACTTGATATTGTCAGGCATGCAATGGAATACGCGCCAGGAAACCTTCCTTCCAGTGGTGAGGTGACAAATGAAAAAGAAAATAAAAATGGATTTTGCAATTTAAAACATAGTGTGCTCTGGGAAGAATGCATAGCAAGCTATAATGTGATATGATTCATTTCTATATATGCAGGGAAGGATTTTACACAAAAGCTTTATAGGAATTATACAGGATATTTAAAGTAACATGAAGCCTATGCTACATAATGGTGCTTGCTTTATCTGTCACAAGCTAGAAGAAAAGTTTAAATACTTGTGTGTGCCCTCTTATCTTTCAGTAAGATGTTGCATTATGCCTCATCCCATTAGTATTTAATCATCCTCTGGACCTGGTTATGTGTATGGAGGGAAAAGTTAGCAAAGAGAGTAAAACAAAATGCACAATGTTTCTCTTACTAAATTGCTGAAGATCTTGTTCATACAATGTAAAGAAATTGCATTTTAGATATCTTCAAAGCTGGTGCAAAAGAAGTCAATGCTTTATGTTGAAAATTTTACATGACTTTGAAGGATATTCTCTTTTTGAAGGTGATCAATGGTGAGTGGATTTTAATGGTTTGAGTTTCTGAGATGCTCATTAAAGATAAAAATCCAGTGTTTCAGATTCTTAAAGTGCTCAATCTTAAATGCCAAAATGGGTGTTAGAAGGGACAGGGTACTTTTAAAAAGCTAATCTTCATTTAAGTGGTTTTGCCGGGTGGAACTATGAAGATCTGTCCATTACTGGTGATAGAATCACTGGCTGATGGTGCCACCACAGAGTGGCAAAGAATGACTACACCTGCCCCTTTCTTTCATCGTGCCTCAGGATACAAAGTTGTTCATATTTAAGGCCAGCACAGGGATGCCATCTTCTTTCTTCTTTCAGATCTTCTCAACAGATTAAGAAATCTGGTTCCTGTGTGTTCAAAGAAATGTTTTCCAAATACCTGTTATTTTATCTTAATTCTGTTCCAGTATATGAGGAAAACATCCCAGTTTTCCCAGTAAAGATACAGTAAGATGATATTTTGGAGTGCTTGATACCTTTTTTAACTGAAAAGTGTCCTGCTCCGATGAGTTGACTTCAAGGAGCCCTTCCAAGGACTCCTGCTTTTCCTGTGCAGTGCATGAGTCTCTGAGGCCTAGGAAGAAACAGAGCCCAGATGTCCTGCTTTCTATACCTGGGTCTTAATTTTGAGACCAGAACATATATTTTTAATCCTCTTAATCTCTACTGACTGGCCCTCCAAACAGAGTATAGATCTTGGAATTAGTGAGAAGTGATTTTAATATAAAGGGTTGGGCCCTATATTTTTGGAGCTTTTCTGCTGAAAATATATTTCACTGATTTCTATTGGTGTGTTTTCATTTGTGGCAGACAGATATATCTGAGTACATGATTTATTGTTTTGCATTACATTTTTGAGCTGATTTTTTATCATCTGTATGTAAATAAATTGTGCTGCCAAAGTCAGGAATTGAGCAAAGTTTGCACAGCAGTCATAACTAGAGGTATCCTCAGATGAATTGCTAAGTGCTCAAGGCCAGGTTGGATGGGGCTTTGAGCAGCCTGATCTACTGAAAGGTGTCCCTGGCCATGGCAGGGGAGCTGAGTCTGGATGATCTTTAAGGCCCCTTTTAACCCAGGCTGTTCTGTGGTTCTGTGATTGTGTTCTTAAGAGTAATGACTCCTCACTCTCCGAGCAGGGTTGGAATTTATGGGAGATACAACCACCTTGTGTATCCTCCACAACTGCTCATGGGCATGCATCAGCTGAGGTGGGCATCCCTAAGTAGGAAAGCTGTCTCTGCTCTGAGTACAGTGATGTATTTTTCCACAGAAAGGATTTGAGGCTTGAAATTTTTCTTCTCCTAATACTTCAGAGTTTGACACAAGGAAAGGCCCCCTGCCATACTGTGCTAGAGATTCCAGGCTTCCACTTTTCACACATTTTATGGACAAATGATGAATTGCTGCCTGCTGTGCCACTAACCTCAATAGGATAGAAATATAGCACAAGCCAGTGCATTTATTTGCACTGATTGGTTGGCATTTGTTCTAAGTTTCAGCAGTTTGTCATGTGATTACTCTTGGAATTTAGTGGACTGCTGGAACAGTTGCAGACTGGTTTCACTGTGATGACATTGAACTAGTAACAGAGGAGGCCCTGTAGTGGATGGCAGCTTGTGTATTTCATCATACACGGAACAGGCAATGACTCCTCATTCTGGAGGGAAGAAGATTCCTTTATTTAAAAAAAAAAATTCTTAAAAATGTAAGGAACATGCTAAATCAGAAAATTAGGAAAAAAATAGAGCTGAGTGGATGTACACCGCAGTGAAATGGACTAACAATTTATGGAAACATGCTGCAGAGATTAAAATACAAGGGCATATTATTTTTTACTTAGTAAACACTTGTATGATCAGAACTGTGTGATGAAGAGCTTTAACTTTTGTAGGTAGATGTTTAGCAGAGTGTGTTTGCTGAAATATCTTCCTTCACAGCCAAAAGCTCTTTTGTGCCTTGTAGTCCCATGTGGCCTGACAGAGGTAGTTTTGTGTCAATGCTGAGTGATTGCATGCTTTCTGGGTCATTCATGTTAACATTTTGATTATAGTGATGAGTTACAAGGGATGAGCTGCAGAGACTGTGATGTTACATTGGAATGTACTAACTCAGATAAAGAAAAATGACATTTTTCAAACTGCAAAGCTTTGAGACAAAGTGAATCACATAAACAGATGATCTCTAAAGCAAACTTACTGCTCTGTGTTCTGGTCGTGTTATCAGCTGTTGTCCTCAAATCTTGGTGTCCTTCAGAGTTTGCTGTGTTTTACAGCAGCTGTGATCCCAGGAAGTCTTTATGAAATACTAGGATGGGCTAAGTGATGGTAAGATATGAATCCTTATGAGAGCTCAGTTTCCCCTATAATTCTGTCTTGTGTTGGGAAAATATGCATGATCCTGGAAAGCACAAAAATGGAAATTGTGAGAGAGAGGGGCATAATCCTGCATGGATGAAAGCACTTTGCATTATAACCAGCTCTGTTCTGCCACTTAACCACCACCAGGAGACAAAAGACAAGAGTAAGTGCTCTGCTGTTAAGCCTAAGTGTTATATCTTGATTCTTTTCTGCCCAAAGCACTTCAGACTAAGTGCACAGCTATACATTAGACTCGAGAATCCCACTTGATTTGGAATTTTTTTCCTCAGTGCATCTATACACTGACTTTTTATGCTGGATGTCACAGTCACTTCTCTTTGTTGGTCAGTACAGACCTGCATAATCTGCCTCTAAATAAAATTAATTCAATGACAGGTAAAACCCCAGACCTATTTTGGCTTTCAGTGAATTGTATAAAACCTGAAATAAATCTGCTACCAGTCACACAGGGACAATTCACCTTCCATGAACTTGATTTTAAAGACTTATCTGCCTCAGGGATCTCTGTTGCTCATTCCCTGCCCCTTCTATGCATAGAAGTTTCATTGATCTCAACAGGATTTCTGTGCACTAGACACTTTCAGGACATACAGCAGAGACCTGTGGTGCAGATAAGAAATGCACAATACTGATTGGAAAGAAAATATGCATCAGAACATGTAGTTCTACCAGAACATGTAGTTAGCTTTTCATATGGAGAGTGTCACTGAGCTGAATTTATGTGCTGTGTAATTTATGTTTCACACCATTTTCAAGCTTCATTCATCTAATACCTCTGTGAATGCTCCAGGTCCCCCTCTGATGCCTTCAGGTGGAGGCTCGCTGCTTAAACATTTGCTAAAATGGGTATCCCGTGGTTATGAAGCCTACATGTATATAGTACAGTCTGAAATTTTATGTGGAAGAGGAAAAGGGCATTCTGTGTGTGTTTTAGTAGTTATGAGAAGTATTTCTTTGAGGTAGAACTATATTTCGAAGGTAGTGTCAGGTGCTGGATTGACCCACAACCTACTGTATACTCTTGCATTGTCCCACTAGTGCTTTGTGGAATCTTGGAGGATTAGCTTTGCCACAAAGTAGATTATGTCTTCTATAAGAAAGCATAAATTACTTTTTTTTTAAATTTAAAATAAATATAGGGTTGTCTAGTTTGCAAACTGGAAAAGAATTAATGGCTCTCTGTTACTATTTCAGGCAAATGTGTCCTCTTGTGCTGTGCAAGGCCTCAAGTGTTTTGACCTGATTATTTTATCTCAGCAGGTCAGATTTAGGGGAGAAGCCATTTTCCTTCCATTGTCCTTGTCCATGCACCAAAAGTTTTAATAAAGCAAGGTTAGAGGAGCTGTTAAAAATCTTTTCCCTTTTTTAATGTTAGTCTCTAACTCTTCTCTCATATAAGCTTTAGCTCTCATTAAGTTCTTTTTTCTTTTTTAATTTAAATTGTTTTTATCTCATGTTGCCAACAAATCAATCAGAAGAGCCATCCCTATGAATACAGAACATCCATGGAGGCCAACATTGATTTTTCCTCAGCTGATTCTTATTATAAAGTTCCCTGGTGTGAGGAAGATGCTAAATAGAAGCTAATAGACATTACATTTCACATACATTTTCACATTCTGAAAAATACAGCTTGGGGATTTTTTTTTAATTGAGAATTTAGCTTTTCTTTCTTGAGAAAGGAAAAAAAACATTTTTCCAATTCTTCTTTTTTTTTTTTTTTTTTTTTTTTTTCCAGTGCTGGAGAGTAGAAACTTGCTCAGGTATTGGGAGTTATTCAGCCTGACCAACAGAGTGTAATTGCCTTGGAATAATCACTTTTGTGGTTGAAATGTTTATATTTCCTGCTGTGTTAATTGATGTTACTAGTAAAGCCTGCAAGATAGGAATTTCTCAGCTACCAAGAAGTCACTTGCTAGCCAGTCTGATTAGTAAAGAAAGTGGACGACAGCCAAGTTATTATAATAGAATTTTTAGCTTTTCCAGAAAAAAAATTGCAGAAACAAATATAGACCCCTTAGAAAACTGCCACTTTTCCTCACTGACACCAGCCTGTTGTGCATAAATTTGTGAATTGCCATGATCTGAATGGCCAGTGCTGGGAAAGGCACTTGCATGAAGGTAAGAAAGCCCAGGATAAGTAGACCTGACATTTCCTTGTTGACAGAGAAGGTGGACTACCCCTTTAATGTCATTGTAAAAAAGAGTCCCAAGTCAAACCTCAAAAAACCCAGCTTACCCCTTTCCCCAAGGAGTGCTCCTTGGTTGGGTGCTCTGCATATGGTGATTGTTACCGGCGAGGACTGTAAGGATTAAGTATCTCCTTCCATTCTCAGTTACACTTTCCCATTGCCTCCTCTGACAGCTGGAAGCCAGAGACCCCCCCTACATTACAGAAGATTCCCAATGGGCACAGCTGTCTCTCTTCGTTCAGATTTTGTGAAAATAGGAAAAAAACCCTGTCCTCCATGGAGCAGAGCTGTTGACTCACAAACTTTGCCCACAGCAGCTGGAATGTTTGCTGCAGCTTCCCCTCCAACATCTTCTTTAATTCAAAGAAGAGTCAGAGTAGGCTTGTGAATGTGAAGGTAACTTTTACAGAATCACAGAATGGGTCAGGTTGGGAGGGACCACAGTGGGGTCACCTGGTCCAACCTCCCTGCTCAAGCAGGGCCATCCCAGAGCACATGGCACAGGATCGTGTCCCAGCTGTTCTTTATTATCTCCCGTGAGGGAGGCTCCACAACCTCTCTGGGCAACCTGTTCCTTGGTTATCTGCACAGTAAAGATATTCTTCCTCACATTCCAGTGGAGCTTCCTGTGCATC
>WBNO01004182.1:226954-248778 GCA_013400575.1 Peucedramus taeniatus
GCTGGAAGGAATTAGTTTTGTTGGTTAAGCACCAGATTCAAGCCTGCTACCTCTAAAAATCTATTTGGAAGTTTTAAGAGGGATTTTTTTTGTTTGTTTTCTTTTTTACTCGACCTTACTGCTATCAAGTGGCTACTTCTCTAAACAAACTCTCTATAGGCTGTTGGCTTCTTTTAATCCCTGTATAAGGTGTTTTACTATGATTAAGAGAATCTAAGCATTCTTCAGATGTCTACAGCTTTGGAATTTAAATTTAAATTACTTCTAGCAGAAACAAATCAAACTTGCATTGCAGACCTACCAAAAATACATTAATATATATTAACCTGGAAGTTCTTGGTGGAATAAATTGAGAGATTCAGTAATGCTTCTCTCAGCAGTGTCATATCCAGAGACATTTAAATTCATTTTGATTTTAAATTGAGTTTCTTTCTGAATTCCAGGCCAGACCAGCATTTCTCAGCATGCTTAATGAAAGCATCTGCTATGCTGGACTGGTGTGCTATGCAAGTAAGTGAATGGCTAAGAGAAGTGAGGGACTGAAGACAATAGCTGAGCCCAGGATTTGGATCAAATACGAGTGTCTTCTGTGGGTAGAGAAAATGGGGTGATGGGAATTTCTGGCATTGTTTTTGTCATTCATGCATCCATATGGTGAGGACAGTTTTCACAGACAAGGCAAAAAGAGAAAGAGACTGGAGTCTTAATCAAATTCTTCATAATTAGGTTCCCCTTTTTTTATTTACACAAGAAAGAAGTCTGGAAGGACTGACCTCTCATTCACATTTGTGCATCACTGTGTCAGAAATAAGACCTGTTAAGCTAAAGGATAAATTAATCTAGCAGTAACATAACAGAAACAAAGAAGAGAATGTCCTTGTGCATAAGCAGCTTCAGTTGATATTAAAGGGAGCTGATACAAATATAGACTCTCACCAACACATGTGCACACTTACATTTAATGTATAAGATCAAGGTTCATTTTCCTTTTGGCTTTGGAAAAGGAATTCTGTTTACAGTAGGGCAGTGACATAATACTGCAACATAAGTTACCCTTTGCATTGATATAAATCAATTACTTCAACTTTTGCCATGTCATCAAAAAGCAGCCAAGAAATTTTGCTTTTTTAATCAGAATCACTAACTTCCATATGTAAAGTACTATTGCCCACTTTCTTAGCTGATTTTATGATATAACTGTCCTTTTTTTAATCATTTCTGCGTGTTTTTACCATGATCAGTATATTAAGTATATTGTTGTTTTTGTAGTATTGGTAGTCAGATTAGGAAAGATCAAATCTCTCTCCATTTTGGTAAGCACTTCTATGAATAGGAATTCTAATCTTCAGGCTCAAGATCCTAAATTTACCCACTAGAAGCTGGATGTAGAAGCTTGCATCTCACTGCATCACTTGTTAACATCTCACAGTTAACAGAAGAAAAGAAATGTTTTCAATTCATGTTTCATCTTGTTCTGAAATTGGCTGTATGTCCCAAGTCCCAAGTCTGCTCTTTTATCTCTTAATTGGTTATAGAGGAAACTCAGGAGGAGCAGCTCACATGTAGAGATCTGTAATGCCCCTATCTGTTTTAAGGAGAAACAATTCCTTCAGAAAAGTAGAAGTTCAATAACATGAAGAGATCTTGCTTAGAAACCATTGAGTTGATGTCAAGGTTTTTTTTTCATTTGTGGTGTGGCTCCACCATTTGCTGTGTGTGTGCTTAGATCCTTGTGCTGCCTTTTCCCAACATCTGGAGAGAGGACACATACCCTAAGCAGGGTTTTTACCCAGCCAGTGAGTATATAAACTTCACAGGAAATGTGACATTACTAGGAGAAAATTATAGCAGTTGTCCCTAGTAAAACCTGCTGAGTTTGTTTTATTCAGGCAGGCTCCAGTAGAAGCAGATGGCCATCATCTCTGTCATGTTAGGTGGTGCTTTGGGAAATCATCCTGAGAAGCCACCCCCTTCATAGAAAATGAGCTCTCATTCTACCTACAGTAAGTATTGGGCTGGAGGTTTAAGTGTGTTTCTCTTCAACAGAGCAAGAGGAAGAGCAGTGTGGGTTTTGCCAGGCCTCTTAAAGAGAGATTTGTAAAGGTCTTAACCTGTCAGCAAGAGAGAAAAGTAACTTGTTCAATGTTAAAGCTAAATACTGAATGCAGTAAAATATAAAACATTATGTGAACTGTGGATGGCACTGCACAGTCTTTTATTATGGACTTGGTTGTAATGACTCTCTCTTACAGTTCATTTTGGCAGAGAAATGAGACTCCCCCATCTCCTCCCTCAGAAAGCCAGTTTGCAGATCAGCACACTGAGCATAGTCTGGTATCACAAGTTATAATAAAATATGTGATAACACAGCATACTTGGCTTGAAGTTGGTAGATTGTCTGTAATAAACTTTCTTTATTTTGTGCTGTGAACACAAAAACCCTTGACTGAGTTGCAGTGTGCCACTACGGTGATAGTGATTGATTCACCAGATGCTGTATTCTAGATAGTGCCAGTTGCCAGTGTCAAATCAATACATACAGCGTTACCCCTTTACAGAAGGTGAATTTAAGGAAAAGTCAGGGTTATTATAAAACATGCAAGTTTTTGTCATTTAGGTTGAAAACCAAAATAGTATTTAGCAGCTTGGCTTAAAATGGAGAGGAGGATAGCAGATCTCAGCCTCATTCTTAAACAGAGTTTTTAACACTAACATTGAATGTATAGGCTTCAAAGAATTTTGGATCTAGCCTCATTGTTCTTTTGCAGCCCTTAAATGCATGCTACAAGCAGAAATAAACACCTACATAGACTCTTTTGGTGTTAATATCTTTGCAAACATAGCAGTCATGCCGTAGTGTGATGTGTCAATTTAAAGGAGTTAAAAAAAGAAAGACCAAGAAGTGTTTGTATGGAATATGTGTTGTTTTCAGTTCATTTGTGTGCAAATGTGCTATTCAGAGGTTCTCTGAATTTCTCATTATATTTTCTCCTTAATTTATAGTGTACTCTGTGTGGCATGGATATTATATTGGTGCTTTCCGAGGCAGTATGCCCACACTGCTACCACCACTTTTAGTGATAATTGAATAGTCACCTACTGAGTCTTCTCTTATTTCTGTGATTCTTTCTATACAGAGGTGATACAAGTAGCAGTTGACTACTGAATCATTCTGAATTTTGGTATAAATGTGTATATTTAAGTATGTGCAATGAACATGTGTACTAACTTTGCTTTTGTTGTCTCCTGAGGGAGTAGCAAATAGTTCTTTGTTCAACTTTAAAATTAAAGTGAGTCCCAAAGTGCCAAAAGAATGGAAAAAACATTTTGTAAAATGTTTCATAACTTGATTTTTTGTTTCATATGGTCAGTTAAAACAAAGGTTCAGGGTTTTCATATCCAAAAAATGTACAGCCCAATGTAATGCAGATACATAAAAGTGAAATGTTTGGATGAAAAAAAAATGGAAACAAGTAAAAAAACTATCTTGGGTGAAAATGGGAAGAGAAAGATTTCACAAAGAAGGTGTCAACAACAACAATTCTGAACTCCAGCTACACTGATCTAATTTTCATTTTGTCACTTAAAGCAGGAAAAGTTGAAGTCAGAGTTAAATATCTCTAGACAAGGGCACAAGTTGCAGAACTCAGGAGGAGTTGCCAGCCTCTAAAGAAAGTGCTGACTTCTTTCCCCTTTAAAAATGAGAAGGAAACTTTTAAGTTGAAACAACAAAGAGAACTTAGAACAAGGACAGAAAATTTGAAAACAAACAGAAAACCTGGAATGAGACAAAAGTACAGTATTTTATTTTATTCCAAAGTATTTGTTTTTCTCTCCAAAGGGATGTGATTTTGTAGCATTTCTCTCTTGAATGAAAGTCACAAAAATTTCCTTCCTCGTGATCAAACAATGAAACTTCATATATTTCAATGGTCCTGAAAGTGAGTTTGAAGTAACTTTCATTTGGGTTTTAACACCTTTTCCTTGATCCATCTTTCCTGTGAAATGCGCATTGTTTTTATTTTTCTTTTAGTTTGTGTTGTATATATCTAGAACGTAGAAGCATCTGAAAGTCCCTATCACAGTTCTTCTGCTGATCCATTCTAAAAATCCTGTTTGCCAAGTCTCTGTCTACTACCAGAAAACTGATGAGTTGCATTATTTGTGCATTAAGAACAATGTCAAATATTGTCTTATGTGTCCTCTGTTTCTAGCTTTTTACTTCAGCAGTAAATGCTCTGTTTGTTCCTTGTAGGCAAGCTAATACCATAAACTACCTTGCATTCCAGTAATTCAAGACCATAATAATGGTGAGGGTGATGACAGGCTGTTCAGACCACTATGCCATAGAATTATAGGAATAAAATGGCCTGTTTTCGCCTTTAGGGTGGTTTTCTTCTTGTCCTTGTTTTTCCTTTGCATTATTCTGTGAGTGTAATTGAGGTTATTGAAACATGAAGAAATTTTCAGTAAAGTTTGTTTGTTTTTTTTTTTTTTTTTACTTTTGACTTATTTAGTGTTGTAATACTCAAGTCAACCAACTAGGTAGTCAAGAAGTGTAATTGAAAATACAGTGTCACCAAGTATGGAGTCATTCAGTGCAATCCAGAAAACTGGACTGGTAAGGAATTTGATCAGAGGAATACACAGTGAGAACTGATGTGAAATGCAGTAGAGAAAGGTTTTAAGGATAAAGGATCATTTTATTAATTTGCCATGTGAAAGAGTATTGAAGAGCCCAGAATCTTCAAATACTTTACTCAGGAGAATTGGAGGAGGGAGTCAGAAGAGAGGATTGAGATTAATATCTCAGTTTTTGGTTTTATGCTTTGAGTTTTGTAAAACATATGCATTTTCATGGTACGCCAAAAATGGGAAGTTTTATTGTATCTAGATCTGCATTTATGTTCTGGCTATGTCTAAAATGAAGTATGCATATGTCAGAGAGTATGTACTTTGGAAATGAGATCAGTACTGGCAAATATCCTAAGCTGTATTCTTGATTCCTTGCTTATTTTCAGTCCTGTGTTTGCATCCTTACAAATCAATTAGGCAAAAATTAAAATGGCAACAACTGGAGGTGAGGAACAGTGTAACTGTTCAAGTACAAGTTGCATTATACACACCTTTTTTTGAAATACAAATTGTAAATGAAATAGCAGATGACATTATGTAAATTCAGTCCTCTATCAGCAATTTTTGCCAAGTAGTGAAAATATAGTCAGAATGGTGCTTGGTGGATTTGCATTATTGCACATCTGAAAGTCTTAAGGGTAATAACCATTCTTAAATTACTTAGTAATATCATTTTTTCTAATTCAAACTAAAGTTTCAACAACTGCTAATTGAAGGGAATTAACTAGGCATGACTATTAAAAACAAACACAACCCATTGTCAGTTTGATCTTAAAAGTTAAATTGTATGATTTTTCCTTTTTTTAATTTTGCTGGCTTCATGCATGTCACCCTTACCTTATGGAGTTTCTGGGGCCAATGTTCTCATGTTCATGTTGATCATCAGGAAAGCCACATTAACTCTTATGAGAAGATGTGATGAGATCCAGCTTTCATCCAGAAAACAATTCTTAGCCATGTGTTTTGATGGGATTGGAAATGAAGATTGCATTGTAATGATACTGCAGCAAGATTGTTTTTAGCAGACTGAATATACCCTTGGGATTCTCTCATATGGACTGAGTGGGAACACTTCACATCATGCGATAGTCCTGTACCTCTGAACATATATTTTATTCAGGATTCCTGCTTAGTTTTGAAAGAACTGGGAAGACTGTAGAATAAAAGAAGGCAGGTTTAGAGGAAGGGATCACTATGCCTGAATCATGTGTCAGACACCTGGCACAGTAAATTGAAGCACCCTCCCTTGGGGTGGACCCTATGTCATTTTCCTCATTTTGTTTAATACAATAATGCAAGAAAGGCAAATACTAAGAATGTTGTTACTGGTGCATCACTGAGATCCATGTCATGGAAGTCCATTCATATAAATGAGTGCAGTCCACTTCAAATGCTGGAGTTCAGACAGGTCAGAAGCCATAGCAATTGCATTATGTATGGAGAGGCCTTACAGACAAATAAACCTCCTGCATGTCATATGCTAACAGAAAGAGCTGATGTTGCATTTGGGGAAGAGAGGGCCAAGAAGCAGAGGATTAATAA
Organism: Peucedramus taeniatus; assembly: GCA_013400575.1. NCBI lineage: Eukaryota > Metazoa > Chordata > Aves > Passeriformes > Fringillidae > Peucedramus > Peucedramus taeniatus. Next base: position 233,132 of record WBNO01004182.1, read on the forward strand.
TGGGAAGAAAGCAGCTGGATAAATTTTAAGCTGCTTGAAAAGCACATTTGCAGCAGGACTTTTTTTCTCAAAACATTTTCACTCAAATCCTGCAATTTTCTTTCTGACAGAAATTTTCAGGTTCTGAGTATAACTTGCATATATTCTGTAGAATAGTCCATACAGACAGTACAGAACTGTAGCCATCCCAGCATGTGGGGAAAAAAATGGTTTTGGAAATCTGGATACCTTCAGAACCTCAGAACCACAAAGGCAGGAGCTGTGTGAGTGCACCATGAATGCATGCAAAGGAGGAGAAATCACTCCATGCCCTCCTATCAGCATTTGTTATTTTAAGAAGATGAGGGGCAAAAGCAGAAGATAACTAAAGTTTTAAAGCTGTGTGCTCTGTGTGATTCTAGTTAATTATTCCAATCACATAGCATGGGTTATGTATTTATGAAATATGCCAGCAGACATGGGAACTGAGTTAAACCTATTAACAGTGAATCTCTAAAGAATCCCTACAGCTTCCCATCACTCAGTATCAGGCATTAAGATTGAATATAGGCATCAACATAGAAGATTCTCCCAGAGAATGGAGACAGGCAAGTCATCATTGGGCACAGAATTCTTCTGCTCAGAATAATTGCCTATTTGCTCTGCATTCTAGCCCTATTCCTTGAGCTTAGATCTCCTGCACATCTAGTTAGAACTTGCAGAATTAATATCAGGTTTCCTGTCACCTCACTTATTACTTTTGTCAGTGGAATTCAAGGAGAAGAGTCAAAAACTTGTTTTTTAGAGGCTATTTCTTAAGGACTTCTGGTTTTTCTTTTTTGTTTAAATAGAAACCTGTCCGTTAGCATGTCAGGTTATTTCTCTTGGCTACACTGGAAAGGACATCTGAATAAATTGCAATTTTACAATACAGGTATTGTTGCTTGGAGATCATTATTGTGTTATCCTTTCTAACCAGAGCCACACCTTGCAAAAAAAAAAAAAAAAAAAAAAAAAAAAATAGAAGNAATAGGTTAAATAGCAGATTGGATGTGTTCTCTTTAGACTTCTCTTTCAGAAGGCTTCTTCTATTCTGAGTCTTAGTGCATGGGAGCAATCTTTTGAATAGGACAGCAATACAAAAATGCATTTAATTTGTTTAATGCAGTGCTAGGAAATCTCAGTGGGTCTTTGTAAAGAATGATGATATACAGATGGCGTATTGAGAATCTTCACTGGAAAAAAAATTTATGTCTCCCTCCTAGTCACGTAGAATTCCAGCAAAGGACACAAAAGACTATTGTCCTTTAAACTTTTAAGTAGTTTTCTTTAGAAAGATGACCTGCATTTTCATGCATTTATGAATGGAGTGGTGGGTGGACCTGCAGTGCTGTAAGACCAGTAATCACAAGGTCCCGCTGACTTCAAATTATATTGGCTGAGAAAAACTAAAAAACCCAGTGTAATTCTTCATACAGATGAAGTTTGAGGAAATTAGTACAATCCCAAAGATACACTCAGAGCAATTGCTACCTGCTTTGTTCCAAAGAGTGTAAATGCTGTTATAGCAAATAAATTACTGGACTTAGTTAGTCACTGCCACTGCAATTAGTGACTGTACTGGAATTCTTACTACTTCTCCCCTCTCAACACTGAGACTTTTTCATTGTTTTCTGCACAGTCATATATATCCCTGAAGTTTTAGCTGTTATTTCCTCCTCTGTGTTATAAAAATGTAATTATATAATTTTCATTTCCTAATGATTGTCTCTATGATCTCCCTAATCAATAATTAGCTAATATATCCTTGCAAGACAGTAACAATGATAGCTAGTAGCTTGACAGCAAAACATCTGTTCTTATGCTGAACTCTCTTGTTTGGTCTTAACTGTTTACATGTAGCAAATTTTTTTAAAGGTTAAAATACAAAAAATTATTATTAACTCCCATCATAATTTTGGACCCTTCTTGAAGAGAATGCTTGCGAAGGAGTTTAACATTACGAAGAAAAGTAAAAAATATGGGTTGATTTTGCTTTTCATCTGTCATTGATCTTGGCTTTTTCATTATTTTAAAATATCATTCTGTATATTATTAAAGTGAAGAAGCTTCAGATCATGCAAAAATCTTCTGGAAAACAGATTTTATATCGGAATTGGAAATAAAATGAAAAGTAATGAGAAAAGAAATTAGGTTAAAAGGCCAGAAAACCCATTAGAAACTGTATGTTTGTGTATTATCTAGCAAATCAAATGTCAGGGGAAGACATTTGTGAAATAATTATCAATCATTTAAAACAAAAAGGAAGGAAACAACAGAAGCCTTCTTTTTTATATTTCAGAGGGTAAATCCAGGCTGCTAAATCCATTAATGAAGTAATTATATGATATGGCATTATTCTGATTTTAAAAGACAGTTGCACTGTCAGTAGGTTTGCTGGAAAACTTCCCCACCCAAACATCATTTTCTATTCAGAGGTAGAACACTGTTGCTGAAGTGAGGGGTTTCATTTCACACACAAAGAAGAGACCATTGAAATGGTGCCCACCAGGGCTGGCAGCACAGTTGAACAATGCAAATTGAGCAATGTTGAGAATAAACGTGGAGTGAGACCTGGGGATAGACATAGGCCTTGCCAGCAGGAAACTTGGCTTTGCAGAAAATATATTAGTTGCGAAGCAGCAAGACAGTAAATTCATGGAAGAAAATGAATGTTCTGTTTTTCCTTCAGAGTTCTCTTGTGATTTGGTTTTCTGCATGCTGGTCTCTAAGACCCTAGTGAATTTTGTCTGTACTTATGCCTTACACTGTTTGACATTGGGACATAGTAGGAAAATCCCAGAGGTTTGTGGAAGTAGATAAATTTGGGATAATCAACTGTACCTTGCGGTTCTTGAAATCAGGCTTCAAAACTTCTTGAGTATAAACAGGGACAGGTCTAATTACAGCAAATTTTATTAAGTACAGACTTACTTCTGTCTGTCTTTGCAGTAGCATCATCTTTGACTTCACGTGAAGATGACAGGGACATGAACACAACCTCTTAGGTCACATTGCCCTCTAGGGATATAGATACGAGTATGAGCCTGGAATAGCTAAATATTGCAGTGAATAAACAGGTTTGTTTGAGGCTTTAGATAACTGCACGTTTACTGTTCTGATGTTATGTGTTTTAAAACTTTCTATCCATACCAGATAATATAGATACGTATATGCACATATGTTATGTAAAAACATGTATAGAGAAATGTGTGTGTGTGAATTGCATCCAGTCCTTATTATCATTACAAGCTCAAATTGAATGAGCACTGTAGATCAGGCTGCCTTCTGATAAAGCACTTAGTGCTTTGATGGTGGCATTGCAAACTTGGATCGGTGAATGAGATTTTTCCTGACACAGACTGAGGTGGGAAATGAGGCTGAGAAAATGGTGCAGAACTGTTTGGGAAGGGTTAACTTGTGAATAAATACTGCACAGCAAGTCAGGAGATCTGTACTCAGTGACTGTGTGACACTGGACAACATCCATGATCCCCATGCTGCATCTCATCCATTTGTGAAACAAAGGAAATACTTCACTGCCTACTGGGAGAATGAAATCATTAGTCCTTGTAAGGTGTTTGCAAACAAAGTCAGTGATAAGCACTTTAAAAACCCCCACCTCATTTAGTATGCAAAAAGGGGCAGCAGAAGTTACCTTGGAGGAGCCTGGCATGACACAGCTTGAGAATTACGTAGGCACACTCGTACCCTAATCCTGCAGCACTAGAACATGTTGCATAATGTAAATATGAATAGTTCAGTTTGTATGAGAAGACTCTCCTACAGGGGTATTACAAAGCAGGAATAAGAGATATAGGATTAAACCTGGAATAATTCTGTGCTCATTTTATATGCTATGTAAACACAGTAAAAACTGATAATAAAAGTAAGCTAGTTTGGTCTAAGTTGACCATTTCAAATAAATACATTTTTCTTCTGGTACTATAAAGCAAGTCTTCCTGAAATGTTATTATGGTTTGGCACATAGGCACCCTTAAAGCAAAAGCTTTTGCCTAAATGTGCTTTCACCTTTACTTATCCACTAGCAAAAGCAGACTGTTGCAAACAGGCTGTGCTGAGGTGTGGGTCACCGTGTTTTCATCTGATGTCGCATGTGTTTGTAATTCAATCCAAGTAATATATTCTGTCCAGGCTAGTCAAAAACCCCATGCATATACTATGTATCCAACCAGTAAGTTTCCAGAGATCTCATATGACTCTGTCCCCCTGAATGCACAGTTTGATAGAGCCACATTAATCATGTGGCACATGTCCCAGAAGTCCAATTCTTAGGGCACCTCAGACAGAGGTGGAGACAAAGAAATCTTACCTTTTTCATCTCCTGCTCCACCACCAAGTCCATGCTGCCCTTTTCAATACAGCTTCCTCCACCCTTGCCATAGGGTCTAAGAGTCACTGGTTATCAGCTTGTCCTTCTCAATTCAGAGCTGAGCTTTAGAGCCTGAGACTTTGTTCTCCCCTCTGGTAGCAACCCAAGAAGCAGAACTGCACTGAATAGAAATAACAAATGTGGCTTAATGGCAGCTCTTTTAACCACTGGTTGTCACTCCTTTTAGGATCAACAATCAAATGGAATCCCAACGCTGAGTAAAATCTAGGGTTCCATTTTTCCTCTCCTCACCACTTCTGTTAAGGGTATAAAAGCACTTTGTACCATAGTTTATTGTTACAACCGAGTCACATAAAGCAGTACAGTATTCTAGTGTTGTGCTAATTCAGTAGCGTTAATACTAACATCAGTCTGTTGTGATTCATTCGCTGGAAATTTTATTTGTGTGCAGATCCTAGCTGAAGTATTTGGAGAACATTTGATAATTTGGCTAATATTCATATTTTCATTACTCAGTCTTTACCTCACCCTTCATTTAAAACTCCTTTTTGGTCTTCTCAATATACTCAAGACTGGGATTTTTCCTCTGTCTCTAGTTGTGTATCAGAAGGCATTCCTCAAAAAGTTTTTTTCCATCTCACTTAGTTTGCTTGTCTCTTTCCAGGTTGCAAGGTTCAGCACTAACCTGCCTTTTCATGACAGGAGAAAGCCATGAGGCCTCTGCTAGGTCTGCCACATTCCTTGAAGTAGAAAAGTTGTTGCCCTTCAATTTTTACTCTGCTGTGCTGTCTTCAAGTCTTATTAGCAACCTGTTCTAGACTTTGTTTTCTGTCTCCAGGGAAATACTACATTGTAAGCAATAAAGCTGGTAAAAAGGAAAAAAAAAAAAAGAAAGAAAATAAAAGAAAAAGGAAGAAAGAAAGGAAACCAAGAGGCAGATTAGCATCTCTCTTAAAGTGAAAAATAAGCTCATGTTTGCAATGAACTCTTCTTAAGCTGATAGAAATTACAACCCAGAGGTCATACACTTAGTCACTCGCAGCAGAATGTTGTCACTCCCTGCTGGCTGATTCATGAAATAATTTGCTGTGAAGAGAATTGCTGTTTCACATCAGCTGGAAATGGCTTTTGCCAGACCAGAATTTGATACCGCTGTTGAGTTACAATCATGCTTTGAATAGAGTTGCACACAAGCTCATCATGCCAGCATGGCTGCATCCATGTGCCTGTAAACCAAAGAAGGATCCCACTCAAATTGGGACAAAACATTAAAAAATTATCTGTTTTAGTGTAAGCAACTATTACTATTTCTCATAATGTAATTTATCTGGATGAGAGGTCCTTGCTTTTTCATCGTTCACGTAGTCGTCTCTAATTTTATTTTCTGTGGTATGTAAGTGTTGGCTCATCCATAGAGTTTTGAGATAAGCTTTTAAATTTACTTTAATAACAGAGCCTTGGTATTTTTGTATGGAGGAGACTCAATAGTCTCCCCTAGTTTCTTTAGTGATTTGATGCCAAACAATTGCCCCTGAGACCATCCACAGCCTTAGTGGGTTCCTCACAATGCAACAGAATAGGTCTTCCTTTTCTGTTTCCAGATAAAACATCTTTTATAAACTTCTGTCATTCTGTTTGCTATAGGCAGTGACATTTAAGCAGCCATTTCTGCTAGAATTTTCTTTTTGCGGCAGTCTCTGTGAAGTGTTAGTGAAGGCCCCTGTTTTCATCCAGAAATGGAGGACATGAGTTGCATTTGCTGTTCTGTAAAGCTAGAACATTTTCAAGTTGAGAAACATTGCTTTCCCTCCTTTTCCTATTTTTTCATTCATTCTGGTAAAGTGTTTTTCTTTGCATATTTCTATACCTTTCTTTCCCTTTCATATATTCTTCCTTGTGCTTGGCTCTCTCATCTTCTGATTATTCCAGTATTTTTAACTGAAGGAGTAGAGGGCTGATTTTACTTTGCCAATCTTAGCATTGAAATCCTACTCTTTTTATAATTTTTGTGTGCATGGTAAAGTAGAATCTAGTATGACCTTCATAAAGTCTCTGAGCAATGTATTACAACATTAAAAATTAGTCTATCACTCAGTCTCTAATATGCAAGTTTGCTTCCTTGTATACCCTCAGATGAGAGCTCTGCAATTGAAAATTTCAGAAAGGTTTAGTGTTATCTGTTTAATATTCTATGATATTGTCTCAGATGATAATAAAAGATTTTTAAGCTGCAAGGGATAGAATTTTCCTTGTGTCGTAGCACGTTAGTGTTGGTATCATCAACACATTTTGAAAAGAGCTAAGAAGTATGAGTAAGATCTTCCATTGTCTTGGGAAAAGATTAAAATTTTACTTTTTTGTCTTTCCCTCAGATAAAGTGTCATCATAAATAGGTGACTTAGTGGAAAATTCCCAGTGAATCCACTCTGCAGTTTTCTGTCATGGAAACCACAGGTACAGTTGTGCCTTGAAGGCAGAGGCTCACTTCAAGCTGGTGCAAAGCCTCTATGTCCTGACAGGAGCTCCAGGTGGTCATGTGCTACAGGGCCTTTCTGCCTTCTTGCCCTTCAGGGAAATGGGAGTTACTGAGCATTTTTTTTTCCAAGGTCTCATTTTCGTTTTCTAGCACATAAGTGTCTGTGCTACATCTGCTCCCTACCTTCAGGTGCTTGGTGAGGGAGGCAGTAGCCATTCAGGACAGTTAATACTCAAAAAAGTCTGTCTTTCAAACTCAGGGCTTGGAAGTTGCCAGGAAGAGCAGCCAATGCATCAGGCTGGAGCTGCAAGGGGTATTCATGTGTCCCATGGGTGCTGTATAGTTTGGAGTCCTTGTTCTGAGCTGCTACTCGCCCCTTCTTCTGGGGAGAAGAAGGTAAAGGGTATCAGCATCCTTACTTATGTATTGTTTCCAAAGTATTCCCTTCCTCCTTTTGGGCCCATTTACAAAAGAAGATGGTGAGAGCAAACAGTGAGGTTTTGTGGTACACAAATTATTCTGTCCAAGGTGTTTAGCATGACTTGGTTATTCTCTACCACAGCAAAATGAACTCCTGCCTTTAAGAATCAGTCACTGTTTTTTAAATGCTTTCTGCTTTGGAGCCTATACCCAGCTCTGGTTTTGTCACAGTCAGGGTCAAATCCACTTTTTGAAATTATTCCTTCATTGAAGTGAGAATGCTATCTGTTAGCTTCTAGTAAGCTCCTTCATTTTAGGGCATACATATTATTACTTTCAGTGAATGCAGAAGAATAAAATGAAAGAAGGGCAATAAATTAATAAAAAATTCCCTTCAGATTTTCCTTCTTTCTCAGACTAATGGCAAAATGATATGGCTGAGCTATGTCTTAGATTATCAGTGGTTGGAGTTTTTGCTGCTGCACCCAGCAGTTGTTATTAGAATGTGTGTTAATTAGAACTGATTTAAATAAAAGAATTTTCACTAGGCAGTCTGAGAAAAAAGGTCTGAATATTTCTGAATATTTTAAAACTTTTTAACAGATTGATAGCTGGTTTAAAAAAATAGCTTTATTTTACATTTACACTGGAATATTTCATGCATCTGCAGTGATCATCTGCAGTGCTTTTAGAAATAGATTGTTTCAACTCGGATATCAAGAAGGTCATGTTACTACTTTGATGACACACAGGGCATCTTTACCCTAACCAAATATTTACTGATTGTATATATTTTCTACTGCTACTCTTTAACAGGCTGTGAGTAGAGCTGTAAATAGCATTAGCATTATATATATATAGCCACTTTTTTTTAATTACAGTGACCATTCACAAAGACACAACAAATGTGTCTTTCCCTAACTGGGAAAAAGAAAAAAGTATTATTAGAACACATACATGTGAATTAAATAAGCTAATGGTCATAACTGAAGCTTTTTTTTCCCCTCATGTAGTATAGCCCTGGGTTGCATAAGCTCTTGTGTACATTAATAGCACCCACGTGTTGGAGTGTAAGAAGGGAATCCCAAAACTCAACTTCAATTATTAAACAATAAATGTGTATGTGCAGGAATCATTATTATGCTGGTGGAAAGAAATAATTTCATTGACATGAGACATTTGTCCAGGTTTCCTTTTTATATTGAGAACATGTTTGAAGAGGTTTTTTTGTCTCTCTAGTGTTAGTTCTAGCAGTCATACAGAGGAATATGTGATGGTAATGTTTATCTAAATAAGTACAAAAATAAAACTAATAGAGAACATAATAAAATTAAATTTATAATAAATAGATTCCACACTAGATATTAGAGTAACACTTAAACAGCTACATGAAATAACCTTTTATGAGCAGAACCAGAATTAATTATTTGGATAGCAGAAATTCTAATAATTTTATCTCTGGACTGTCAGTGCAAGTAAGTTTTTCTCAGAGGCAATAGCAAAGTCTCTGTGATCAATAATATTTGTTTCTGAGAATAGTAAAAATAGATTTTATAGCAGAAGCATAGAGCTATTGTTTTGCAAAGCAGCTTTGGATAAAAGCTTTGCATTTGTTCTTTTCTCCTGAGACTACTAAAGAGAACACTGAAAAAGTAAAAGGGGTGACCATAGAAGCAAGCAGGGTCACCCATTACCAGGGATTCATTTTATTTCCATTAGAGAGGAACTAGAAAGCATATCACACTATTTGTACCTGATTTTCCATTATAAATTATGGTACATGAGATCATTTAAAAATCACTCAGCCTTTCAGATGAAGCCGCCTCTGTTGCTGTTCCTTAATAATTGAACAGTAAGAAATACAAGATCTCCATTTTCATCCAACTAAAGTAACTCATGAGATGGGAGAGGAGAAAAAGGTATATGAATTACAATCTTCCTAAAAGATCACAAGGCAGTCTCAGAGGGGGATTTAAAGAGTGGTTTTGGATTCGCATTTCGAGGGTCAGGTTTCCTCAGTGAGCTTCTACCTGCAGATTGGAGTCTTGGGACACCACATAGCTGGTATATCAACCACAGTCGGTTCAGGGGCACCAGTATGGAGTACATACAGTAAAGTGGGGTGCTGCTGGTTTAAATATGTGATACAACTCAGACCTTTCCTCCAGTTCACTTCCTCAGTGTATGAATTTTCAGATTTAATGCTTCTCTGGGATGACGAGCAACACAGTAAGACAGCAGAACCTCCCTGTGCAACTTTTTTTCCCCTGAAAACTGGTTCTGATGACAGGTTAGCCATTTTCTTCACTCTCTTTGCATTTTGCCAAGGTGAAGAGATTTCAGCTTTAAGTTTAAAGACAAATAAAATACAAAACCAAAGTTTGTAAGATCTATTCCGGCATAACTGCTGTCATATTTACTTCCAATGAAAGTGTTCTAATCAACTTCACTGGATCTTGGGATCTTGGGTTGGACACTGTTTGCCTAATCTCTATTAGTTCCTTGTCACACTCAGCAGAAGTGTGTGTCTGTGTGGTAAATCATGCATGGTCTAGAAATTTACAGTGAAAGACAAAAAAAGGTTTTTAAATTTTTTTTATTACGGGAATGTATTTTAAGTTTGGCATTTTTTTCATTTTATTTGGAGGAATCAGCTCCTGCCCATCATGTAGTTCAATGAGCATCTGATGCAGTAAGTCAATAGCCTAAAAGTGGTACAAATGACCCTTCTGGTTTTTTTCTTCATTTTTTCCTTTTAGCTATATAAGTCAAAATCCCAGACAATAATTAGTACTTGCAAAAATCTACACAAACCCATAAAAATATAATTTTTGTTGTTTTGTTTGGTTTGTTTTGAAGACTGTTCACAGTTGTCAGCTCTTGTCAATGGCAAGAAACTCTTGACGGAACCATTGTATTATCATAAATCTTTATTCCACTGATTATTTGCATAGTTTCCAGAAGAGCTACATAGACTCTTTCTTCAGTCTATTGCTTAGTTACTCTGGCAAGATAAAAAAACCAGGGAACTTAGGGCACCAAAGTTCCACACAAAAATTCTTCAGACAGGGTGGGTGGGTTTCTTCAGCATTCACCTTTTAACCGTGATGATCGAGCAAGTCAGAGGCTTTCCTTATTTAACATAAATTTACAGTTCAATACTTATTTATTATCTATCTCACAGATAACATGTGAAGCGATTCCAATGACTTGTAACAAATGCTCCTCTTCAAACATGATATTGTCGCACTTCTTTTGTACATGGCTTTTCCAATAGGGCACGAATCCAAGGGAGTCTATCAAAGTGGTTTTTGGAGGAGATATTAACCCAGCTGAATTACATGTTTTGTAATTAGAATTGGCACATTAAATGAATGTTCCCTAAATTTCAGTTTGTAATAGATCCTATTTGAAAGTTGTAGAAAAAAAACACACTGGGTTTAAGCATAGGTGTGTGAAATTATTTCTGCAAACTGATGCAAATGCTTAGTTGGTTTGGTTGCACAGTCATTCAGTAAGAGGATCTACTCTTTTGCTGGAAAGGCTCTTGGAGAAATTTTAAAACTGCAAAATAAATCACTCCTTCCACTTCCTTTTCATCCAGTGGTTAAAGACTGTGAAGAGCTTTCACAGCCCTGGTTACAAAGGATGAACTACAGCTGGAATTTTTCAGCATTATGCTGGGGACCTCCAATAGGGCAGAACTTTCCTGTATCATCAAGTTTGAGGAAGGTGATTTCTCTGGCAAAACCCATGGTCCTGAGCTGCTCATGCTTATGCTTACCTCAAATTTAAATTTGGGTTCAGTAGAGAGGCTTTGGGTTCAGTGAGAATGTCTAATTTCTGTGAGCTCTGCCTTTTGTTTAAAATAAAGGAAGACTCCAATGTTAAAGTGCAGAGTATTTTATAATTATTTAATAATTAATAAAATTAAGTAATAAAATTCCAAATTCTATTCTGGATTTGCTCACCATGCATTCATTCTTTCCAACAGAGACCAGCACTAGAGTTGTATGAGAAATGGAGTTTGGTAAAATAAAAATAGACCATCATATTACAACATTTCAGCATGATTTTAATACTGTATCTCACTTTGGCTATTTTGATTGATTTAACTTTCCATACCATATCAAAACATCTGTTTCTATAACCTTTACAACAGTTCCTCCTTATCAGCAGATTGGAATGGAGCACTTTAATAGGCCTGAATCAGGCGCTCCCAGTCCGCTGTTCCATTGAAAATTTGAAAAGGAAAATAGTTTAAAAAAAAAAAAAGAGACTGTAAAATTAATGTTGCAGTTTCTTATAGAAAGGTGACTCCAGTTTCTGGTATGCTCTAACAAATATTTATGGACATTTTAGTAACAATAAGATTAAGCAGAAGTTTTCCATGTAGCTGCTTGAGTGTTTAGATTGATTGCAACGAGATCTGCTCCACACTTCCAAGTTGGCCTGCTGTTTCTCCAACATACACATACATGCATAGTTACCTGGTCCACCTGCTTTAAGTAATTTCTGTTTTACAGGATAGAAGTCCTAACTTTGTGCTTGACACATTATTTCTCTCTGAGATTTATTTTTCTTTTCTAACATGTTCTTGCTCTTTAGAAACAATTATTATATAAAAATATGAAAGGATTGCATCCCATTTCTTAAGACAAAGAGGTGAATGAGATAATTACTTAAGCTCTGATGAAATTTATCAATAGTAGATCACTTCCTTTTTCTTGTTTAACCAAATAGATGTTTGCTATATAGTTTTTCCCTTTGGTGTCTTTTTCTGTTCCCCCAGTTTCTATAATTATGTTGTAAAAACGAAGTTTTATAGAAACTAAAATGCAATGGTAACTCATTGTTTTGCTTTCATAATCATTTGTACAAATCCAGTTAATATCATGTAGTTAAGTTTAACTAAAATGCTAGTAAATCTGCAAAGATGGAGAAAGGCCTTGAGGGGAAGCTGGATGAGGGGAGGCTGAGGTCACTTGGTCTGTCCAGCCTGGAGAAGAGGAGACTGAGGGGAGACCTCATCACAGTCCACGACTTCCCCGTGAAGGAATGTGGAGGGGCAGGCACTGAGCTCTCCTCTGTGGTGACCAAGGGACAGGATGCAAGGGAATGGCCTGAAGTTGAGTCAGGGGAGGTCTAGGCTGGGTGCTAGGAAAAGATTTTTCACCCCAAGGGTGTTTAAGTACTGCAACAGGTTCCTCAGGGAAGTGATCACAGCACCAAGCCTGACAGCTCAAGAAGCATTTGAGCTACACTTTCAGGTTCATGGTGGGACTGTTGAGGCTGTTCCATGCAAGACCAGGAGCTGGACTTTGATGATCCTAGTGGATCAGGATATTCTATGAAATATCCTATATATGGCTCAACCTCTGTTTAAAGCTAGCTCTTGTAGACATTAAGAGTCTCTCCTGTGACATCATATCCTGTATCATGGACTTCTGGGACAAAATCTATTACTCTGTCCTTTAACAACTCCATGCAGGACAGGATGAAGTGGTTATTTGCCATATTATTTATGGTTTCCTTACTCAGCTAACACTTTGTCCTTACATGTCCTTTTCAGTCATGTACCATCTTTTGTAATTCTTCATCTTCATTTCCCAAGAGCAGAATAGCTATGGTTTTGTTTTATAATCTTCCTTGAAGTTTGAGTTTTGTTTATTTATGACTTTGGGATGAAAAAGTATTGCGTGGCAGGACTTTCCTAGAAGCCAGTGGACTCACTAGAGCAGAGAGTGACTCTATTGATGGGGTCCTGGAACTTCTACATTTTCAAAGCTTACAACAGCAACATTAATTTTATAAATAAACTCTGCAGGCTCTGTAAATACCATAGTCCTGCTGGGTACATCCATCTGAGCCCAGATATTAAATCAAAACTTAAACTTGCTCTGTCCTGCCTTGCTCTACAGCTTTTGTGTCTCTCATGTCTCCCTGTGAAATACTGCCTCCTTACAAAACGGCTTTGATGTTACCATAAGGTGAAGTTTTTCTTAAAGGCTAGGAATATTTGATCTGTAACAAAGAGGTTGGTTCTTACATGAGTGTTTCAATCAGATGTTCTGTGTTATTTGCACATGAAAATGTTACCAAACTACCTAAAATTTGGAAGGCAGTTAGGAATTAAAGTAGTTATCAGTGCTTGGTCAGTTTGAATGCTTGGTCTAAGTGTCAACTCAATTATTACTGTGCCCAGTTTTTTATTGTGGAGGAGGATTTGCCAAGGCTGAAAAAGAAATTAATCCAACTTTCTCATTAAAACATACTTTGAAAAAGATCATTAATTGTGCACTGACCATTCATTGTCATACCAATGACTTTCTAATTATTTTTCTTCACATTAACAAAATAGAGGTGGTAAAGACCCACATGAATGTTCACAATGCACATGGCTGTTTTTACTGAAAATACTACTTTCATTGTTGCAAAAAATGAGAAGAAATGACTAAACTCTTCCTGACATGCTGAAAAATATTCTGTCTTCAAAAATATTCATAGTAAAAGCAGCTTAAATGCATAAAAATGTCCTGTTACTGCTTTTTGTATATGTAATTCTTGCCATTGCTGGACAGATGATGTTATATGACAGGAGGAAACAAGCTTTTCTCTGTAACTCTTAAGACAGTAAAAGTTTCAGAGCACCTGAAATAATGAAAAAGTCTCACCAAATGCAAATGACAGCTTTCATCTTCCTTTATGAAGCACATGCTCATGAATATATACATTTTTGCACATGTAGGAGCTCAAGTGTATCTGCCTTCCGATGAATGAAAGAATACGGAAATTATGTATTCAGAATTAGTTAGAAGTTTGCTTTATTTTGTTGAATTCCCCAATTTAATTGAAATTCCCTTCCTGAGCTTGAACATTTCTTAGAGCCTGCCAGATTTGAGAAGGGGGCACTGTTACCCCTTCTCCTTCCTTCAGAAGTTTCTGTGCTATTTAAGTACTAGTGTTGCTTTTGGTGATACTAACAGCCTTTTGGCAGTTCTATGCTGTTTGTCTGCACAATCTGTCCATCTAAAGTAGCAGAGCATGAGAAGCTGATCTCCTGAGGGAACTCCAACAATATCGACAGGCTTGATTGACATAAAACCAGTCTCTCTCTTTCACCTCTACTGAACTCTTAGAGTAAATTCAGGGCCTGACTGAAGTGAGATAGGGTTTTAGCCATTGACTTCCATGGGAACAGAATTTGAACACTAGCAGCTACTGCCTTCTCCTAAGGCAGCCCTGAATATCTTGGCAAATGCTCTTTAGAAGCACTATCAGTTTGATCCCACTTCCTTCTCAAGACTCAAAGCCAAGTTCAGGACTATTTATGTCTTATTAACTAGAGAAGGCTTTGGATGGGAACTGCAGCAAGCATTTAAATCTTTGCCTTGAAAAATGGGTTATGGCTTAATGAACCTTGTTTAGGTTAAAGCAGTTATTTATTCTTGATATTTGTGTTTGTCCCTGTCAGGTAGAAGTCAGTGAAAGAGCAGTACCTTCTATCTTGAAGAGTTTATCAGGATGGAATAGCCTGAAATTTGTTTCAAGTGAATCAATTCTCATTTTTTTACAGAAAAATAGCAACAGTAGATTTTCCAGATATGCTTCAAAATACCACATATGCTTAAAACTTAGAGGATGTCAAGAACCATATAAAAAGATCTGCTTATCACTTCAAAATGTGAACATCTACAGATATCCAAATTGCATTTTCTATTAAGTCAGAAGTACAAAAGGTGAGAGAAGAGGCAGAGACACAGGCATTTATTTTCAGTCCATGTGTTCATACAGAGGAAAAGGAGAAAAGTAAAAATGCGGTCCATAAATTGAACACTGTCTACATGAAATGGAAAAGAAACAGAAAAGTTTAAAATATTCCCTTTTTTCTTTTCTCGCCTTCTGAAGTATTTGGGGTGAAATATACCACTTCTACTGCAACCCATAAATATTATTCATCTAATGTTGATATTGTTTGTCTAATTCCTAAATATTTTATTTTCTGAATTGATAACCATGGTACCTAATTGTGATCCTTTTCTTGGCTGAAGTAAATTTATTATTTAAAGCACATTGAAAACTTAATGAAACCATTAAAAAAGAATTCTGCTTAGAAATAATTATGCTCATGTGTTGGAATGGGATGTGGTCTTTCTAGTATCTTCTGTTGCTCTGTATTTGACCAGTAAGAATGATGGTACTAATATTTGGATGCATCGGATCTTGGAAAGCCTAGAGGACCTTTCTTAAAAAGCATTTCTAGAAGGCTGAAATAAACCATGATTTGAGCTCTTCTGTGTACTTAGAGGAAAATCTTTGAGCTCCCTAGACTGTTACATTCTACTTTATGTCCTGAAAGAAGAGAGATTATTAAATTGG
>WBNO01004183.1:0-29381 GCA_013400575.1 Peucedramus taeniatus
ATTTTTTTTTCTTTATTGAAAAAAAGAAAACAACCACCTTTCATTACAAATATTTTTCATTTTCATTCAATTTTATTCTACTTATTAAATTAAAGAGAGCATGCCTTTTCCTCTCATCACAGTGCTGCAGGAAGGAGCTAGTCAACCATCCTACAAGCAGCTCATGCTCAGAGAAAGCAATACTGGGCAATTTTGCTAGGCTTTGCTAGAGAGAAATTATCCAGGGGGAGGAGAAAAAGCATGTTGCTGTAGGAAGGTGTTGTTCTATCCATGGAGATCACCCTCAGGAGCACTGAGGGACCGTTGCTTCTCTGGAACTTTGGCACTTCCCAGGCATGTAGTGTGACAGCCACCATGGCCATGACACAGGACAGGCTGGCAGCACCTGCATCCCTCTTGTTTTGTAACTACCTGAGATGACAGGAAGCTATTGACCATTAAGTCTTTTTTTTAGTAGTTAGTAGTCATGGCTTCTGTGACAGAAAAGCCTATGGAAACCATGGTTCTGCTCTGCTATTTTGGATTTGGCCTGTGGCATTTGTTTGTATGTTGTGGGAGGGTTCATGCAAGTTGTCTTCCTTCCACATCTCAGTATCATAGTTTGCTGGTTTTTCTTGCTGCTTCCACATTAGTTTTTTCTTTCTATGCAATATCAGCTTCCCCTCACTGATGATCAGAGAGAGCTCTGCTCCTGGCCATGGGAGGAGAAAACCTTGGATGAGGACTGATGACCAGCCTCTCCCCAGGGAGGCCAGAAGAGTGGAATGCTGTATTGGGTTTGCTTGGTGAGGTTTTGGTAGCTGGAGAGGGGGCTACAGGCATGGATTCCACGAGAAGTTGATAGAAAATTTCCCCATGTTTGATGGAGCCAGTGCCAGCTGGCTCCGAAATGGACCCGCTGTTGGCCAAGGCTGAGCCCGCCAGCAGCAGTGGCAGGACTTCTGGGATAACATATTTAAGAAGGGGGAAAACTTACTGCACAAAAGCAACTGCAGCCAGAGAGAGGAGTGAGAATGTGTGAGATGAACAGCCCTGCAGACCCAGGGTCAGTGGAGATGGAGGTGCTCCAGGCCCTGGAGCAGTGGCTTCCCTGTGGTGCAGGCCATGGAGAGGCAGCTGTGCCCCTGCAGCCCATGGAGGAGCACAGTGGAGCAGAGATTCACCTAAAGTGCGTGGAGGAGCCCACACCAGCGCAGGTGGAGGTACCTGAAGGACCCTGTGGGAAGCCCAGATTGGAGCAGGGTCTTGACAGGACCTGTGGAGAGAGGAGTCTACATGGGAGCAGGGTTGCGTCGCCCTGATTTTCTCAAGTTTTACTAAGGCTTCTAATATTTACATTCTTTACACAAACTTTCTCACAACACTTTATGTAAATAACTTATTGTTTTACATTCCTTTATAGGAGATGAGCAACCTGATGGACAGTTGGGTCGCCCAGTGACATTGAGGAGGTGGCACTGGAGCCCTCCAATGACACTGGGATTTCAAAAAGATATAAATATGGAGTCAGATGCTTTAATAAAGAGTTTTTTAGTTTGCTTGGACCAAGACTGCTCCGTGTTGTTCTTGTGTTGCTCCTCGGGGAGGGGGTGACAGGGTTGCTGTCAGGACTTGTGACCCGTGGGGGATCCTGGAGCAGCCTGTTCCTGAAGGACTACGTCCTGTGGGAGGAACTCATTTGCTTTAATGAGCACTTGGTTTCCAGTCAGAATCAGTCTTCCACAGATGACTTTTACCTCCAAAATGCTCCTGGTGGGGCAGAGTGCCAGGCTTTCCCACTGCCTGTGGACTCCGATGAAGGCTGCGAGGGATTAATTCAAATCTATGTGGAAACAGGGTCTTTGTTACCTGGTGAACCTCAGGTAACACCTTCCATCAGTCCTGCAGTTTTACTCAGACCACCTTGCTGGTGTGATTCCCTCCAGCTCTCCCTGAAAACCCCACTGGTATTATGGTATTTACAGCTGAAGTGCTCTGGCCACATCAGGATAAAGATGAGCTGGTTTCTTCTGATGAGTCTTCTTGAATGACCTTCTGAAGCTTGAGCTCACTGCCCTACAGGACAGTATGCAAAGTGCAAAGTGAGGCCACCATATGTTTTCCCTTGGTCAGACCAGACCTGAGGGAAAACTCGTGGGAAGCTGTTGCTATATCGCAGGCATGTCAGGAAAAAAAGTGGGAGAATGTACAGGCTCCCAGTGGCAGAGTGGACAACTGTTTCCAGCTTTCAGAGGGACAATTAATTGAATACCACTGTTGTTTACTTTGCTGCTGTTGGGGTTTTCTTCTGCTGTGTAAAGATGTAGCAGCAGCAGCAACTGCCAGGCAGCAGTCATCTATCCCAGGTCTAGCTGCTAATTTACAACATATATGTGTAAAGGGAAATATTAATTTTCAGCTCTACAAAATGAGAGAATTAGGTGTTGTGTCCATAATAGAAAAAAAGAATTTTAGCAATATAAACTGTACTCCTATTAACATTGGAGTTAATATGCCATTTTCTTAATTGTATTTGATACCATTAAGATGGAACTGTTTTGTTTTTTTTTTTTTAACAATAACTGCAATTGCTATTGTGGTGTTCTTGCTTGAATTTTTAATGAGGCCAGTGAAACAGTATTTATCAATTTAATTTCTCTGAAGTATTTTATCCACTCTAGGATATTAACAAAAAATTATGTAAAAGAAATATCTGAGACATGAAGCAGAGCATATTACCAGTAATTGAGCTTGTGCTTATCATCTTTACATCCTCATAGGTATATGTGGTTCTTTGTAGGCAAATATAATGACATTCCTGTGCTTTTTCTTTAGTATGCAATAATCTATCAGCTGACTCATTCTCCCAACTTGATTTTATATCCTCAGATAATCTAATGTTGAAAACCTGGAAAGATGCACCAGACTGCTTACTGTGATGAGTAAGCAAACAGCATGCACTTCAGGCTCTCAGTGGAAAGGGAAGGCTGTATTTTAATCTCAAACTCACAATTTGGTATTTTCATACCACATATTTTTTAAAGATTTCCACCAAATTTTCTAACAGATTAAATCTTGATTAGCCAAGGGAGGAAAACAGGTCTGTGAGATGTTGTTTGAATCAAGTATGCCCCTATATCCACTGAGAGCATGTCAGCACTGTAACAAAACTCATTTGCAAATGCTTCCTGCTGCCCCCATAGCCATAGTTCTTTCCTAAACTGGGGAGCAGGTGTTTACAAAACATGAGTGTTGATTCCTAACACAGTGATAAGGACGAGAAAGAAAGCTAAAAACTAACAGCAGAGTGCATCTACTTGGCAAGTTTTGTGTACTTGAAGAAAAGACAGCTACCAAATTGGACTGGATATACGAGCTTCTTCCCTTCATTTGCTAGCTTACTTTCCCCTTAAAGATGCTTGCATCCTTTTCTGCTGTTACTTGTCTGCATGGAATGAATCTGCTGTATTTTGTGCCAGAAAAAATGAGTTAAACAGAAATCTGATTCATGAAACTGGAATCTTGAGAGGAGAAGCTTCCTGGCAAAGGGGACTCCTCTCCTCTCTGGTCTGGTTAGTACTGATGATTATTTTGGAAAGAAATACTTAATAAGTAACAAACTATAGAATATAAAGATATATCAGTGTAGGAGATGTTACCATCACCCTCAAGGCACAGTGGCAGCACAGCCAGCCTGTGTTAATTGAAAGAGGGTAATTCTTAACCCTGCAGTCCATGTGACTCTGGGTACATGGAAAATTTGTCTTTATAAGGGCATGGCAAATTCCTTCCTTGCTTCTAGTGCCACTGGATGATCTGTCTACTGTGTCCAAGATGGGTGTAGCGATTTCCCTGAAGCTGAGCCACAAAACATCTGCTGGAGGACTAAAGGGAGGACAAATTCTGCGAGTAATTCATGGTGGCAGATGATAACAGCTTCCACAGGGCTCTGGGTTGTCTGCTGTGGGAGGGGAGGCAGGCAGCTGGGGCCCAGCCCAGCTCAGCAATACCACCTTCAAAACAGCCTGGGCTGCTTTCCTTCGCCTCTCCAGGGTTTCATCCCCACACCACCACACCTACTGCCCACCATGTGCTCTCCCCATCCCACAGTGGAGGTGCTCATGGCTGGAGACTCCTCCTATGGTGTTCCATACATGGGCACACCAGCTCATGGCTTGTGCTCCCCTCTGAGTCCCTACAAAGACAGGGTCAGGCCACTGGTTCTGTGCCAGCTTTAGAAAAGCTTTGGTAATGTTTAGTACCTCCAGAAATTGTCCTTGTGAGTTTCTTTGTTGTGTTCAACAAAATGCCTGTAGGCCATGTGTCCTGGGTGGGTGTAGGACACGTTAAGAAATCATGATTTCTTTTGGTGTAATCTGCTGTCAGCCAGGGACTGTAAAATGCACAGAGCTGCAGAGGTACTTTGATGTCATTAGCTTAGAAAAAAAAAAAAGTCTCCTGTTATAAAAACAAACAGGCAGCTGGCTGTACAGTGGTCACAAATTGGAAATGACTAGCAGCTTTTAAAAGAAAGTCCATCGTGTCTGAAAAGTATCTAAGAAAGAAGGGGAAAGAGCAGATAAAGCAAACAGGACAGGCAAATGATAGTACTTTCATTTTCTGGTAGTGTGCCAAATTTGCAATTGCTGGATATTAGCAAGGTGAAAGGTGTGAATTACAATGACAAAAGAGTCATTAGGCCAATTTTCAACAAATATCCTCAAACTTTGCCTTGTTTCTGATGTAATATAATCTCATTTTAGATCTATGTTTATGTTAAAAGGAGTGAATTAACCCTCTTGGTAATTGCAGACCAGTTCATCCTGCTTTTGCTTACTATGAGGGAATACTGTCACGGGGCAGTTGCTACAGAGCACTCAATACACCCTGGCTGTTTTTGCTGCCTTGCACAGGCAATCACAATGGCTCTGTACTGACCCCCTAATCCCTCTGATTTGTACACCCAGGCAGCAAACATGGCTAAGAACTACATACAGTGGAGAGTTTTGTTCTGAAGAGAAAACTGTGATGTGGCAACTCACCAGGAGCTGCTCCAAAAAAGTCTTGTTTCCTCTGTCAACCATTCAAAGACTGGTTTTCCAATTCTGGGGTTTTTTGCTCTTGAAATGGCTTTGGGCTTCACAGCATGTTTCCCTTAGGCTTGCAGTGCAACCTGTTTTTTTAAAACCCTACTTACAACCCTTCTCAAGTGTGATCTTCATTCTTCATCTGCCTTGGGCTGTATGACCCCCTAGTGCAACCACTCCTAGTGGAATCCCAGTATTGCCACACCTTCCCTGCCTTGCTCATGGCAAAGCCCAGCTGAGCTTGGAAGTTCAACTCCTAAGGAAGATATATAAGTGATTAACTAATAGTGAAGAGTTTAGCTAATAGTGAAGATTAACCTGTGAAAAGTTTTTTCAAAACATGACTGATTCTTCTATTCACAGTCATTATACATTATAAAAAAGGATGAAATGGGTCCAGTGTTCTATCTCTGAATACTTCTTTAAAAGCACCTGTTTGTTCTTTTCAGCCTAGATCTCCATCACTGTCTGGGAGCAATGTTCTGTGTGATGGGGAGGCTTTTTTTCTTCTCTTTCAGGGCCTGCCTTTTTGCACTTCAAACTTCTCAGTAATTCTCACAGATCATTCAGCCTCAGTAGATTTCTAGATTAAATAACAATAGTTTGGACTCGTTTTCTTATTTTTTTTTTTTACACTGTGATCAAATGTGGGAAGAAAACATCCTTTCAGACAATTCCTAGCTGAAGGCAATTCCTGAATATTTGTCTTCCCTAGTGTTTCTTCAGAGCCTTATCCTTGTCTCTATTTTGCTATTTCTTGTTTCTTTAAAACTTTTGGATTTGCCTTATGCGTTCCCCAGAAGACCATCACACAGAGAACCTGAATCCCTCAACACTGTTAATGAGCTGAATTGTAAGTGTTGGGACCATAATGAGAAATTCTGGTGCAAATTCTCCCATGTTTAATAAGATTTATATTTGTTCTTATACCCCTAATGGTCTATTAATAGTGTTTCTTTTCCAGCTTCACTCACAAGCCTACTTTTCTGAGACTGTAAGAATTGTAGAACATTCTGACATATTTCATCAAAACTAGATTCAAAACCTTTTGGGGGTGTGGGAAGAGAGAAGGAGGACAGGCAAGCAGAGACACACTGAGAGAATGATAACGTAATCCTTATTTTCTTAGGACAACAGACCAAAGTGTATCACAGACAACTTTTTTGTCCTCCACAATATTCCAAAATAAAAATTTAGTCAATCTGAATAAAAGGTCACAATTTGAGTTTGTTTAATGAAAACACTTCAATTAATAAAAAAGTGTGTTTTTTCATTCTTTTTACATTGTCTGAAATCTCTCAACTAATTTCTTTATTCACCGACCAAGATTAAAAAAAAAGCATTTAAAAGAAAAGCAGGGAAATATAAATCTTTATCTTATGTAAGTAACAGGATCAACTCTTTGTTTTCTGATTATGATGACAAAGGCCATAGCTCTTCTGTTCATCTGTATTTTCAATGCAAAACCATTCTGAGTGTTGCTCTTTCTAAGCAATGATGCAATTCCACTGTTAGGATGGAAAGCTCCACAGCTTTCTTAAGTAGGGGATCGTGCTACAGGTTTGGGAGGTTTTTCCTTCTTTCTTTCTATTTTTGGACTTTGATTAAAGCTGGTGAAAATTACACTTTTCCTTCTTATTGGGAATCCAAAGATTCTGAGTAAGGACAAATGGAGAAAAAAAATGTTTTAAATGTTCCACAGTGGCAAAACAAAACAAAAAAATAACCCAAAAAACCAACAAAAAAACACACAAAAAACTCTCAAGACCCCTTCCAAAAAAACCCAAACAAACAAACAAAAAAACAACAAAAAACCCAAACCAACAAAAAAAAAGTTTTGGAAGCAGTTAAAATCTTTTGTTTAGTAATAAAATTGAGTTTGAAAGTTCACTTTCCACTCTTGCCACATGGCTTTTAAGATCCAATGAGAGGAGGCACCAGCTGTGAGATAAGTTTGGAAACCTCTGAATCAACAGGGATTTGAGGCTTTCCAGCCCTCTATTGCAGAGTCTAAAGCAAAGGTTCAGGGAAGCTAAAACTTCAGGGTTACCAGCCCCTTGTTTCTGCAGCAGAAATTTTGGGGATTATTTTTCACTCCATGTGGCAAGGCTGTGCAGGAATCTGACTGAAAAATCCGCAGGTAATTACAAGCATTACAAGATGTGGGATCATCAGAGCCCACTGAGTATCTTCTCAGGAAGCGTCTATTTCCCTGTTCTTTAACAGTTACATTTTGGAGAACCATTTTAGTTCTCAGAAATTGAATTTTCCAGTAAAAATATTTTGTTGGAAAATCCCATTACCCTGATTTCTGCTGCCTTTATTAGACAGGTTCGTTCTGAGACAGAGGAGTTTGGGAGCAAATAGGTTGTAAATGTGGTGGACTTGCAGAGGGCAGAGGACTTACTACTTAGACATCTTGAGGTTGCACTATAATAGGTGCTGTCCTACCAGGTGCTATGACTACATCTTGTGTATTATACAGGTTTAGCCACATTTTTGTGAGCTGTTAATGCTGAGTTGCAGCATACGCCTTTGGAAGCAGTACAGTCAATGCATACCTGCTTAGAGTGAGAAACAAAAAAGCCTCAAATTTCCTCTTGGCTGGCTCCTTCCTCCTCCACCCAGCTCGCTCCGTGCCATTCAAAAACAGAAGTTGACATCTAGTCATTTTCTATTGTTGGAAAAACAGTCATAAGAAAACCCACATCCCTTGTTGTAAAGGCATTGGAAGGTTGTGGAACAGGTAAATTTGAGGACTGCTTCTTTTTAGATTGTTTGCAAATGTGTCATCTCCATTTTTTGCCCTCACCTACTATAATTTTAGCAGTGGTAGCAGGAATGGGCACCTTAGCCACTTTCTAATCAAATTAACCATGCCTCCTCCCACTCAGATGGAAGTCTGGTTGGATTTGCCAGCTTGGATTTATGCCCTATGGACATGAGTTCAGAGGCACTTTACCCATTCTCACAGCTTTAGTTGGCTTGTTGGTGAGGTGTAAATTCTGTGGTAGTTGTTTGTGATACTTTTGCATGGCTGCACAAAGATAGATTAGGTACTGCATCAAAAAACACTGAGTTATTTAACACAGCTGAGATGATCAGACTTGTTATTAAATGCAGAAATCAGAAGCAGAGAACAGGATAACTGAGATTGGCAGGTTAGCAAGGAGAATGGCTGAAGAATTTGGATTTTGCTCATTTTATTATCAGGTGAAGCCACATGGGTTTTCAAATATCTATAGAATAGGCAGGTGTCAAACTGCAGTTCTCTTCTGCAGAGAAACTTGGATGGTTCAGGTGCTCTGCTGGGATTTATTAGTACAGCTCCAGTTATTTCAGTGGTGATTTGATACTTCACAATAACTAAGCGGGTTTTGCCTAAGGTATGTTTCATCTCACAGTCTTAATTGTGCAGAGAGAAAAGATTATTTTTAGGAAGTTTTTATAACCCAAAGTCTAATTTTGGCTTTACTCTGGTATAACCAAGAAGAAAAAAAAAATCAGATTTTCTATTTAAGATGCTTGTGTTTTAATAGCTTTTTATCTATTTCTGTACTAAAGTTGTGCCGATTTCCAGCTTCATTAATTAATTGGTGCCATGAGTGTTGCATCTGTAAAAGGTTAATTTTCTAATACTCCCTTTGGAAATGATTCTTCTTAAACCACCAGGTATTTAAAGCCACCTTCCTGTCTGAGATGGATTCACTTTGGGGAAAATCCCTGCATAATTAAAATTTATTTTTGGATTTTTTATTTATTCACAATTCACAATATGCTTGAAACTCATTAGGATCCAAGACTTCCTTTATTAGAATATCCTTGAGTAGGAGCAATTGCAATAAGATTCACCTCATTAAAGACAAATATAACCCTTACAATAATCGACCTACTGTTCACAGTGAAGAACTTCATTAACCAATTTTGATTTGAGGCAGAAACCTGAAAAAGAAAAAAAAAAAAAAACCAAAAAGAAAAACCCAAAGAACAAGACAAAACACAACCTCAAAGTGAAGGTTACAATCTTTCTTTTGTTCTTTCTTTCCTAGTGGCTTTGCCACTAGGTTTTCTCTCCACATATCATATAAGATGAAGCCACTGAAATTATCACTGGCTTCAATAACGTTTTCATGCATTATGTTAGCTGTTCATCCAGTCTAAGCTGTGCCTTTATCTTTGGGACCATTGGTAATGTTGTCATTGAATTGATGTTGGATTCATTTTGCAGCTAAATACATCTATTTTTAAAAGGAGTATCTGTTCTTTTAAGGCTACCCTACTATTTCACATCAGCTCATCCTGAGGATCAAGGCATACAGAAAAGGTAAAAGCTGAAGGGGTGTTCTGCCCCCTCCCTTCCCTTTTTTCCTGGAGAAATGCTGGAGGTTACAGAGCTATCATGCCCTGGAGTGCACTTCATACACCCTTCCCCACTTGTTACCTCCAGCACCATGGCCCAGGCAGGTGCAGAGCAGGAGAAAGAAACTACAGGCTTCCTTGCTAGTTGGACCTGCAAAGTTTTCTACCTTTAGAAATGCCCTTTTTCTTCCAGGACAGGATCCAGTACAGGGCTAAATGCCAGTTTCCTGCTGCTTGCGCCATCAGTTTGTATGTTCCAGTTGTCTTAGAGATGAAAAAGCCACAGGGTTACACTATCTCTGTACAGCACCTAAATTCTCCTCCAAAGAGACTCTTTATATTCAATAGATTACTGCTTAGCAACACGTGTAGGTCTGCAGGAGACCCACCCAAGCCTGAAGAGAATGTGTCCCTAATACACAGGATTGGGCAAGTCCAGACCAAGCCATAGCTTCCAATCATCAGGAGTACCCACAAACGGTGTGTGCAGTAGCAGCCCAGCATTCAGTGATGCTCTACCTTCCCTAGTGTGGGTATTTCCAGTGGACAGGTTACAGATCAGCCAGGCAGAGAGGCATTTCCCCAGTGACCAGCCTTTCCTAGGGTGATATTTCACAAAATCTCAGAATGGGTCAGGTTGGGAGGGACCACAGTGGGTCATCTGGTCCAATCTCCATGCTCAAGCACATTGCACAGAATTGCATCCACATATTTTGTGAATATCTCCAGTGAGGGAGGCTCTACAACCCCTCTGGGCAACCTGTTCCAGTGCTCAGTCACCCACACAGTAAAGAAGTTCTTCTTCATATTCAGGTGGAATTTCCTGAGTGTCATTTTCTGCCCATTATCTTATTGCTCAGTGCTGCTGAGAACAGTCTGGATCCATCTGCTTATAGATACTAATTGCCTCCAGTTTTTGTTTTTCTTGAGGTAATGCAGGAATCCAGCTGAGCAACTGCACACTGTGAACATTTCTTTACCAATACAAATATAGCAGATTACTAAAATTGTGCATGAAAAATACAATTATAAATTAAATTCTACCTTGATTAATTTTGAAGGTCCAACTTCCACAGTGGTAGTTTTGGGATTTGTTATCACAAGGTGCTGGACATTTTGTTTATTGCTGTGATTGAAAGACATTTAGCTCCATAACAAATTAGGAAAATTAAAGCCCTTGAAATGAAGTTGCACCTACTCTCATGAGGCCATACATTGGGGTCAGGAGATAAAAGGTCCTGTCTTTTGATCCTGAAACATAGTCAGAGAGCATTACAGCCTTATGAGTTTGGGAAGTCCAGTGTTTGGTGTTCTTGTGGATTTCCCTTTCAGCCAAGCACAAAAGCACTGAGATACAGGAAAGCTCTAAGAGAAAAGAAGAGGTAAAGGACAGAATGTTGTGATGGCATCTTATTTCAAAGCATGCAGTCCCTAACAGGCCATGATATTTACACCTCTGTTTCTTTCTGAACTTTAAATAGTCTCTGCTACTGGAGCTCTCTGTGACTCTCAAGATTTATTTATCCTGAGAAGCATTATACGTTCAATACTTGCTGTAGTTCTGTTTTGGACAGTGTGACCATCAGTATTTCAGCTTTACAAACAGTTGAATGCAGATGATGAGATGTATATGGGTGTATTGTTCTACATGTGTGCAGGGCAGTTCACTGCCCAGTCACCATCCCAAGTGGGAAGGCAGGGATCATCATGGAGGCACAGCCATCCCAGCAGCACTTGCCATTGGATTTCAGCACAGATGTGGCCAACGAGGGTCCCAGTCAGTTGCTGGTTGATAGTGATAACTGGGAGCAGAGGAAGGTTGCTGGGTTTTATCTCTGGAGATCTGGAGTTGGAGTTAGAGTTTGCTTTCCCTCTCCTTCTCTGGTATTAGAATGGAATAATACACTTTCTGCCTGTGATAATACTTCCTATGTTATTTTTTCCATATCATAATGCACTAACTTCCATTAATTTTCTTAAAGAATGTAATGCTTGCTTCCTTCCTGCATTTGGCATTAGTTAATGAAGTGCTAGCAAATGTTAACTGAATTCTCAAAGATCTGTTCTTTCATTTTTCTAATTAAGGTTTAATGCAACCAAATGCATGTGGGGGAAATCTTATTCCTATATTGGAAACAAATGGAAGAATCAGCATCACATAAATGTTAATTACAAAACTGTTGGTTGATAAAAATAGGAGTAATTACTGTATACCTCAGAATAAACTTGAAGAGCACAAAAATTATCTTGAGCCTAAAATTTAGAAGTCAGTGGAGCAGCAACCTTCAAACTGCTCATTAAAACATGTTTAAAACCCACATTAAACTAATGCAACACACCTCAGTTGAAAATTTGTGCATGTATTTACCATGTCCCCTAAGATTCATCATCTTAGGGAAACATGAAAATAAAACTAGAAAATATCAGTAAGTGCTATAAGTATTTGATCAAGCCTATTGATATGCTTTGCTGATCCAGCTATGTTTCATTAAATGTCACAAAAAATTATGAATTTTACTTGGCTGTGATGATTTTATTCCTCAGTGGTGAAGTAGAACTACTTCTTTATCCAGTGTCAGGGAGCTGTGAAAGCTATGAAAGAAAATGTGGGGTGTAGACCTCATCATTTTGCTGTAGTCCCTTTAC
Organism: Peucedramus taeniatus; assembly: GCA_013400575.1. NCBI lineage: Eukaryota > Metazoa > Chordata > Aves > Passeriformes > Fringillidae > Peucedramus > Peucedramus taeniatus. The sequence goes on from WBNO01004183.1 coordinate 12,072, forward strand.
ACTTTTAGCAATGTCAGGAAGAAGTTTCCTCTTACCTTCAGTGAAGAAATGGATTGGACCCTAAGCCCCCAGTCCAGCAAGTCCTTATGGACACTGACAGCTTCATGAAGGAGCCAAATGGTTATCACAGTAGGAAATGCCAAGGAGAGGTCCAAGGATTGAGTTGGCAGCTGGGGAAAGCTAGAAATCTAGCTCCTGGCTAGAAAAATGACAGCCATGGACACTGGCTATGGGCATGTAGGACAGGTCCAGACTTCACCAGAAGTCATGAGCAGATATAACTTGCAGATCTTAAAGTTTCTGCTCTCAGCTTATACAGGAACTGATGGTTTTTTGTTTGTTTTTTAAATATGCCTCATTTGGATCCAGGATTTGAACCCCCTCAGGGTTGCAGGGGAGGTAAATGCTCAGACCTACCAGCAAAGTAGATAGAATGACAGCTGGCCTCGCAATCTCAGTGCGCGTGACACTGTGTGGCACTGTCCAAACACAGGTGATCTATGTGCGACTATGAGCTGCTCTTTTTCCTTAGGCTCTGCATGTGTACAAATAGTGAGATAGAGACAGGATTATTGCATGTATAACTTCCTGTTATGACCATATGTTTCCAAAAATATTGCTATCATTGTGGGATTCCTGAGAGTAGAGAGGGTCACTATTACACGAGATGACCCAGAACTGGTATCTGAGCTACAGTACTGAATAATTTAGACAAGATTACCACTGTAGCTAGAAAACTAAAATTAAGACTTCACAGCTTTCTGGAGAATTCTACCAAATTCCACCTGCACAAAGGTACTGCCTGTGACAGAAACTATAGTAGCATTGTTCATGTCCAAAGGGAGGTGAAATCCTCTTTGTGATAAGCTTGTGTGTGCAGTTATGGGTGTATCTGTAATTATAGGCAATGAGAAACAGCGTGGCTTGCTCAATAATACACCTCCTCCCATCGTGACAGACACAGACAGGAAGATGCCACATGATGGAGGGGTCACACTCTTATTCCTCCTCTTTCTTTCAGAGCTTTTGGCTCCCCTTTCTGATGTTAACTCATCTCCTGTGTTCAGTCTCAGTTTTGAGCTCTGCTGGCTGCTGAGCAGCCAAGGACCTCCAGCAGCCAACATGTCTCTCAAGCCCTCCTCTTAATTTACGTGGCTTCCTCTCTGCAGAGAATCCAATTTGATCTTCATTGTGAGGCTCAAACACATAAAATACGTATCATCATAACAAAGATAAGTGGCAAAGTAGAAGCAGAGTTTTTGGGAGCATCCTTGGGAAATGGCAAGCTGCTTTCTGAAAAGAAAAAGGCGAAACTTTTGAAAATGATGTTGAAAAAGAACTGTGTGGGGGGGGGCTGCAATACACATCTGAAAGGAAAAATGGAGTTATGGAATGAGATCCTTAGATAGGGGATTTGTATTTTGTGTTTAACTATTTTGGCTATTGCTGCACATGATTTCAGTGTCAATACACCAGAAACCACAGGAGCATCAGCAACAACGAACTCTCAGCTCACTTTACCAGGGCTAATACAGCTGGGAATTCCACTGTTTTCTTTACAGCTAATGTCACATAGTTTAAAACAAAAACAAAAAACCACCCAAATCAAAACCCCTTCATTTCCAGAAGTCGTAAATTGTTATTACCATGCTGCAACCTAGTGTAAACAGGTTCCTGGCCCATGACTAAGGCTGGTCGGCTGCCCTGCAATGCAAACAGCAGCGTGGATCTCTTCCAAAGGCGTTGTTGGATGCAGAAAAGGCTCTGCTTGCTTAGAGTTCCAGACTTCCATTTTACAGTTTCTTGCTTGATTGAAAGCTTCAAGTCTGGGGCATTTCTACAGAGAGCTTGAGTGCTGGAAATCTGGAGCTTTATAAAACCTGCTTTTCTTAGGAAAGAGGAAGCTGCGGGATTACCGGGGACACCCAGGTCCGGGTTTACGTAAAGGGCACACCTCCAGCAAACGAAATAATGCGTCTCCCTGGTGGTGCAAGCCTGTGTAAGTACCAGGCAAGGCGCACAGAGCAGCACGGGCAGGATCGGCACTTTCTGCAGCAATGGCATTTTCCCTCTCCTTCCCCGCGCCCCGCCCTGCCCCGCTCCCGGCGGGGGAAGCGGAGACGGGCGGCGGGCACCAGAGGGCGGCACAGGACTTGGGAGAGGCTCATCAGCATCTTCCTCCCACAGAACGGGGGAAACAGTCTTGCAGTTACCCTGCTGAACTAGTTCTTATCAGCTTAAAAGATAACTTTGTATTTATGTCATTCTCTCTTCCCTTTTTAGAGGGAAAAAAAGGAAACAAAACCTGCAGCAGCATTTCCATAACCTTATGAACTCTCAGAAGTGCTAGGACTCTGAGAGGGGCTTTTTAAATTTTTTTTGTTTGTTTTTGTTTTTGGTTTTGGTTTTGTTTTGTCTTTTGTTTTTTTTTTTTTTTTTTTTTGGGGGGGGTGTTTTTTTGGGGTTTTTTGGTGGTTTTTTTTTTTTCGTTTTGTTTGTTTGGTTGGTTGGTTTTTTTTTGGTTGGGTGGTTTTTTGTTTTTTGGGTTTTTTTGGGTTTTTTGGGTTTGTTTTTTTTTTTGGTGGGGGTTTTCCCCCACCTTTTTCTGAGAACTATCATTTTGTTTGTGACTTTCTTTTAGTAACTTGAGGCCACTTTCACAGGTTTTGCTCTTGTGGTCTGACTGATCTCAGCTCTCAGACTTGTGAAGACTTTTATTGGCTGTGGATAGTCAGAGTATTTGGTGTTGCAGACATACATACTTTTGAAGGCAGTTTGAGTGTGAAGGGTTTATGCGAATTACACTTCCTGCAAGTTTGTCATCAGAGTTGCTCTTGACTCATCCATGAGTTACCCACCTGCAAAGCAGCACTCCTCTCCCACAACCAGCATATTCATGCACAAAATTACTCACAGATATCTTTCTACTGTTGTTCACACCCTCTCTTCAGTTCAAGTGTTGACTTTATTCAACAGATATTTCCTTTGGCATCCAAAGTGAGATTGTGCTGTTCTTTAGTTGTAGTGCTAGAAAGCGAGCAGGGCTGAACAGGAGCTTATGCCGTTCTTTTCAATCATCAAGCACTGTAAATGACCTATGAAAATCCCCACAAGGCAGGCAGAAATGGAAGTGATGCATTTTATGGTTAAAAAAATGCAAGACATTGCTGGTGTACACTGCAGAGATTCTGTGACCAAGCACAGCATGGTCAGTTCATCAAATGAAATTTTACTTCTCTCTACAGTCTGCTTTCTTGAATTTTACACTTCAGAATACAATAGAAGCCCGTAAAGTTTGTGGCTGCCTGGCTGCCTTGGAGAGTGTATCCATTTGACTGGATGTCACTGGAAGTAATGCCTGAGCTCTGCTGTCTCCTCTGTGCCTCAAGTATTCAGATCATTATTTTTTAACATGGACAAACTAGCAACTGCTAGTTGTCAATTTAAATAAAATTCCATGATTCCGTCATAAGAAAGGTATTTTTTGCTTCCAAGAAAGCAGTTTATATTGACTCATCAGTATGGCCTGCTAGCCAAGTATAGCTTTATTCCTCACCCTTTAGTTAAAGGTACTAAGAAGGCAAGTAGCCAACAGGAAGACAGCGAAAATATAGACTAATACAAACCTAGAAAGACAAGATTGGCAGAAACCCACAGTGTTTTTGGCTCTTATAGACTAGTGGTTTTCCTGGCTCAAACTCTTTCAAAACCACTCAAGACACCATGGGATTTTTACAATTTAGGGTTTTTTTTTTCCTTAAATCCTCATGAGTTTGTGGTGCCATCAAAGGAAATGCTATACTTCAATTTCACACAGGTTTCCTAATTTTTTTTTCTAATTGGTATACATTGATGGTAATTTCTATCAGTTTTCCAGGGTACTGAAAATGTAGGCTGCAGTTTTCTGAAGAAGAGTATTTTCTGGAAGGTTATCACCACAAACAAACAAAGAAATGAATAAACAAATAAATAAACCAACACATATTTTTCTTTAGCCATTTAACTGAATGTAAATTGAACTAGGAGACCACACCTAAATTGTCACCAAATGAATTAATGCAACAAGAAAACAAACTGGTGCTTGTAGGTTGTGCCTCAATATAATTCTGTCATTATGTAGAAGCTATATCTTGAATTTTAAATGTTCCCAACTTCTATAAAGATGATAGAGTTTCATTTATATTGGAAATATAAAATAAAATCACAACCTCTCTAGGCAAAGGAGAAGAGCTGGTGGGAAGAAAGCTTTATGTTTGGGAGCAGGGGACTCCAGCAGCCCTCTAAAGCATCGTTCCTTAGATTAGATTAGTCTTCAATATGGATCTCTTTAGTAGGTCCTAGAAATTAGGACAAATGAGTTTCATATAGTTTTACTTCAATTTTTTAATATTACTGAGAGGTCTTCAAACTGGGACAGAGTCAGATAAAATATCTCTCTCCTCTGAGATGGCTAATAATAGTGGTTTAAGGGATTTGTTTCTGAACCTCACTCCCAGTCACCAGAAAAAGAATTCTTTAAATATAATCTATTTGCTCATTCTCAGCTGAATGTATGACCATAATAAAAGTGTTTTCCTCACTTCCATATGCTCAAAAACCCCCTGAAACTCTTGCAGTTTCAGAATGGAAAGTTTTATTTGGTTGATCATACCATCTTATATTAATTATAAGGTCATTTCCTTTCAGAAAAAAACCCCTAGAATTACATCTGAAGCCCCACTCATCTATGGGCCAAATTGTCTTTTTCCTTTCAAGCTATTTATTTTCCAAGCCATTTCTTTATGTTGCATTTCTGCAAATGATAAAATAAATTTAAAAATATAGTGTGTGGGCAGGTATGGTCCTTCACCTGCATTTTAAAGTGGACTAAATCACAAATCTGTCTTCTGTGTAAAGGAAGATTTTTTGCCTTACTGGAAAACAGCACTGTTGACTGTTTAAAAAAGTAGTTTATGCCATTATGAAACAGAAGGGCCTGGTTTCTCAGGCAGTCAGCATCATAGAAATTTTTGCTATGACTCAGCTTTACCAAGTCATTTGAGTTCATGCTCAATTTATTTTGTTGCATTAATCCTTTTCAAGTTGTCCTCAGAAGGGACTGACAGGCAATGCTTTCCAGTGCTTAGATCCCTGGTGTCACTTTCTAAGTCTAAACTCTCATATTGTCCCTGAAATACAATCTGGAGGAGTGACTTCAAGATATTGAGAAAACATGTCCCATAGAAAACTTCTTACACCGTTAGGCTGACAGTGATTTTTGTTTCCTGCATTTCATTTCTCTCCTGTGGTGTCTAGAGTTACAGAGCAGTTTTGTCTGATACCAAAAAAAAAAAGAAAAAAAAAAAAATAGACCAAATGCTCTTTTCACTGGAAATATAAAGGCAATAAAATGATGGCTCTTTAATGAATTTTTTAAACAAGCCCTTAAATCTACTAGTGCATAGAAGTGTGTTTTAACTTCATGCATGTGAAAAGTCCTCTTCAGTTTCCATGGGACTCTTTATGGGCACAGAATAAAGCACCTGGGCATGTACAGTTTAGAATCCCTAAGTACATAATATGATTTTTTAATACCCATTTCAATACAAAGATACTAGTTTTGTCACCAGGGGGGCTTCTTGTTCCCACCCTCTATTAGGATAGAAATAAATAAGATTTAAAAGAGACTAAAATGGTTATTGATTTTTAATATATACCAATGCCTGTTTTACTGAAAAATTTAATGAAAATCAATCTTCATATTTTGTACCCTTGGCAATATGTTCTTTTCAGCATGAAATATTGTATGGAAACAAGTTCTCTTGTTACACAAAGTACACAAAAATATTTCAGAAGTATCTACCTTTGCATGAAAATGGCATACATTTTGTTCCAGTGTTATATAGACTACCAGTGTCAATTTCTTCAAATAATTCTTTAACAAAACTTACCAAGCTCCTTATAATAAGTCCATCAAAAAATTAGAGCTATTATATTTTACTTAAGACTCTTTTTCTAGGTCTTCACTATAAAAAGTAAATAACTAGTTCTGAATATTTGCATGCTTTTGATGTGAAAATCTGTGCTAGTTCCATTAATATTTAGGCAGCTGGTACTGAGGGTATCGACCAAACTTTTGCATGAAGTTTGGCATTCCAAAGTTAATGACAATAGCATTCTACAGCTGGTATCCCACAAAATAGTTTACTATTCTAGCATGGACTACAAATCTTATTTAATTCTACACTAAGATATGAACATTATGAAAGTGGGTTATTTGAAACTGCATGCCTTTAAAAATACTGGATTTTTGTGAGTGTAAGTCTAAACAAATAACACACATCTTCCATGGTGGTAATTATCTCTGTGTGTGGAAGAGACACTAAGATATTTAACTGCAAGGGATACCAGGACAGACCCATGAAACCCCTGAAAGGCATGCACAGGTTACAGACGAAAGGATGCATGGCCCTCTCTGCTACAAATCTCCAAAGACTCCCAGACAAGTGCGACTTGCAGGAAATGCCAATGTTGTTGTTAGGACTCATCACATAAATAAGCACGGGGAGATCACAAGCTCTTCAGCATTTGCTTCAGGCCTGCTGTATCTCTTCCATTTCTTTGAGCTGCACTTCCTGAATTTCACAATAGATGGGAGAAAAGATTTTTATAACCTAAGGTCTATAAATTCAAATTCAGCACAGCTGACAAGGTTGAATTTATTGAACATGCTAACTCAAAGAAACTCTTGCATGTAACAGTTGTCTTGGTATTGACAGGAAGAAATCAGCCAGACCTACACCCTCTCACATATAATATTGTTATATTTCTGTACTACTTTTACCTACTTTTTTTTATCTTTTACCTTCTACCTTTACGTATATGTTTTCAAGGTGAGGTTATATACACACCAGATGATCTGAATAGCAACGTAGGACAAGTTAAATTCAGGTACAGTTAAAATATTCCCCCTTAATTACTTCTTTGGTGTCATTATAATCAATGTAAACTGTTCCATTAACAAGCTACCAGAGAGCTTATAAACAGCTTGTGCTAAACCAGGGATTGAAGGGCAGCTTAAACTCTGAGCTCTATTGCTCTGACAGGATGAGCTTGGGCAATGCTGCACAGCAGTCACCCATGCCAAGGGGCAAACCCTGTGCTCTCATCCTGTGCTCACTCCTAGGAGCCAGCCAATTCATTCAAGCTGTAGACAGGAGAAAGGCTGGCTGGATTGGGTTCCTAATAGCTTTTAAATACCAGAAGCTTTTTGTGGTTTCTTATCAGTAAATGATGCCAAAATTTCCAGGGAAAGAAAGCTGCTGTTTGTTTTATTTATTCTGAGAAATAAATAATTGTTTAAGTTTGTCTCTACAGACATTTGCAGCAGAGTGGCAATGAAGTTCATTCTTCTTATCTCTTTAGAAATATGCATACGTGATGCAGGAGAGGCAAAATGGGAAAAAATAGGTTACCTTTTTATCATTATTTTGAAGTTTTCTTTCCCTTTTTCAAATATGCAAAGAAAATCTCTTGAAGTTGTGTGACATATTTTTGCATATAAGCAGTCAGAAGCTTCATATAGCAATATATCACCCCTTAAACCCACAAACCTTTTAGCAGTCTATCTGAATTACTTTATTACTTCATGCAAATTGCAACTGAAATTAGAAATGACCTTCAGAGACAGCACTGCAAATGATAGGAAGAACATTTGCAATGTAGTCTCTGGGTTTATATTTCCAAAGGACCTTGTAAAATTCTTCACTTCCTTGCCTGTGCTGTTTTGGTGGCCAGTAAAGCAGAGGTCATTATGTTTGTTTTACCTCTCTAATGACCATGCTTTGCCAGGCATGTGTCTGTAAGATACATCACAGTTCTTTAAAAACAAATTGTGTCATGTAGTAAAAGAAATAGTTTAAAAGCATTGTGTCAAAGGCTATTTCTGTTCCCAGCTGTTAAAATCCTAGCACGACTTTGCTATTTTCTTTGCCTTTAGAAAGCTGCTGATCTTATATTAGTAAGTGAGCCTAACTTTACAATTGGAACAAATGATGAAATACAGTGAAATCAATAGTAACAGTGTTAAAATAAATATTGCACAGAAAAATAAATGTTACTATTTATGAATCAGGAAAGGTCACAGGCTATAGAAAATAATGAGCGCATTTATCTGAACTACTGTATCAGAGTCAAAATGAAAGCTCTCTGATCTGAGTCACCCCTTTGCAAATGCTTCTCTATTATATTGCTTATAAAGGAAACAACTTGTGTAGCCTTTGCCTTTGCTGTCACTAGGCATAGCTGTAGGACCCCATCACATAGCCCTCACTCCCCTTGAATTCAAGTGGAGCCTTGTTTGATGATAAAACTATTGCAGCAGGGAACTATATTTAAAACTCAGTGACTCATTCATCTTATGCCCTTTTTTGGAGTCATTAGCGGGTCATATAACTGTATATATTTCATTCAAATTTCCATTTATATTCCCTACCTATAATTGTAGCTATTTTGCTCCAAATGATTCTCTGACCAGAACAGCAGCCTCTAACCCACTGTAAGCAACCACTGCCACCTCCCCTTCCCCTCACCTCCTCACACCCACTTTATTTTGTGGTCTGTTCCTTGACAATTGTTTAACAGTCTAATCTGAAATTTCCAGATAGCAGCATACCAGGTTACAGCAGTGTTCAGTGTGTGCTACTTGGAGCTATTGGATCATAAAGAAGGGTTTGGAGGAGAAGCATCAGGAATCATTTGCATAAAGGCCAAATATGCTACTCTTATCAACTTAATTTGTTTCTTTCCATACTTATAATAGTCTTTCAGCGACTAGAAAATTTAAAAAATTCTTTTGCTTTGCCATTTCCATCCAGTAAAGGAGTTACTATCTTTTTTTCTTTTCCTTTTTGAATAGATATGAAAACTTAAGGTTTGTTTCAATAACAAACACATCAATTTATACAGAATCATATCATGCCAAAACATCTTTATGGACAAGCATCAGCAATGAGATCAACTCTGCTTTGAAAACAGTTTTTGTTAGCTCTCAGGCTTTACAGAGATATAGTGCTGCCAGAGGAAATGTTGGTGATTATGTCATATTGTAATTCAAGAATTATAAAAATTCCACATGGAGTGGAAGGCAGGAAAGGAAGAACATGTGACGGTGCTATATATTTGTTTATTTATAGGGATGGTAGTCAACCAAGAGTACACAAACTCTTCACATCAGCAATTAGCTCCACACAGGATGCATCTGAGCATCAAAAGCTTCAGATCCCAGTGGAACTAGGTGCCTAGTGACATCCAAAATCCTTGTTTTGTTCCTACCTTTCCTAATAAAATGGCAAAACACCTATATGTGACCCTTTAAAAATCAGTATGTCCTCCTCCAACATCCTGAAGATTTCAGAGCCATTAGATGCCACTCTTACCACATGTCTAATCTAGAAATGCTAGCATTCATTTTTTTGCTAGAAAAGTAGGAGACAATGATTAGACTTCTTTCTCTAACCAAAGCAATTCTAAAGGTTGCTTAGGCATCTGGTCACTCTGGGGAAAATATGCCTCACTCTGCTTGGAATAATTAGAAATGAGAACACTTGACTGCAGTGCTGGGACCTGGTTAATAAATTTTGTTCCTATTTACTCTGGACAGGAATGAGTCAATCTAAGTATCTAAAGTAGCAACTCAGAACCTGTTTTCCTATTTTTGCCTTGCAAGGACATCAGCTTCACTGGTGAGAAGCATCCATCATGAGGTGATTCAAGGAGAAGAAAACTAAACACCAATGTCTGGATAGCTTTGTGCTGCCTCAAAGACTAACTTTTGAGAAATCATATTGAACTTAAGAAATGGTTTTGTAACAAAGAGGAAGAAAATCAGGAGGTTATGTTTCTTCTCAAAAGTGGCAAATATTTTAATGCAGTTCAGTAACCTCCAAAAAGATAGCTTTGTGAGAAGGAATATGTAATATTCCAATATTAAATGGGATACTGTAATTGAGGAGTTCGCCAGGAGGTCAGAATTATAAATCTGAATTATTTTAACACCTTTCAATTGATCTCTTAATTCTTCTCTATGTGTGTAATCCACAGGATGATGACAGTCTTTTCAGAGCATCAGATTATTTCTCATGAGAGTTAGTTCATAAGTATGAACAGCATGAAAAGTCAGGTACAACATGGGTATTTAGAAAGTCTAGAGTGGGATTTGGACTAAATCTAAAACTCCTGCATTACAACCCTTTATGTTTACCAGACATTAAACTACAGACCTTGGGGCTGCACCTGGGGTTGGCAATGCACAGTCTATGTCCCTTGAGCTCCACTCCTGCCCACATTCATGTTTGTAGTAACAGGGCTGTGAAACCACAGCTTGGAGAATACCTGGTCCTGATTAGAATCCAGAAGTAAGGGACATAAATCTTACCTACACGCGAGAGCACACATGTGGAAGCAGATCCCAAGTGAACAGAGGTGCCTCTCTGAAGCACCTGAGGCAGAGATGAGAGATTTAAGAGCTACCTGTGTAGGGAGCACTTCCAACCACTGACACTGGCATCTCTCTGCTGAAGGCAGCGACCAAGCACTCCTGATTCAATGTATTGACAGTTCTCCAACACAACATCAACTGGTAAACTTTCCCTACATACTCTGTTGAAGCAGCCCAAGAGCTGAATGTAGGATTTTACTTCAGAGCTGGTCATCTGTGTGTTCAATGCTACAACATTCAGCTTTTAAGTTCTTTGATAAGCTCTGCTTTTTTGTGCCTGTCACAACAAATAGCACCAGACATATCTGAGACACATTTGGAGGGCTCATAGGAGGATAACCTCTCCAGCTGTTTTATATCCAAAATACCTGGAGCAAAAGACCTCATCATTACTGAAAGTTACTGGAAGTTCATAGTTAAATTTAGAACTTCTTCTCATCCCTCCAAAAAAGGAACTCATTAGTATTTTCACTGTATAGGTTTTTAAAACATCAGCCTGCAAAATCAATTAGTCTAGCCAAGCTTTTGACTTCCCCAGACTCCAGACCTAATTCTTTATGTCTTCTCCCCTTAGGTACATTATAACTCCACGTGCTACTGGACTGAATTGTGCTGAATACAAAATGCTGAGGCATTTGCACATTTCATTAAGAACCTCTTAACAGAAGTATAGTTAAGGGCTTTTATGTGTTTGTCGTTTTTTTTTTTTTTTTTTTTTTTTTTTTTTTTTTTTGTTTTTTTTTGGGTTTTTTTTTGGTTTTTTTTTTTTTTTTTTTTTTTTTGGTTTTTTGTTTTGCATTGATTGTAACCTTTAGAAAAAAAGCTGCTTTATTACTCATCTCCTAAAACATAGTTTCCTTGTCATGGGGTGGAGAGTGGGTGGGAAGAGAGAGACCTGTTTTTTTTGGTGGCAGGTTTTTTTCCCCTATTTTTGAGTCTTAATGAACACCATTGTATGATAACACAGGCAAAAGGGAAGGCTTTTTGTTCCATTCATACAGGACACAAAGTAATGCAGAAGCACTACTGTCACTAATTGGCCTGTGTGCCATCTGTTGGGAGGTGCTTTTGATTTTCACAGTGGTCACAGCAGTATCACAAGCAATGCAGTCAGGAACAGTTACCCAGTTAAACACCCTGGGTAGAAATGGTTCACAAAAAACTTGCAAGTGCAGAGTTCTGCCTTTTTAAAAAAGAAGTCTGATTGAAATAGGTGTGTATATAACAACAAATTAGGAGATTGGTCCTTCCAAGAGATTGTCTCTCTTAATTAGAGTGATTTTATAGCATATCAGGCAGTGGTAAAACAGAGGATGGCAGCTAAATCTGGCATACCCTGCAATGTAAATCAGAAGAGCAAAATAAGCTTTAGGGTTTTTTTTTTTTTACCTTTAGGGGACATCTCAAGTCTAATCATTAAGGTTTGTTGGTTGTCTGCTAAATTCAGAACAGTACTTCTCAAGGAACCAGGACAGTGACATGTTAAGTTTAAAGACTTTTATTCCACCTTTTTTATATATATGTGAATCAGGAAAAGAAAAAAAGAGAAGGCACTTACTCAATATGAGACTAAAAATAATGTATTGCAGCATATGATATTCTGAGCTGACTTAAATATCACACTTTTCAAGAGTGTATATAGTGTTATTTTACTTATTTTGGCCTACAGCACAGTGTCTATACTAAAGCTTGTATGCTCACCCCTCACTTTAAAGCTGACACAACCAGTACAAAATTAAAATGGACAGCCTGATCAACAACATTCCCCACCCACATCATGTAAATCAATCAACCAGAACGACAAGAAAAGTGCCCAACACTCCCTAAAGGCTCAATTCCATATCTTTTAAGCTTCAATTAAAGCAGCTTTCTTCAATGCTCCATCTCAAATTCAAATGATGCAGAACTTAAAATGGACTCCTGTTTTACTTCAGGGAGTGGTAATTCTGAAAGGAACGAAGTATGTTTTACAGAAAATTAGCATAGTACCATCTTGCTTCTCTTGTGCAGGTATACTAAATACATATGCTGGGTTGATTTAAATAAGATTTATTTAAATATGCTTTTCATGGTTAATTGCTAAATGTAAAACATTTGCAAATTTTAGACAAAACAAAAATTATTTGACACTTCTTTTCTATGAATCATACTTTTTGATTAAAAAAGATATGTCCTGGAGTGGGAAAATACTGTTATAGGCGAATGAAAAAAAAATTATAGGAGTTCCAGCAATATGTCTCCATCTTTCATAATTTACAATTGTTATATATTACTAATAAGAAAAGCTTTTGAGTGGCCATAAGGAGCAGTAAAGGAAGACTATGCCAAAATGATAATTTGAGATGAACACTTGTCAGTAACAGAAGGTCCAATATTCATGTAAATACATATCCAGTATACTACTGATCAGATAATCAAAGTAGATATAAAAATGATTACTTAATTTTTTTATACACCTACACGCAAAGCAATTTCCCAGCTACCTGTTTTAATGTAGCGTAGTTTAAATGGCTGAGTTGATTGTACTTTCACTGTTTCCCTTAGAAATACTTTTTTACAGCCTGGTACAACTTTCACTGTTTAAGTGTAGGTGCAACATTGTAGGCACATCTCCAGCATCAATTTTCTCCAGCACCCTTCCACTCTGTTTAACCAATATTTCATGATACACATTTCATGAATCAGCACATGACTTGCTTCATACATGCTTGTAACTAAATGCAAGCACTTTCAAAAATGTCAGCCAAAGTGTGGGAGGAGGATAATATCCATGAAGACTGTGCAAGCACATAAATTACTTTGGCCAGACAATTTACTGTCTAACTGCTGGGAACATTCACTGGCTGTGTGTATTCACACTCCCTGTCTGTATTCATTTAAACTGGTGTTTTGTGATAATGAGATCATACTTTAAGCCACTTAGGGTATTTTTTTTTTTAAAGTTCACAGTTGGTTTATGTTTCTAAATTTCTTGTGAACTTGAGACAAGGACAGTGGTTAGAACTTTAGTGTCTCTGGAAGCAGAGAGAAGTTTATTCTGTGCTTGCATATGCAGATCTATCTATAAGGCAGAGTGACCACAGCTCAGATTGCCAAACATTTTTCTTATAGAGATCCTGATTTTGTTACAACTGTGCCAGAATGTAATTATTTGGGATGAAGTTTCGCATCTTGAGTTTCTGTCTCTGGCTGAACTGATCATAATTTTGCCTTTTCAAGAAGAATTAAGATAAAGAATAGCTAATTAAAAATAATCACACAAACTCCCTATTTGTAACCATCTTTTGAGAAGCTTTAGCATGTCCATGATTCTGACAGCAAGGAGTCTTTTGTTGACAAGAAGGAATTCCTCATAATTTGGCTGATTAAGTTCTGAAAATCTGGATGTGCATGTGTGCACACATATTTTATGGAATCATAGAAGGCTTTGTGTTGGAAAGGACCTTAAAGACCTGGTTCCAACCACCCTGCCACGGGCAGGGACACCTTCCACTACACCAGGTGGCTCAGAGGTCAATCGACCCTGCCCTTTCTCGGGATAGAACACTGTCAGCTTCCTACAATTGCACACTTTTCCTACAAATCAATACTGGCTTACCTAACTGCAGAATTTATCTATATTAAAAGTAACACTACTCAGAGGTTTTTCCTCATCTGGTTTTAATCAGTACCTGATCCCTGGCTAGGCAGCTGCTCAAACTGCCCTCAGAGATGTTTGTTACCGTGACAGCACTTCTGGGTGATGCTGAGGAAGTTACTCCAGCTGGACTTCTTTCCTCTGATCAGAAACTGAGCTTCTTTTTTTTCTGAGTAAACTGAGCAGAGGTCCAGGTTGTGATTTCTTTTTATTTAAAGAAGTGCTCAGACATGTGAATAAACACAGGAATTTAGTTGAAGAACCGTGTCCTAGATGTCTTCAGCCGGATACTCAAGAGGATGAGAACAGACATCCAGTCTGTAGGGATTAACATGTGCAGTGAAGGGTGAAGCAGCCGTTGAAACACGCAGTGAATGGGAGATGATCCTGCAAAAAGAGAGTTTGTTTCTGTATTACAGAAAATAATAATGTCTCTGCCACAAAAGGTGAAAATAACAGATACAACTTTTATCATGTTGTTTTTATGGGGTTTGTTTTTTCGGTTGTTTTTTTTTTTCCGAGAGGAATAGTTTTTTTCTTTTTAACTTGAGGTTGTTATTCTCATGGAATTAGTATCTTGTCCACATTTTTGCTTGTAGGACAGGAAAATTAATTAGACTAAATTAATTAATATCTATCTAATTTAGCACAATTTTAACAAGTAGGTGATGAGTAGAGGATTCACATACAGAAGTGTTTGCTATAAGCTGATATCACATTTGGAAGGACAAATCATCTCTTGGTGAGAGACAGTGTTTCTATGGTATCCCGTGTGTGGCAATCCTAGATATTTTTTTTTCTCTTCCATGGTCTTTATCCCTATAGGATTCTCTGCCCTTTCATAAAGTCAAGGAATTTGGGAAAGTGCTTTCCAAGAACAGAATTTTTGAGCTGAAAGTAATTGTGTGCAATAGAAAGCTGAGGTCTGTTCCTATTAAATAGGCAACTCCCAATCAAAAGTGGGGGTTACCCTTCTTCACTGGCATGACTGATAGCACTTGATGAAATACATAATAGCTTTTACTCAAGGGAAGACTGAGATTACATATTTCCTTCAAGGCCCAGTAGTAGAATTTCTGATGTTTGTAATGAAAGTTTTCTGCTGCACAGATTTGGACTTGAGTCCAGGAACTGTACCACTAAATCAAAAGCCTGATGCACTCGTATTTCACCTCTAAAGTCATCAGGCCCTGACTGTGATTAATTGGAATGGATAGGCTCTCATGCCTCTGAATTAATGCTCCTACAGAATTACATGTGACTGTGTGAAGGGCAAGATGCAGTAATCTTCAATATGGGGAGCAGCAGCTTGGCCCCTGGTGGTGTGTTCACTTTGTGTATTTGTTGTGTAGCACTGTTTTCCTGCATTCTCTCTAAAGGAAAAGATGATGACTATCGCTTGAAAAGTACTTTGGAAAATGCCGAGTATCAGTTCAACAAAAACTTAATTTCCTTCCACGGGACACAAAGTGTTAGATGGGTCTAATCCTTACTTATTAAGTAGGAGAGGTTCTGGTGGAAACACACTGACCTAAGGGGCTGATTTGGGATGGAAATGCCAATGCTTTTTAACAATCTTATTGTTCCAGAGTTAAATAAGCTCACATTCTGGAGTAATGTTATAGAATTAGGAAGTGAACTAATTCTCATTTTGAGTCTCAGGAACAGTTAAATAGAATGAAGCCTGTCAATATTCCATTATGATTTAAATGCATGGAAGATTTAGTTTATGTACCTTGAATAAATGTCGGGACATTAGATTATTGGCTTCCTCAAACATTTGGGAAAGATCACTTTTCAGGGTAGATATTAGTGAACACGAGCATGAGACAGAACCATTCAGAGAAGCCTGTGGGAAATCTTCAAAATCCTATGAATCAGCTGTGCTGAGCAGCAGTGGGCATTGTACCTGGTGGGAAAACCTGTGACACAGCTACGCTCCTCCCAGTACTCAAATTCAGATAGGCAGTACTATGTAGACATGCTCAAACTGGCTCCCATTCTTCTCCCTTCACCAGAGCTGCTGCCTTACTGTTACTTTCCCCAAACTAGCCATGAACGTGGCATCCCAAGAAATGGCTCACTAGAAGGGCAGTACAGATAAGCAGATGGCAAGAGCTAAGTTGCATTTTGGAATGCCCCATCTCCACAGCAGACATATTTATACTGTGTGCCGCGGCACAGGGATCTCTGAACTAAGCTTGGAAAGGCAATTTGGAATTGGAAACAATACAGCCATGTCAAGGAATCGTCTGATATGCTTTTCTCAGGCTTGTCTCTGGAGATTTTTTTCTGGATCTGGGTCTCTTACAGGGACCTTCTGGCACATCTGTTTGCTCTCTGCTCCCACCGCTGTATTTGGGTTAACAGAGATGGCTGAAGGCAGGGGCCAAAACAGACCAGGAGAACACCATCCAAGTTTCACACAGTTTTGGAGGGTTTTTCTGAATACTTTAACCCGGACTGTTTCAGTGATCTCATGTACAGTCGCATTAGCACAAGGGCACAAGGACCAAGCACCTGGAAATTTCTTTAAAACTGGAGAAAACATGCCAGGGGATTGCTCGGCCATCGAGGTACTCTGCTTCAGTTAATTAGCGCTGCAGAAAGGCTCAGCTAATTAGCATGGGTGTAGAGTTGCCCTGACACAGTTACTTCGCTCGCAGGACCTGAGCTGATCCCTGGGCACGGCTCCGAGGAGCAGGGACAGGAGGGAAGCAGAGACGCGAGGGGAGCAGGAGGCACCCACGCCTCGGCCAGCTCGCCACGCCTCGCCGGCGGCCAGACCTGCCCTCCTCCCGCGGGGGGAGGCGATCGGGCGGGCTGTGCCCCCAGCTGCGGGCTGTGGGGACACTTCGCACCTCCTGTGTCGGCCCCGTTCTTCCCCAGGCGATGGCACGAGGGACACGCGGGTCCTCGTCCCCTGCCAGGGTCGCCAGCCGGCGGTGGGCCAAGCTCGTGCCAGCCTCTGGAGCCAGCCACTAGAGCTCCTCGTGCCGCGCTGCCAGCGGGCACAGCCCGGGAGGAGCTGTGGGCAGGGAGGTCCCCGGGCGGGACCGCGGCCAGGTGGCGGCGGGGCAGTCCCTGCCAGGGCCGCTGCGGGGTGGGAAGGGAGGCGAGGGAACAGCCCCGGCCCCAGGCCCGCCATCCTCGGGGACCCCGCTCCCGTTCCCCCCGCGGAGACGGCGGAAAGCGC
>WBNO01004183.1:35744-86023 GCA_013400575.1 Peucedramus taeniatus
TTTTTTTTTTTTTTTTGTTTTTTTTTGCATATTCTTACATAGATTGGGAAGGACTGTGCTTCTGGACCTATAATGGTGTAAATAGAGGCACAGCTTTTGATTGAGGCAAGTGTGAACATGTACCTGAAGTTAAGGACATGCAAGTATTTTGGGTTTTTTTTTGCCATGGTTTCAATGCTGGTGGTTTGCAAGAAAGTATCTTTTTGACTGTGTTGCTGATATCCTAACTAACACTCTATTAAGAGCCTGTAGTTAAAGCAGATTGTACTTTGGTCAAGTTGAAGATCAGTTAGCACATTTTAAAGTACAGCTTGCCTTATCTTCACATTGTTCTTTCAGAATACGAGTCCATGTTTACTGTAGGAAAGAAAGGCATCTTTGAACAACCTAGTGAGCACAAGCTGTCCTTATTGGGTTTCAGAGGTTGTAGGATTAGATAATTTCTAGTTTTTGCACATGTTTCTAGCCATATTTATATATATATAAATTTATCTTTATATCAGTAAAGATGTATTAAAGCACTTTGGAAACTTGTTTAAAAACATTTGTCTAACATCCTGGCCTACTGAGTGCATTAAGTTCATAGTTATGATATAGTTCAAGCTTTTATGATGTCCCTGGCTTCTAATTTTTGGGCTCAGTGTGTCAGTGGATTCTGTTGATTATCAAAAGACTTTAAGGGGATAAAATTGTTGAACTCTGGTAGTTTCTTCTTCACACAGAGTTGCCTGGACTACTGATGTTTGATTAAGGTTTCCACCCTTTCCTATGACTAACTCAATTTTAAGTCTTGGTTCTCTCTGTTTGTGAATAAGTGCAGCTGTTGATTAGAACAATCCCTCTATTAAAAATAGTTTAAACCTGGTTGCCATTTTAGTATCTTTCTGCCCATTGCCACTTCCACCTATGACATTCTCAGATGCTTAAAAAGATGTCACAATTTTCACTTGATGGAAACTCATTGGTGAGCTGGACTTTGGGTAGAGCATAAGCCACTCTAAAAATTGCCTTTTGCATTATTCTATTAATAATTAGTTTGAAAAGAGATCATGTCTTTTGAGAATATTTTTACAGAAAGACCTTATTGTTTTAATGATCATAAACCTTTCTATCTTCCCAGCATGGTTTTGTAAATGTAGTTTATTTTGCGCGGTGCCTAAAAAGGTTGCTAAGAATTTAGCCATGCATGACTGCTTAGTTAAAAAACTTAAGTTTTCTGTGTATTTAATAAAACAATTTAAAAAATGCAATAGTAGAACAAGTCAGCATAGGCTGCATGGAAAGGTATGCAACATTTGATGGCTGTTTCATAGAATGTTGCAAGCCAGTGATAAAAATCTAGTACTTGTTTATATCCTAGAATTGTGGAGAGCAGTTTGGGGTGGAATCAATCCTTTCTGCTTTGCTCCAAAAGTATAGGCAATTTGAGGTATCACTGAGAAAATTCAGATGGGAAAATATTAGGCAACTCCTCATCTGTGAAAATACTTGTGATATTGTACTTTGTGTATATAAAATTAACAGCTTTTAATAAGACTGCACATAGGTGTAGGGTTTTATATTTGCAGCCACGATGGAAGTTTTTTCTTCTTCTTGGTTTCAGATTTGTTTGACTTTAGCAACACAGTTTTTCTTTGAAGTAGTTGTCAGAAAGTTTAAAAAGTGAAGGCAATTTCTGTGGGACCACACCGTTCAGAGAGCACTACTGATATGACAAGAAACCAAAAATCTCTGACATATTTTAGAGCTACCCAGAATACTCTTGTAGTAAAGCAGCTGTCTTAATTGTAGCTTTCTGTTCATTAAATTCAATGTTTTTTAAGTTTATTCTCCAGCTTTGGTTAATGTGCTTTCTATTCATATTGAAAATGTACATCTGGAGAAAAGGTAACTATCTTAAGGAAGCTGGTGATTTGGCACTTGGCAGCTGATAAAGTTCCAGGATTTAGGGAAGCACAGTGGCTCATGGTAACGAGGAAATGATTCAGTGTTTGATAGTGGGAAAAGCTGTGAGTTGAGTGTTTTGTGGTTTTTGGAGTTTTTTGTCTCATGCTTTTTTTTAAAAGATAGCGCTTTATTATTTTTCAAATAAATATTTAATCTTTCAATTCATTCATGTGATACGTGGTGCATTTGACCAAAGGTACCAAATAACTGATGTATCGTGTTAAGTGACCTGTTACTGTTCAGCTACAGAGCCTGAACTGGCCAACAGCATTCTGCCTCTTGCCAGTGCTCTGCGTAAGTCAGGTAGTATCTCCCTGGAATGAATTGGGAACATTGTACTTTTGGTGGAGCAGATTGCATAGGGTTGCAGCCCCATGGTTATTTCTCCTTGTCATTAAGAATAGAAGAACACAATTGCACAGTTGTTTAAAATCAGTGCTAAACTGGTAAACCCTGTTTATTATATGTTAATATATATCGGCTTTAGATCCTGAGATAGCAGTACTTTGGATTTTACTGTGAGAGTCATGCATGTAACTATTCTTGGTTTCTAAACAAATTTATCTCATTTCCGAGCCATCAAAGGTTTTGTCGTAGTCAAACAATGATACAGTGGAATATACAGTTGGGCATATTCAGAATTAGGAAAATTTTCTTCACCAAGTGAATTAGCAACTGTTAACTGTTCCAACAGTCCGTCCAGGGAAGTGGTGGAGTCACCGTCCCTGGGGATATTTAAAAGACATGTAGATGTGGCACTTAAGGACGTGGATTAGTGGTGTCAGTGCTAGGCTAATGGCTGGACTTGATCCTGGAGATCTTTTCCAGCCTAAATTATTCTGTGATTCTGGTAAAGGTAATGGATCACTAGAATAATTTCTTCTTATTTGTGTTGACTTCTTGATTCTGAAAACACAATATAAATAATGTTTCTTCAAAACAACCCTCCATCTTCTTGGAGCAAAAGGATTGCAGAGGACTTGTGATTGTTTTATACAGGAAATCAACCTTTCTCATTATGTGTTACCCGTTTTCTTTAGCTTATAAAGGAGGACTCTAACTGTTTATTAAAAGAAGTTTTGAAGGATAATATGCTCTGAAAATTCAGTTTTCAGCGATTAATTAATGTGGTCTTAAAAGCAAGCCTCCAGAATCTGTTGTATTGGGGTCTAAAGTTAGCTCTGTCGCCAAGTGCTCTCAGGAGCAAGCGATTTTGTTACTATTATCAGTTACAACCTCTGTTACTTGTTAACCAGTGCATGCTACCTTGGACTGACTTGGGGTAGTGTCGTGTTGTGTACTACAGTCGTTCTTGTTTGGTTTTGCTTTTTTTTTTTACTGATTACCCATGAAGTAAATCTTACCCAGTATAAAACAACTATCTGAAAATTTCTCTTTTGGGTGTCAAAGTAAGCACCCAAAGTCAATTACAAGCTATGTTAACTTCTATGAAGGAAATAAATCTTCATGTTGCTTTGTCTCCCAAGTGTCCAGCACTGCATCTTTATTATCACCTCATTTACCAAAGGCAAAAGTAGACTTTTTTGGCCCATGTTTGTCCCTTTGCCTTCTGTCCCCCAGATATTTGTGAACACATTAATGTAACCACCAAACATGGTCTGTCTCCTCCACTGCTCATCATCACAGAATCATTGAGTGGTTTGGGTTGGAAGGGACCTTAAAGATCATCAAGTTCCAACCTCTGTGTTGTGTGCAAGGATACCTTCCACTAGACCAGATTGTTCAAGGCCACATCCAACCTGGCCTTTAACATTTTTATGGATGAGGCATCCACTGCCTCACGACCCCCACAGGAAAGAATTTTGTCCTAATATCTAATCTGAATCTACTCTCTCCTAGTTTAAAGGCATTCCCCCTTGTCCTGTCACTATGCTTATGTAAAAGATTCCCTCCCCTTTTGTAATCCCCCTTTAGGGACTAGAAGGCTCAGTTTATTTAATTAAGTAAAATTACTTCTAACATCAAGATACTATGCTTATCCTTATAACTTTTTTTACTAAAGTAGATAGGAGGCCTAATGTTGTCAATGCTCTGAAGAAAGTTGCTGTAGGTATCACCTCAGTTGTGTAGAGGGTCACAGCACTGCAGAAGTCCTGTGTCTGTCAGTGGTCCTCAGCTGCCAAGTGCCAGCACCCAGAGCTGTGAAATGGCCTCTCTTGCTTAGAGACAGCTCACAGCATTCCTTGAAGCACGTTTGCTTTTCTTTTCAGGCGGTGTGGAGAAAAACTGGCTTTACAACCATCTGCATGTTATAAGGCAAAGTTGAACTTTTAACATGGATAATAAAAAAGCCTGTTTTACTGGATTGATTAGAGGCAACTTCAAGGCAATCAGCAAATGTGCCTCTCACCAGCAGATAAGGTTAGACAGCATAAGGAGCCTGGCTTTATTAATGTCCTTTTCCATACATCGAGATCCCTTTTGGCAGTTGATGTGTGACAAGTAAATGAGGTTCAAGTTTGTGTTTCTTCATACACTTAACTCTGATGTGCTGTCAGGTGACCTCAAGCAGCATTGGGTCAAATAAACACTCCACTCCTGAGCTTTGCTGTTTAAAAAGTGTGCTAGTTATACATCCCTGAACCTGTAATGTTCAGTCCTCTTGGTTTCAACACATTTTATATCTATAATGTCTTACAGACCTCAAGCTGTGAACTGTATAAAGAGATTATTGCCTGCCCTTGGGCTGGGGCTTCTGTGAGAGGCTCTGCAGATGTCTCTATTGCTCTGCCCACAGGGCAGAGGGTGAGCAGCTGCTTATGTTCAGTCACTACCTACACCGGTGCTCTCTACATCCTCTGTCTGAGGGCTGGGCAAGACTGGCAGTACAGAGGAATGTGTGGGACTCAGAAAGGCCTGGGATCTGGGAGAAGAGGGGAAGGGCTCAGGCTTGGAGAGTTGGCAGCTTGGAACCCTAAGAGATGAGAGTAGTAGTAGGTGCATGCTCAGAGGCATCTGGGAATGCCTATGTGACTCTCTTAGAATAGTGGATGATGCCAGAGGCATTCACCAAAAGGGATCACTGATTTATTACCAAGATTTTTAATAATAAATATAGGACTTGACCAGTTACATCTATTATAAACCTGTACTTATTTGAAATAACTATTCTGCAGACATTAAATTCTGTTATTCTGCTTTTATTTGCAGGGTGCTTATGTTTACTGTTTTTTTCATTTTGTTTGTGATTTTTTTCCTTTTAATTAGATGCCTGTATATAAGGGGAAGAAATAACATTTGCTTTGAGAACTATTTAACTCTGGGAATAGATTATGTAGAGAAGTATTGAAGTCTTCCTTGCTGGAAGTATTCAAGGTTTGACCTGATGGGACCTTGGAAAATCCATTTTAAAGTCCTACTTTCAAGAACAGTTAGATCAGATGATCTCCAGAGGTCCCTTTCAACCTAGATTTTTCTATGATTCTGTGATCTAGGTCATATATAGCCATGTTTTTCTAAAATATTTGTGGTAGCATAATGGAAATTACATTAATCTTGTTAAAATAAAGGGTATTTTTTCAGTTGAAAATAAATGTGGGAAATCAGTCCACCAATACAATACCATTGCCAGTATACAATGATAAACTTACTAAAGGAATTCACATTGTTGTTCTATATTAGAGAAATAGCTATGATGCTGATACTCAGTTATTTTTACTTATATGAGAGCAGAAAGAGCTCTTAGTGAGGTTACATCCTGTAAGGAGTTTGATTGATGCACACCATGCTGTTTGAGTAGTGTTTAACAACCTAGTTTCAAACCTAATCAGAAAGTATTTGACTATTAGTAGCAAATACTTTCCACTCCCTCTTTATTATTGCTTATAGGTAAATACCTATAAGCTGAATACCTGAATGAAGATTTTATGGCTGATGGCATGTTGTGCATGTATATGTATATATATGAAAATAATGTATATATTGATATGTTTGTTGCAGAACAAATTGAGCATGTTAAGACAAGCTTATAAATGGTGGAGCTATATTTGTTTCAAAACACTTTGAAGTAGACATATCCAGTTTGTAGTTAATTTCTAGGTTTTTTGTTTGTTTGTTTGTTTGTTTTTGTTTTGTTTTGTTTTGGTTTGGTTTGTTTTTGTTTGTTTGTTTTTTGTCTGTTTTCCAAATTGGCCAGCTGTAGTGGTTGGCCTTCCTGGTGTAAGTCTTTTTGATTTTGTCTCAGCAATTCATTGTAGAAATTGTTACAAAATCAATGTAATCTATTGGCATTCCCTGAATGACATTTCAAATTAGCCTTTCAAATTTTGCCAAGGTAATTCTGCTGTCTACTGGTTCAGAAAACAATCCTGAGATCTGTGGTGATGGCTCTGCGTATACTATGTAAAATTTGTACAGTGCTGCAGAAGACCTAAAAATTTAGACCTGGCTTTCAGAGTGGAACTTAAGGATCTAGAGATAACAAAATCATGTAAGCTACTTCATGGGAAAGTATACTTAAGTATTCAAAACCTTTTATGTTAACCTGTGACTGATTTGCTTGTAAAATTAGGTGCAGGGACTACTTGGGTTAGTTATGATTTGGCTTGAGTATATTTAGCAAGTTTTAAGTACTGTTTCCTGTGCTTAACTTTGCAATAGAAGAGGAGTATGTATATATATGGATATACTTTACAAGCCTGTTTTATAACGACTTATCAGATTATTTTTAATTTTTTTTTGTTTCTTTTCATTAATCTAGTAAAAAATATTTCAAGAAGGGAGAAAAACAGTTAAAAGGTCAGCAGATCTCTAAATGAAAACTTTGTATTTTTTTACCTGGTGTTGCTAATGATTTATTCTTTTCTTTTTTGCTTGTTTAAATTATTTGATATCTTTATTTTCTTTGTATTTAGATCAGCCCTACTCTTTTTCTTTTCCTGGCACCTATCCACTTTAGGACCTGCTTCTGAGGTGGACATAAAGGTGTTTGCATTGTGCTTGCTTTCCAGATGAGATGTTTGATGTAGAAGTTTCTTATTCTTCCACGACTCTTTAGCATAATTGCAGCCATCAGAGACTGTGTTCTAACAGCGCTGCTCCAGGCACTGGTGTGCTGTCACCTTTCTCTGGATAGCTAGGTTTATAATTAACTACTGTTTGCACAATTACAGATATTATAATTTATGACAGCTCCCCTTGACAGGGCAGGGAAGGAGGGAGATGATCTTCACATGGATTAGTCCTAGAACAGAGGAGTTGGTGGTTTTGAACGCCTGCTGTCAGCATGAGCCCACTCTCGCGGGGCAGGCAGCGCACCGGCTTTCCCTGGCGCTTGTTCCGGACAAGAGGGCCCGCTGTGCTAGCTCAGCTCGCAGGGGCTCTGGAAACACCCCCATCTCCGGGCGGGGTTTGGGAGCCTCCTGCCCGGCCCTGGTTAATGAGTAGCTCGGACCTCCGTGTTCCCAGCGTGGGGCGGCTTGACGGTGTCACCGCGGCAGAGTGGGCAGGGTGTGCTGGGCTGGGGACCTGCAGCCACGCTTTTGGGGATGGCAGTGCGCCCAGTACAGACAGGCTTCTCTTCCTCAGAAAAGCTCAGTTTTCAAGCCTCTTTTGGAGGTTTGCATGGCTGAAAAACAGAGGAAAATAGCCATCTAAATCTGCCTTTTTGAATTTTTTAATCCTTTCTTTACTGCATTTGTAATGGGAGTTGTATTACTGAATTTTGTAGGTTTGATAACACTTTGTAGTAGCTGAACTTCTAAATTTAGGAAAAAGTGCTACAGTCTCCTCAGGATTTAATTTTACTTCAGCTACATTGATGTTCTGCTCTTTTTGCTCTCCAAGTGTTTGATTAATTGATCAAAACAGTTATGTTTTTTTTCTGAAGCAAATTACAGTATGATTCCTCTGATTCCACCTATACAAGTAAGAATGCACATTTCTTTCTTACAAGCTTATTATGCTACAGCACTTGTCTAATTTTGTACATCTTTGACAATGTTACCAGTTTTCTTCTTCATAGTTTAATATTGGTCATTGAGCAAAAGGTTCTTGGAGATAAGAAGATGATAGTTTACTAAACTTTTGCATACTGAAAGCTTGAGGTAGAAGAAAGTAATCAGTACAGTCTGTGATGATGGCTGTAACCAGAAAGAGTTGGCATCCTTGTTCTTCAGAGGTTTTAATTTCCCTCTCCTTTTGGAGATATTAATAAGGTGGAGCTGAGGAGTTGGTCTCGAAGCACTGAAAATGAATGATGGCAAAATATTTTATACTGTGGTAGGTCAAACCTTTATCTGTAAATCAAGATGTTAAGAGCTGTATTTAAGTGTAGTAGTGCATGTTTGGCACAGAAGTTAAGGTGTGTACATGGTCACTGTTAGCTGTCTGTAGATGAATAATTTGAGTCATGTTGGAGAAAAAGGTGACAAATTCAGTAGTAAGAGAATGCCAGATAGTTGAATTAGATGCATCTGACTCCTCGCCCAGCTGTGCAGATAACATTTCTTGAGACTGGCTGGGACTAAAAAGAGGTGCTTTCAAGGAAGCACTTCAGACTCAGCATGAAATCATACTGTCTAACATTTATGAAGGGAAACCCACAAAACATACTGAAATGTCAATGGACATTTGAAAAACCAAGCAACCATGACCTCCCAAAAAAACCCCAAACCAAAAAAAATTGCCCCAAACACCATATTTTATTTCACAATAAATACATTTTTTTTCTTTTTTGCCTGGCACTGATCTAGTTCTTCAGAAGCAAACTTCATTCATTTTTTTGAAGATGCCAGGTAATTCCTCTTCATTATCCTATCTAATTTCTTCTTCTTCCTGCCTCTGCATGGTTGTCATACCTGTGTTACCATTTGCTTTGTTCCATCCCATTATGCTTTTTATTCATCCAGTACTTGTGTTTATGTCTGATCTTCTGCTTATTCTACTTGAAACCCCTTGTATTCTTCAGAGCCTGCCCTAGTTCCTGATTCAGTTAGTCTTATCAGTTCTGATTTTTTTTTAATGTCTGAACATCATCATGCTTTTGAAATTTATGGAAAGGGGAGCTCTTTCTTCATGAATGTAATAAGAAATAAACCAGGAGGCATTCCCTTTTTGATTTTTCCTCAAGGTTTTGAAGTGCTTCCCAGCCAGACCTCTGCTATGAAGATCTCTTAGACCTCCCTTCCAAACATGCTGCTGCCATTCACTTTGGCTGCTTTGTGTTTGCTGGTTCAGGGCAGGCAGCCAGCTTGTCATTGCATTCAGTCCCCAGCAAAACTGTCCTACCAATTATTCTTTCTAGTCTTGCAAATTGCCTTTACTTTGACAGAATTTCTGTTCTTGTCGTATTGCTTCAAGAGGGGGACTCTATGCTGAATGAATTTAACCTGGCTGCATGAATTTAACCCAGCTGAAGGTTACATACCTTGCAAGTTTTGTCTAGATCTAGCAGTTAATTTGCAGTGCAAGCTGAAGCTGAATCCCCGCCTCATTTTTGCAAGGGACAAACTTGCTTGGGTGAAATACTAGGTTTTATTAATGGTAGGAAAGTGTATGTGGTGTAGGTCAGAATTTGTACTTTGATTCCAAAGATCACCTAGCAGTTGAGAGCATTCAGCATGTGTAAATATTGATGTCACATTCAGAAAGCTCTCGTGGGCAACCAGACCACTTACTTGGTCATGACAAGGTACATTTTGCACTAGGGAAGCAATTAAGATTAAATAAATTAAGCTGAGTATTTTTATTTAGGTGCAATTTAGGGTAGGCAATCTGGAATAGGGGTCATTACCTTTGTTACTAATTACAGCATAAGCTTAAATATTAGAGATCTATGTAAAGGTTTAGGTAATAGCTTTCAAAATCAAGTTGCTAATCTGTTTTATTCAGTTGCTATGGTAAAATAAGCTTGATGACATTGAAGAACCCATTTCAAATTAATTTCTCCTTTAAAGCTTTCATGATGATCAGCTGTTTCCAGGAAAAAAGGCTGGTTTGTCATTGATTTACTGTACTGCTTACTTCTGGTGAATTGACTAGTCTTAAGCAAAACTAGGAATACAGTCCTGTGTTTTCAAGTAGTCCCTGTTTTGATGCCTTTCCTTTAAAATGTACTTCTGGTGTATTGCTGGGTCATGAAAGAAACATGAACGCAAAAAACCATTAGTAGTTGTGGACTTCTGTCCTGTGTCCCATTCCAGCTATTCTGTGATCATAGCTCTAACCTGATGAGATGCTGCAGTCAACCCTCTCTACCTCTCCCAGCCCTTCTACATTAGATTTTGAGGAATTTGCCTGTGGGGAGGCATTGCCCATTACCTCTGCCTTGCAAAAGTGCTGAGCAGTGAGGAAACTGGGAGATACCGGATCTCAGCACTGTAAGCAGAGCTCTCCCTTTTTTGCTCCTGTTTCAGTATAAACTAGCAATGCTGGCCTAGTGCCGGCATTCCTCTGTAATCAGTTGCCACAGCATGCTAAGATTGCTTTGTGGGAAGTAGATAGATATTCTACCTGCCAGCCAGGAATACAAAAACTGAAATAGAAAGGCTTGGGGAATGTCATATCTACTTGGCAAAATTTGGTGTGTTTGTTTGAAAGTGCTTGGCATTGTCTTGTGCATGGAATGATTTCAAACTTACAAACCAAACTTACAAATCTGAATTATAAACTCTGAAAAATTGCAGCAGTTGATTCATAGGGATGCATTCTCAAAAATGAGATGGTTTCATTCTGTAAATTATGTGATCTTGGCTGTGCATGGGAGTTTTAACAACCTTGTAAACACAAGGTTGAAGAGACTTGCCTTACTTCAGATGGCAAGAGGAGACTTTTTTATAAATGCCCATTTGCTGGGTCGCTGTGTTAAAAATCAAAAATGATCTAAGTGGGCTGAATTACTTGTGCCAGTGCTATATTTCAGTGGGAGAGTTGGAGAAGAAACAAAAAAAAACCTAAAACAACCTCCCCTCCCTGTTTCCCAACTGAAGTAGTACTTCACCAAAGAGCAAGCAGTTCTTTATCAGACTCCTTTATAAAATCTCACTCTAATCCATTCTGTTTTATTCCCCCAAACTCCAGTTTGGTTTGCTTAGCTCACTCTACTTTGGTGGCCTCATGGCAGAAGATTTAGCAGGTATTTGTCTAAAAGCTGACCCAAATATACTCACCCCAGCCTGTGATGGTGGAGGAGTGCTCTGCCTTCCCTGGTCCAGGGAGGTATCTGTGCTGCCACGGGCATGGCTGTCCAGCTCCAGCCTGAGCTTGACACCAGAGCTGTGTGGAATCCTGACTGGGAGGTTGCTTTTTTGGCTCTTTGGGGGCTTAAGTTATTAATGTGTTGAAAGGAAGAAAATGACCAAGACATAGCTGTCGCTATGGGTTTGCAGTGGAGGGAAGAGGGTGGAGCATCTATTTTAGGTGAATACTTCTTGGAGTGGTCTTCTTCTGGTGTGGTACACTGTGGTCACAGGGTGTGTGTTAATCTTGTAGGGGGGGGTTAAAAAATTGCCTAACAGGGATATAAAGATGTAAATGTTTAGATTTTGCTGGTTTGAAACATACACTGTTTAAATACTGATGGAAAACCAGAAAGCACAAATTGTTTGCAAGCTAGGACTCGTTCTGTAGTATGTTTACTCTATTTTTTTCTTCACTGTGTGGAGGAATTACTTTCTTCTTTTAAAGTGAGGATATCCAAGCACATGCAGGAATTGGAAAAATGTCTATCCAGTTTGGATGGCAGTCTTGGTTTGTTTTTTTTTTTGTTTGCCTATTCTCTTGGTGCAGGAGGAGGAGGACTTGTGCAAAAGCTACAGAGCTGTAATCAGTTCTACTGCAGGTCCTGAAAAACAGTTTGATCTTATTAATTACAAATTCTTGTGATACTGGATGTTTTGAAGTCTACGGAACAACCTGAAAAGGGAAGAAAGAGGTGTGCTTTGGTAAACTTAAAATACAAATATTTCTGTTAGTCAAAAATGCAGGAGGAAGATGAGATGAAGAGAGGAAAGAATGGCAGTAAGCTGTTCATCTCTGGCAATTGTTTAAAAAATGCAAATGCTCCTAGACTGGCTTTCCACAGTGTGTGTTTGCTTTTTCTTCTTGACTTAAAAATCAGCTATAATGGGTTGGGAGGGGCCTTAAAGATCATCTAATTCCAGACCTCCTACCATGAACAGGAATACCTTCCACTAGACCAGGTTGCTTAAAGCTCTATGCTGCCTGGTCTTGAACACTTCCAGGGGTGGGGTATCCACAGCTTCTGTGGACGACTCATTCTAGTGCCTCACCATCCCCATAGTGAAGATTTTCTGCCTAATATCTAAAATGAATTTCTCCTCTTTTAGCCTAAGTCATTACCCCTTTTCCTATCACTACATGCCCATGTAAAAAGTTGTACATTTTCTGGAAGTGTTCTTTTCCCTTAGTCCCCTCACAGGGCAAGTAAATTTCTTACATGAACATCTTCAGTTTTTTTAATCTGAATATGTAAAAACAAGATGTTATGATCAAAGTATCAGGAGGTGTTTTAATTTTATCATGTTGTTTAGGTTTTGATTCTAAGATGCAAGACTTCTGCAGCACATTTTCAAATTCTTTCCTGGAGATCATGAGGTAGAACTTTGTGTAATTCCTTCAACTAGTTTTGTGAGACTTGAGGATCTCATGAACTTATCATTTTAAACAGTCCTGGAGAATAAATTGCGTTATAGAATTATAGTCTCTAAAAGAAATACTTTTCTATGTCCATACAGCCTGAAGTTCCCTTTATAACATAACTTTCAAGATCCAGATTGCTATTATGTCCTTCCTTTTTCTTTTAAGGGAAGAATTGATGTGATTTGATTATCTTATCATTTTATCTTTTTCAATAGTGTTCTGTGGTTAACTGTAGATTGCCTGTGCTGTGTTCCAAATACCTTTGGGGACCTTTTGAAGTCATGGGTTTTATAGTGGAAGTCTTCTCTCATGCTTAACAGAATATATTTCAAAAGCTTGTGTCAGTATGTGGATTATAAAATATATGAAACAGGAATGTATAGAAAACAGTTCTGTGAAGTTTCAAGCTTTAAGTTCTAAAAGAAATATCTGGGTTCAGAAAGATAATTCATAATGATTCTGAACAGTTTTTTGTTCAGTAACACAATTTACAAGATAGATTTTCTTCTGAGATCTGAAATGTTTTCTTGCAAAAAGTATGGACTGGGTTTTTTTGTTGATAGTGATGAGACTTTTTCTTCCCAAGCTTGAATGGTACACAATCCTCTGTTGTGTTAAGAAGCAGATTTAGAATTGCCCACAGTGGAAAACACCGGGTAACAGTGGCAGCTCTTGGTCTACTGCTCAACTGTGCCCATGCATGAAGGAAACTTCAGTCATCTCTAATTTCAGGCTATTTCTCAACAATCCAGCACTGAATTTTGTGTGGAATTTCTGTTTTCTGTAAAAGCTGAGTTAGGTTTCCATGGCATTAGTACTCATTAATATTCTCGCATCCATGATTAAGGTGTTTTCTTTCCTTCTTTCCCCCTTGGCAAAAAAATGGCAGTCACCACTGCCAGCAGCATCTTTCTGAGCTGACAGATTTAAGGGCCTTTCAGTCCTTCTGTAGAAGAATAAGTTCTTCCTGAGTGCTTAAGTGTATCCACCATCCAGTTACCTACTCCTGCTTTTTCAAAGTTTTCAAAAGTATGCTTTGGCAATTACTTCTGTCCTGGTCCATATTCAATTGAGGAGGAGGAAAGCGACTGATTCACAAAATGTCAATAGTGCCAACATCTGAAATAGAATGTGAGCATTTAGATTCACAGCCTTGTGTTGGTCTGTCTACAAACTTCTGTTTCCCTGCTCCTTAAAAAAAAACAGCTTTTGCTTTGAAGAAAGAGGATGAAATGTGAGGTACAATGATATCAGTCCTGTTGAAAAGACTGAAATCTTTGATAACTGTAGCTTTGACATGCAAATATACTGTGTTAATTGGAGGCAAAAATAATAAAAGGTCTCTTTTTTAATATGTACAGGAAAAAATTACTCTAGACATGTATTTGAGATATGAGGAGAGGATTATTTTAGAAGGCTGGTGTTTGGGGTTTTTTTTAACATGCCTCTACTCATAAGAGGCATTATCTACAATTTGTGATTTTCTTTTTTTTTTTTNTTTTTTTTTTTTTGTAGGCCATCGTCATGCTGCATAGGCAAATGAAATGTTTCAATGTATATCAGCAGTCTTTTAGGTCATAGTTGGAGGACAACAGTTCAAAGTTGCTATCAGAAAAGAGCATGTCTCACATAGGGAACATTATATAGAGACTTGATGCTTTTCTGACACTCTCAGCAACATTTTCAAAAGTGAAATTTATATATATTTATTTATGTTACCCCATAGGAGGTAGAGATTTATATTAACCTGCAAGCATAGTGCATAGTGTAAGATTTGTGTGAATAATCCCTGTTTAAATTTAGGGTGTTTTTAAAACCAGCAGAAGTATAACAGGTAGTTTCCAGACTGTTTGATTAGTATCCTACTCTGGATACAGTAAAAAAAGTAGAGTTTCCCTCTAAAAGCATGTTTTGGAAACATGTTTTAAGCCTTAAAGCTTTGGTTATTTTTCTACATCTCTTCCTGAATCTGTCATGCAGATGGATTATAATTCTGCTTAAATATAACAGCTTAATTTGGCAGGAAAATTGACATGTTGGTTCTTGTTTCATGTTATGTGTCATAAAAAAAGTTTCATGACACACAGTTCGTTGCTAATAGAATATGAGGTATTTTTTGTATTTCAGTTTTGGTATGGTGATTAATTTGATAACCAAGATTTCAGAATGTTTTAGTTGCTTGTCTTTGTAAATTTCAGTGATGAGTGCTTATTTACTTGGTTTTGAGAATTTGAGGGTGTGAATTATTTTTTCCATATAAACTCTTATATTTATGGGAAATGTTGATAACTGGGCACTGCGGTGGTCAGCTTTCACTTTGACTCACTGTTCACTTCCACTCTTCAGTGTTGATAGCATAAGGCACTACCAAGCTGGGGAAGGTGAACTTTGGCTTTCATTTTGCAGTTTTTATTTTGAATTCATGCAACATTGTTAGTTACCTCCCAAAGGCAATATTTGAAAAGTAAAGTAGTGGTAGCCCTTGCATTTTTTTGGTGAGATGATTTTCTTTTGTTCTGTGGTCTGCTTAAAGCTGAGGCAGGCAATAGAGGAAGCCATTGAGTTCCTGAATGCTTTGATTGGCAGCATGCAGGAAGTGAAGCAGCGTGCTGACACACTGGCTGAAGGTGTTATTTTAGAAATGGTTTTTAAAAATAAACATCATAAAAATCTCTGTCATGAGCACTAAAAACTGCAAAAAATGTGAAAGCATTGTAAGCATATCTTGTTCTCACCTGTATTTCACAGTATTTTAGCAGTGTAGGGATCAGGTCTCTTGCTTTTTCTTCCCACTAGTTTTTCTGCTCTCAATCATACTGCATGCAGTAGATACTATCTCTTTACTTGTGCTAATCCTGTGTCTCAGGTCTAGCAATAAGGCTTCATTCTCTTTGAAATTACACAGTGGATCCTACAATGCCTTACCTGTGTGGTTTTATTGTATGTATGCAAAAGAACATTTGTGAAGTTGGCATGACCAGATTTATACCCTTGAAGTTTGAGGAATTATTCATACAATCTTACTCGATCCTTTGCAAATGTGACCAAAATATTTACCTCAGAAGTTGGAATATGGGATGTTAAAAACACAAGATCTGAGCAACACTGAAATTGATGGTCAGTATTGTTTTTCCACCAATAAGCTCTTCTATAATTTAGTTACCTTTAGGTTATCTGATTTCAAGATTAAGTTTTCAGATAAGCAGTCTTTGCTGCTGAACATGTTGCTGAAAGGCTGGGATAATCCTTCTAACCCCCAGTCCCCCATGTAAAGGCTATTACTATGTAAAGAGTATGGTTATTTTGGTCGAATAATCTCTTGTTACCCTGTGGTGGCAGCCTATTCCGCTTCTTCAGTCTTAACAGCATGAACTGTTGGGATGCCTGAAGCTGTGCATGTTTTACAACACTTTGGGTAAAAATCTTTTTGGTAAATATTTGCAGGTAAAGCACACCTTTTTTAAAAGGGGAGAGGGAGGAGGAAGAAGGGTCTCAGAAAAGTTGAAATGAAATCTTTGTCTCTAAAACTTGTATTGCAATGAATATATATGTATAACAGAACAAATGTTTAATGTGAATATTCCCTTTTTCTAAGGATAATTTGGTCACTTAGTGTTTTTACTCTGCCACTGTAAGATGGTCCCAAACAGAAATAATGTCCCAGTGCAGCTGCATGAGTGTATGTAGGTCCCAGGCAGCAGAGCTGAAATAAGGATGGGTGGCTTATTGTGGTGCATGGCTTTTCTGCACCAGATGCTGCAGCTGCTCACACTGCTGGCATTACCTTCAGTATGGTTTAGTGGGATCTCAGTGACATGTCAGTCAGGGTACAGTATGAGGCTAGAATTAAAAGGCATGTTTCCTCTCCCATCCATCTCTTCCCATCTGTCTTTGACGTTCATGTGTGGTCTTGCTGAATCCGGAGTTTAAAATAGCTGGATTTCTCATGAAAATACTTTGCAATATGGATTTACCAGGGGTGTGTTATAGTGAAAAGCTACTTGAAGTGCACAGAAGGCTTGAAAATCACTTAATTACTGAATTTTATGCGCTATTTAAGCATCTAACCTCTTGTAATGGTGTAGGGATTTAAAAAAAATTATTGACCTGCATATATTGGATTCTCTTCTAAGAGGCAGTGGCTGCTGTAGATAGGTAGATACCTGATTTCTAGACAGAGGAACAAATTGTGTTTACTTACTTACTGGCTTTTAAAAGTGAAACAAAAAGCCAGACTCCAATTCTGTGCCGGTTAGGAGAGGAAAGAGTATTCACAATTATTTGTGGTCTGGTTTTTGTTTCTAGAACGAGCCTTTCTTCCTTGTACCTACCTTCATTGAAACTAAATGCTTTGAAGTATGTTCTTAAATAAACAAATAGAGGTGTCATACTGTATGTGGTCTACCCGAAGGTTTATTTGTGGGTGAACTCCAGCATTAAGGGCTATTAAATGAAGAAGAGGTATCATTATATTTTACTGTGGAAGGATGTTTTCTCTTTGCTCTGTTCTGTACTGGTTCTGGTAAGTGATGGGCTGGCAATATGTGTTATGCCTGTTTGAGATATAACTTCAAAATGCCTATGTTTTTTGCTTATATGGACTAATTTTCTGTGAAAAATATCTGCCTATAGGTTGGTTTTTTTTTTTTTCCTGGAAAACTTAAAACAGTAGCTAGAATGATTTAAGCCTTATTAGTTCAATTTTTATAACATTCTTAGAATACTTTGCTAGACCTGTTGGTTACTTACATGGCAGATAAATAATTTTGCTGTGCTTGAAAATATCATAGGTGTCATAGCCATTGTCAAACAAACCTAAGAAAGCCAAATCTTTAATTTTTTTAATGTTGATTTTAACCTTGGGGTGAAGAGTGTCTATTATAATGATATTACTGTCTTTCCTAAAGACCAGTGGTTTGAAAACTTGCAGCTACGTCTTTGGAAGTTGTGTGTGTATCTACACATATGCACCAACTTTCAACATGGATATTAACCTTTATTCCTGTTCTAAGGAAGGCCATGCTGCAACAAGTCTTTTATTCTTTGTATCCCAGTTTGGAGTATTTTTATACTATAAGCTGTAAGGCTTAATCATCTCAGGCTTTCATGCTTTTTCTATATTTGTGGTTTAATTGCTTTGGATCAGATTTTTTATAGCTTTTATTTTTCCAAGTAATGTGAAGTTTCATCATGTTGCTTCTGGCTTCCACACTTACTTTTTATGTTCTTACATGAATATATCAGGAGACTTTTGTGAGGAAATAACTACAAATAAGAATAAAATGGTGACCTGCACACACTGCTCTAAATGAAGTTTATCTTTTACTTTGGTTGTTGCTTTAGTAATGCCTGGTAATTTGTATTGTGGTCAATACCTCTTGGAATTTTCCCAAGCAAATTAGAAGATCTGAATTTTTTATTAATAAGGAGGCATCTAGTTTCTTATTGGGAATGTAGAAAAGATGAAGCATTTCCTCTGCAGAAGGTGGAAGCAGAACCTGGTTTTCATATGTAGTGAGTTAAGTCTAATTCTTCTATCTGGAAAATCTGGCTGAATAATTTAGTCGTTGTTAAGATGCACTGATGATAGGGCTCTGAGGTGTGTAAGTAATTCTTAACTACATGGGCCGATGCATGCTGAAGAGCATTTGTATCAGATGTCTTAGGGATATACATTGTTACAAAGACACCTTTACTTTGTTATACCTCTTTCCATTCTCATGTCGTTTGTTTTGTACCTTTTAAGTAAAGGAACATGAGATGATCATAAAATGTTACTGTTATTGAAAGGACACACAAGGCTTGACCATGTCTTTAGTACTACTGTTTTCCTCTTCCTTGTCAGGGGTGGTCACTCAGATGATGAAACTGGGTTGGAAGCACTATCCTTTTGTAAATTACCTTCCCACAGATTCTGTAACATATATGATTTTTGAGATGCCAACATTTTCAGTCAAGACTGTTATAAACTGAGAAAACTTAGTCCAGTAGTCTTCTCCTAGAAAAAACACGAGTTCACCCATTCACAGGAGTAAATTATCCCTATTGACCAACAGAAGTGGAGGTAGTAAGTAATTTATTAAAAAAAAACAAACCTAAAACAATCACAAACCCAACAAAACTATTAACAGTTATACACAGTGTGATTATATGTAGAAGGTTCTTGAGTGTATACTCAACAAATCTGCCCTTGATTTAATTACTTGGTAAAAAAGAAGTTAGTGGCAGTTATATTGATAATGGAGTCTTAAGTTCTTTTAACAGCAATTTCCGAGCAGTTGGAAAGAAATCAAATGCTGGTATGGAAAAAGAGTATTTTTAAATGTCAGTTTTCAATACAAAAGATGAGGAAAACATGTTATTTTTGTTCTGCTTGACTGCAGCATTACTGTAGGAGAAGGCATGCATAACCAAACTTGTCCAGAAATGTGTTTAATGTACTTGGAAAACATTAACTTCTTTCCATAGCTGTACTATTTGTTTCTCCTATAAGCCTACTGCATGATTTCATTATGGGATAGAATTCCACATGTTTGTTTTATACTTTATAACTGTGAAAATAACTGTGTTTTGGGGTAGTTTTCTTTGTTTGTTTAATTAAAATATACTTCCCAACTCCCTGGATTTTTTTTTTAATTTTTTTTTTTTAGGGAAAACATGCTTATTTTAGGGAAAGGGAAACAAATATGGAAATATTGACTTGTTGATAATATTAAACTGTCTTACAGGTTTTTTAAAATTTGGTTTCATTTTGGAATCAGCCTCCTTCCTGAGGCTACAAACAGGAACTAAGATTTGCATGTAATGGCTGGTTCTGGTTGCTCAGGGCTGGAGGGTGATTGCTAGGGCTTAAGAGCCTTAGTCTTAGAAGCCTAAGGTTTCTGGTCATGCTGGGGATCTCACTGGCCCCTCTCCCTTCCCCAAAAGCAGTTGTCATTGCAGGTTCCTTCGTATGCTTCTACATATTGCACTGGGGTCCATAAGCCATTCCAGTAATCTGGCCTGTTTTAAAATACAGCTTTAAACAGCTCACTTATGGATGAAAAGTCATGGAGCAGGTGCCAACAACTCAGCTGCTCACCTGTCTCCTGTTCTCCTTCCCTTGCCCTTTAGGCTAGGGATTCACTAAGCTGTTTCCTTGCAGACTTGCTGAGCGTGTGGCACGCTGAGGTGGGACATGCAAAGTGGTGTGGGCAGGTTCCTGTGGCATGGCACCCGTAACACAGCTCCCTGAGGAGCTCACTTTGCGCAGTGGTGCTCAAGGCCATGAGGTGGGAAGTAGAAGGCATGGCTTTCTCTGCTGGGAACTCCAGCTGGTGACAGTTTCCTAGGGCTTGATTAGTCCCCTTGAGCTCCAGTTGACTGATAGCTGTGGCACCCAAACACTCAGCCATTTGTCCCTGTCTTGGCACAGTTCCTGTGGTCAGCTGGCTTTGTTGAGGACAGCCTCAGCTGAGGCTCTTTCTTGCTGTAAGTACAAACCATGAACTCTGTGTTCCTGGTGTGATTTCACATAAAATGGTAAAAATAAAGGAATTGCAGGTTCTCATTTGAGAACCCAATGCAAACTGGTCACGCTAGCACGTTTGAATTTCTCATGGTGAATTTCCAACTTACTACTTCACTTGGGGCATTGGTCATATAACCCAGCATCCAGCAGATCACCAGAAGGCGTTAAAACAGAGGTAACTAAAAAACTAGCACAAGGCTACACATTTCAAGCTAAGCACCTCTCATTTTATAATGAACTGCAGTATGTATGTGTTACTGTTAGTTCTTGGATAGCTTAGATTATCCAGCAGACAGGCTGGGCTTCCTACAGAGGGACCATGGTATGAAATGTACCTGTAATTACTTGTGCTACTATGCACAGTCACTTAAACAAAAATCATCAATGTGGTTTATTCAGGTTAATTTTTTTGCAGTTATAAGAGTTTTTTTTTTTCTTGCTGGTGTTTTTTTTGTATTGTTTTTTTTCTGGATAGCAAGCACATATGCATATAAATGTTGTTGATGCTATTTTATTGGCTTCTGCATTTGGAGCTCCAACAAGTGAGTAGCAAGATCTGGCTATATTGTAACACTTGAAAAAATAATGCTCTGCTGGAGAGGGATTAGCGTTAGGTATCAAAACATCTGAAGGGTCTTCAAGTGTAGCTTAACCTGAAGCATGTTCTGCACTAGGGCTTCAGGGGCTGAGCACTGTTTGCTCCCTCTCTCTGGGTAGATCAGGAGCAGGGTGCTGGAGACTCCTGTGGACTGTTGTGCTCCACCGGAGCCTGACAAAGTTTGAATGTAATTAGGGCATAGAGAAAGGGAGTGGTAGAAATGTAAGATAGGTTGGGCAGTATAAGCAAAAGGGTCAAATAGCCTTTTTTCCCAGGAATGGAGAAATTTGTGAGCTGGGACTGTTAAGGTGTCGCAATGCAGACTGAGCCCTTAAGGCCAGGCTGATGAAGCTTTGAATCTGGCTGCCAAAATAGTCTCTCTCATTTAGTGGCTGGCCCACAGTGAAGGATAACCTTCCACTTACCCATCTAGTGGGTAGAGAGCTATTTCTGCAAATGAGAAGGGTTTTTTTGCCAGCTGAGGTGGAAAGTGGAAAAAAGACTTTGCAGTATAATTCATGTAGTCAGTTGACCTTTTGGTGAAAGGTTAACACAGTGCTGAATAAATAGTTTAAAATTTAGCTGCTAGAAAATTAGAGAATGTGAGTTTGAAGGCTTCCTCTACAATCGTAGTTTGTCATCAACTTTTTGTATGCTCTTGATAGCTGGATAATTTTATGTTTTATTTAACAGCAGGCATTG
Organism: Peucedramus taeniatus; assembly: GCA_013400575.1. NCBI lineage: Eukaryota > Metazoa > Chordata > Aves > Passeriformes > Fringillidae > Peucedramus > Peucedramus taeniatus. Next base: position 57,122 of record WBNO01004183.1, read on the forward strand.
CTGAATTAGCCTATTTTCTGGATATAAAAAAAGCCAAAAAACCCAAAACAAAACTATGATTAAATGCAGACTGTATATCAAGAAAAATTTCAAAGCAATAGGAGTGTTTGGTGGTTTATATGGAAATATTGTTCATAATTCTTTTAAAGATTACCTCTTCCTCTTTATCCCCTCCTTTAAAAACAGAAGAAAAGAAAAGACCCTGAGAAAACAAACATCTAAAACCCCCAACCCACACCTTTTCCGAGGAGAAAAAATGCATGCTGGCTAAAAAATGAGTCTTGATAGCTTACAGTTTTGATTTTAGAAAATATACAATGGTGAACTATCAATTGGCTGACAAAAAAACCCATGAGAGTGTTGTTGGAAGTGTTGAATGCTAATGTGTGTCTGACTTCTGAGCTGTCTGTGAGAAGGCAATTGTTTTAGCTGCTTCTGAGTATAGATTACATGTAGTTGAATGAAGAAGGATCACTGCACTGCTTTGTTGTCTTTGCAGCCCCAAAAAGACCACTTTATACAATTTTACATTTCATGGCTCTTCATGCTTTTCATGTTTCTCTTTCAAAGAGATGTGTAGTAGATGCAATGCTTTGGTATTTTAAATGATTTTTTTTCTAAATTGTTCCATTTCTCTAACTGTGTAAAAGAAAAGCCAGCCTGTGTTGTAAAGCAGATACACAAAGAAGGGGAGATGGCAAAATAATGTTCATATAGGTCCCATCTAGCTTGGCCAGCAGTCTATGTAACACTCATATATAATGCAAGTCCCTTTTGGAGCTGTCCCCTTATAAGTGAGGAATGGTTTGGTAATTGGTATGGTAATTAACCTGGAAAACTATCCTCTGCTTCGCTTGCCAACTGGCTTTAAATGCTGTGATGTTAATTGGTAAACTGATCCAGTGAAGAGAGGCTTGAAATGTTTACAGGCTTGTCTGAATTTAATTCACCTCTTATTTCAATGAATGGCTTTTTCTGTTTGATGGGATGTTCTTTTGTGTGTTTTAATTTGTAAATACTGGTTTCTAGAGTTTTGGTTTTCATGAAGTTTTTTTATTTTTTTTAAAGGAAAAAAGCCTAAGCAACAAAATAAGCTTTTTCTTGTGGCATGTTCTTCTTTGATATGAATTTATGTATGCTAGACTGTAAAATATTGACATGTTTTAAGGTTAGTTCTGCTTGCCTTACATATGGTGTTTGCATATATATTCCTGAAACAAAGTGTTACTTGATAGAACCTGATTTGCATTAACTCAAGACTGTTTTGTCAGTTGAGAAGAAACGGAATTATTGTAGTGGAACTTGTATTGTAAATGCAGAAATATGTAGGAAATGTAAAAGGGGGTAAGGGGTTTCCTAGTTACAAGTGATAAAAATCACTTGTCGTGATGTTTCCTTCCTACTTTATAGTAGGTATTTGGGGTTTTTTACTGGTTTAAACTAAGGCAGTGACTCTTGCCTAACCTGGGTATACATTGCAGGGATTATGTGTGACTCTCTTGACAGTGTTCACATTAATAACATGGGAGCCCCTCTATATTTATGCATTTATGTTCTGATTTACAACAGGATAATTTTACAACTTACTCTTTTCTATAAACAGCATTTGTTAACTTGGTGTGTGATGAGATCTTCATGATGTTGTAAGTTACTCTGAAAAACAATACAGAGAATTATAAGAACTGTCATTAAACATAATTTTTGTTTTATAGGTTATTCAGCAATAGTTATGAACTCCCGTTTACGAGCCTTAGGTGGGAGGATAAATAACATACGAGCATCAGAGCTACCAAAAGAGAAAACCCGATCAGAAATAATCTGTAACGTCCACTTTTTGGATGGCTCAGTACAAAGCTTCAAAGTCAACGTAAGTTTGGAAAACTCCTTTATTTTTAAATACATATAAATTTGTTTGAAAGCTGCAGATGAAATATGGAACCCTGAGGCATGGTATCTCCAAAAGATGTTGAAGATGTAGCTTTGTCGTAACAAATTGCAGAATTACTGTGTATGAAGTGGGTTTAAAAAAGTGCTGTTTTAATTTACTTTCAAGCCAACCAACTTCAATATCATAAAACCATGGCATGCAGATTGTATCTGGAAAAAGGTCTTCTATATGATATGGGAACCTCTAAGAAACAGATCTGGTGATCATTATCAGCTATGAATAAGTAATTCACATTTAAAGGGAACTCCCAAATTGGGATGTGCTTCTCCTTCAAAGGACTGGTGAAAAGGACTCCTCCTGAAAGAAGGACGCCTTATAAATTCCTGTAGTGATGTCAGTACATATTTTCAGAAATGCAAAGATGATGTAAACAGTGAAGACATTGTGGCTCAGTAGGACTGTTCTGTTCAGTCTTTTGTACTTCAATACAGTCTCTTTATTTGGGTGTGGGGAGGGAAAGGAGCTTAATGGACGTTTTTACTCTGTATTTTTAGTGTATTTTATTCTGCAAGGTTTATAACCTTTAGTACTGATTTAACATATCAGTTCATTTTTAAATGAAAACAAGGGAAATAGCTTCACTTCTCAATCAGCTTTCAATAGAATTATCTGACCATGCAGAAAAACAGGATAGATTTAAGTAGAATTGTGTGTACCATTTGTGTGTTTTTCTTTATATAATACTTATTTTATCCAATTTACCTTGTTTGAAAAGAAGCATTTTGCTGAGGAGGCTGTATTGTTTAGATATCTTAGATTACACTATGCTTTCTAATAGGATATTCAAAACTGCACCCAAAAGTTGTATTTTCCCAAGTCTTATTACAGTTCTGTGCAGACTGATTTTGTTTTTTAACTTTGTCTGTTGGATGGTAATTGAAATATAAATTATCTGGTAGGTTAAAAAGGTTATATTCACCATAGTATATCCAGAATTAGTCTCCTTTTAGTATATATTTTGCATTCTATGTGTTCATATATGTGTGTAATATTGGGGAGGGGAGTAGAAGGACAGTAAGAGAAGGAGCAGCACATTTGTGTACGATTTCCTTTGTTTGTCTCCAGCATGCCCTAGGAATTGTCTTGTCCATCAGTGAGCTGGCATAATTGCCACCTGCCCTGCACAAGGATCTGTGTAAAATGAGGATTTCAGAATGGTTTTAAATCCATGCATAGTAGTATGTTTGTTTGTTCTTTGTAAACAGATGTTTACACAACACTACATGTCGTGCTTGACCTGAAGTCAAGCACTATACCAATGAAATTTGCTTCCCATTTCCTCCTTTAGGCAGTGAGCGCAAAATAGGAACCATTGAGAAGGAACTGTGTAGACCTTAAAGCAGCCTTCTGGTACCTAAAGAACGCTGGAAAGGGACTTTGTACAGGGGCCTGTAGTGATACAACAAGGGGGTCTCGCTTTCGACTGAGAGAGGGTAGATTTAGATGAGATATTAGGGAAGAAATTCTTTGCTGTGAGGATGGTGAAGCATTGGAATGGGTTGCCCAGAGAAGTTGTCCCATCCTTGAAAGTGCTCAAGACAAGGCTGGATGGGACTTTGAAGAACTTGGAGAAGTGGAAAGTGTCCCTGGCCATGGTAGGGGAGTTGGAACCAGATGATATTTAAGATTCCTTCCAACCAAAACCATTCTATGATTTTTTGAAATTCTGAACCCAATTGATTTCTCTCTCTACCTTCAGCATATCCCTAGGGTACCACTGCTGGTTACCTCCTTCATCCAGGAATTGTAAGGGCCTCTTTTACTGCAGCTGTAATGCTTAACAGTGTAGGGGTGATGTAGGACTCATTTCTGCTCTACATGAAACAAGCAGGGAGTGCAGCTACCCCGCTGTGTTACGGACTAAGAAAAGGGTTTCACAGATTTATGTTCTTTGAGTACTGAGCTGGTAATGAGGGAGGCTGCACTTTTCTGTGAGAATGACCCTTCTTGATTTTCTAATCTTGATATCAGCCTAAGAATAGGCTTTGCCACACTCTGGTGGTATCATAAGGTCCATTTTTCGAAAGGACTTGTAGCCAGCTGCAGAAAATTTGTCTCTAAGTTCTGCTTACATTAGCAGAAAAATTCAGCCTGACTCTGTTTGTGTGTTTATTTTAATTTCCAACGTAATTCAGTTTTATCTCTGTGAGCAAAGAATAGCTTGGGTCTGTGGTCAGTCTGGGAATCAGCTGGGCATGTACGTATTGAAAAACAGTAAGTTCTGCTCTGAACAGATTTTCCCTGCTAGTGAAGTCTTTCTGTATTGCTTTAGAGTAACTGTTTCTTATATCAAGATGCTTTTCTCCACATTTAATTCATTTCTGGATGACATGTTAATTGACAGTTCCATATTTTAAAGAAATTAGGTATACATATCACATGGCATAATTATCCAGAAGAAAAATTAGAAGAAATGTACTAAATGATGTAGTAGTACATTATTAAAATGAAGGTGCTTTCTGAAGTGACTAGACATAGATACAAGATACATGGATAAAAAGACTTGCTATGTCTTGTGGATATTGTAAATGAGTTTTCTAGGTTTTTTTACTTTCTCTGCTTTTACAGTTATTGCTGAAATATGCTGAATTTTTCTCCTTTGTCAGAGTTTGGAGAACTAGACCTGAGCAGGATCACCTCTTCTAAAGCATAGAGTTGAGTGTTTTCTCTTTGAAAGAACTTCAGTATTATCAGTGGAAAATTGAAGTTGGGAGTTCTTCAGGGTTGTTGTGGTTTAGTGATACCTGGTTCTGATCTGTGAAAGCTCAAAGTTTGGATAGATGTTACACTTTGAACTAACATTAGATGAATATTCGCATATACATAAGTATTTACATTCATTGACATAATTAGATTTTTCATCAACAAATAGTAGAAGGTAAAAGTGGAAAAGCAGAATACTTGAAGCTTGGCCTTTGTCCATTTAATAAGTGGAATTGGCGAGTTCTCCCATTCTAATGACAGTGAGATGGAAACAACTGAGCATTGCTTTGTCATGTAGCAGCTCTCTGAACACAGAATTCTTACTGCAAAAAGGATTTCTTTCTTTCAAAGTCATAAGGGGATTATATAGGAAAATTACGTTAAAGAAAAGAAATCTCATGGGTAAGAAGAAACTTAAGATAAATTTACTATAAGTTTAAACAAATGGATATTTCTGTGTTGTCATTTCTATTATCTTGTTGACAATGTACATATGCTCAAAACTACAAAATATGGGGTGGATTTAAATTTAACAGAAAGATAATTGATTAAATAGTCTAAACTTATAACACTGAGAACAACTTATATATTTTTGAATTTTGAACTAGTACTAACATCTTTAAAATGATGGTAGAACACTCATGGTATCTCAAAATACTGAATCTTTCAGAGAATAGAACAGGGAGAATAGAGATAAAACTTGCTTTTCATTCTCTAGGAGCAAGATCTTCATAGAGCCCACAGAGCTGATTTTCGTCAACTTTTGTTACCTAATGGCACTTTGGTAGTTATACCTATATATTTCTTTATTCCTTATCATTCTGATGAATGATACTTCAGATGTTACTTTGTTTTCCCAGTGCTTCCGTTTATAGGAGGGTGAATAAAAACCAAGTATTGTAAAACTGGACAAAGGAAAAAGGAAGGTAGATTTTGCATATGGATATAACCAGAGGAACTTTCTATCTATTGAGAAACCTGAAGATAGCTGCATAATTTCCTTTCGGAAAAGTTGTAATTAATCACTTATCCCAAAGAATATTGGTATCCTGACCAGCTGTAAACAAAGACTCCATTGCAAGAGAGCAGTGCCATTTTTCTCCTGGACTTGTTGCTTTGGCAGAGTAGCGAAGTGATTGGCTATTTTGTTCAATGTTTTTATTTAAAAGTGTTATACTATGGTTTCAGTGAATCTGAAATTTGGATTCATGGTGTCACGAAGAGTTCAGCAGTATAACCTGTGGTATGTGCTCATTTTAGGTCATCATTATCAAGAAAGTTCACATGGGAGAACAGACAGACACATTCCACTACATTGCTTACAGTCCGCAGAGTATGTTAGCTATGCAAGGCTGACGTGGCTTTTCTTGTTCCACTGTTAAGTGTTTCACTACTTAGATGGAACATGTCCGAAGTCCAGGCAAAGAATAGAAGATGCATGGAAGCTGAGAGTTGGAAATGTTCTTTCAAAACCACATTTGAGGCAAAGACTTAACTGCGTTTAGTGCTAAATGTTGCACTTGACTTTAATTATATCCAGGCTTTCTTGAAGTCTCCCAATAAATTTCGGGGGTTTCAGTTTTATGGTAAGGTTAACCACTTCTGTCATGTTCTAAGTCTATAATGCATAGGCTTTTCACCTGGAGAAAATGGTAGCTGTCATTCTGATATATAGAGAATTTGCTCATATACCATGCATGATTGTGTTTAATAGGTATTTATTATATTATGTATATTACATTATGCAATAATCAAAATATGTCTGTAACTTTTGATATAAACATGCAGGTATTTTCTGGTTTTGTTCTACTTTGACTCATTTACCAGGAATGACCACTTGGATAGCATCTCTCAAGTAAACTGACTTTTGAGAAGGTATAAAACTGACAGCATCAGATCACTTCTGAATTGCATTGTCTATATGAGTTAATGTTTTTGTCTTATTACCTGGGATTTTTGCTTTTAAATTAGTTGGCTTTTAGTAATAGTGTTTGCTTCTAGAAATAAAATGATGAGGCTGTAATAATTCAAGAAGTTGCATGAATTGAAGCTCAAATTGTAAGGAATGTTCTTCCTTTTCTTCCACCTCAGTTAAGTTTCTTCTTTCAGTATTTGAGAAGGAATATGATGGTTATAACGAACACCCAAAATTAATGTTGGTATATTTAAAATAATGGACAGAGGTACAAGTCTTAGAGGTTCTTTTTGATTGTGGGTGTGAGTTTTATCACTTTAAACCAATCATAGAAAAATGCAATGATGCAGAATTTTTGTACATCTGTCACCAAGTTTTCCTACTTGGTATTGTTTCATAATACAGGATGGTTTAATGCTACTCTGTGTCCCTGAATGTTGAAAGAACTGGTGTATGAAGTTTCAGGCTGGCAACAAATATTTAGTTTTGTATTGAGTCAGGTCAGTATACTCAACTGGAAAGCAGTAAGACAGTATGAAATTTGATGATGCCTCTGAGGACAGTGAGAAAGTGATCTGCCCTACAGCAGGCTTGTTAGTCTTAGCCCTTTGTGGGACATGACTTCATAATAAATGCTGAAGGAAAGAATTAGTGGAGGGGAAATTTTTCCAAAGTTAGAATGGAATGACTAACCTCATATATATGTTTGTTTTAAATAATTTTTTGTGAGGCAGAGGAAATGCAGTGGGTTAAAAATCTGTCCTTGGATAAATATTTTGTATGACCTTTATATAGGAAAATACTGTGCTAAAGTGCATGGAATCCAGAAATGTTACGGGATGGGCCAGGAGTTGGCTGAGGAGGTGGCTGTAGATCTTGGTGAAAAGGAGATATTAAATAGTGCAAGGACATTAAAGGGAGTTCTTGACTGTCAGATTTTCTTAATGTGTTGCTCTTGAAACTTTTTCAAAAAATCTAAAGTATTAAGTTTGAGGCCTCATTAACAACAAAAAGATAGAAGAATATGAGGTAGCAGGTTATCTTGAACAAGGAGTAATTGCAGTGAGGGAAATCAGTAGTGTAAACTAATAGCTTTTATGAGATGAGGTAATGTTTTTTTAAGCTCAATTTTCAGTTGCAAACAATAGAGAACAGTGGCAGTTTGCAGACTGAGCTGCTCATGGATTACTGTTCTGAAAAAGGTGAGTACTTTCATGCACCAAGCAAGAATCTTCACCCAGTGTCAAGGAAGTATTAACAGTGTTAGTCTTGGCATTGAGGCAACCCTCCAGGGAATGTCACATGTGGATCCTGACCGCTTGCAGACAAAAGAGGGAAGTTCCAGTCAGGCAGGCATAGCAAATAAAGCTAGGATGCTCTGCAGAAGACTGGACCTTAGGAAAAAGCCTGTTTTGTTTATTCTAGATGAACAGAATCTTCCATGGTTGAATAAGAGCACCAGGTCGGTAAATAAATTCCAGGAAGAGAAAATTACAGAGATAGCAGAAGAGCAAATTAGCTGTGTGTTAAATTACTGTGGAAATTAAAAGAAAGTGGTCGCACTGTGCTCAGCCTCATGCATCTTTTAGGACCAAAGTACATAGGATGTTTGGTTGCAAATGAGTGTTACAGGCTAAATTAGGAAAGGATGACCTCAAACAGCATGTGCCTGGCAGTGGGCATTGTGTCTGAAGTGAGACTGAATTTGCAAAAGCTTAGGTGGTGCTTAACTTGGAGGTTATCATTACCAGAGAGTGGGGGCAAAGCTTCTGCAGAGGACAGGGAGATATGCTTTACGTTGCACTATCCTCTGAAATTATCACTTTGTACCACTTACCTTGTAGAAGTTAACAACCTGGAGAACTTCACATGCAGATTTACCTCTTTAGTCCAAGGTTCTAACAATTTCACCTTAAGTTTATGGAGTTCTTAGGGCAGTGAGTCTTGATCACTCCAGGTTCTAGGCAGTATTTGACATTAAAAAGTAATGAAGGGCTTTTTTTGTCTTCACAATAGTTTAACTTACTAGAAATTGAATTTGACTAATTTGAATTCCCTAAATGTTATAGGAACTTGTTGTGGCATGGTTAGATTTAACAAGTGTTAATTATGAGTGCTTTAAGTATTAATTTTTGGCCTATCCAACATAAGTTGTAATTGATTTGAAGACAGATTTAAATGGAAGTGAATAGTGTGTGGTTATGAGGTGGTTGATGCAAAGATTTTAAAAGTTCAGAATAAGGATTGGTAGATATCATGAAGGTGAAATATATGGGAAGTTCTTTTTGGGTAGAAACATGCAAACTTCTTGAAAATGTTTCTTTTTAGTAAAAACTTTGAAATTCTTAAGGTTATCTTAAGAGTTTGTGTCATTAGAGCAGTACAGGCTAGTGAGGAAAATACATAATTTTTTTAATAGCATTGTAGAAAAACAGGAGATTAATTAGGAATGCCTTAAATATTTGCCCTAATGGTTGATAGGGTTAAGGAGAAGTTGATTCTAATGCCCAGTATAACTGAGCAGTATTCATGTTGGTTTTTCCCTTTTATGGTACAAGAGAGTGAAAATAGGATGTGTTGTAAAGCACTTGACACATTGTAATATTTGAATATGCTGTGGCTATGAATTGTATTGGAATGAATGTCAAAATTCAGAAGCGGTGCTGTGACATGCTTAGCCTGCCTCACTTTACACCCTAAGTCTCAAAACTGTTAATTTACAAAATAAGTTGAAGATTGTGCAGCATGAGTTGTGTGGTCATTTTTAGGGATATAGACTGAAAAATAATTCAAATGTTTCTTAAAGCAATGCCAAAATTAGGGAAATAAACATTTCCTTGAAAAACAACAAACCCCCTTATAACTGGGAATTTTAGCAAGAAGACTTGAACAATCTGAAATAACATTTTTTACTTAGCTTAGATAACATTTTCTACTTAGCTTAGCTTAGATGGACTGGATACTTGATCTAGGCATTGGGAAAAAAACTGCATTTAGTACCAGAGGGCAAGAACTGGAACCACGTAAAAGTAATGCTGGAAATTATTTTTTCCTAGGAAATGTGGAGAGGCAGAAGAGAAGTAAATAGATGTGTAGGTGGATGAGACTAGTGCTGGCTGAACAGCTGGGTTTAGGGTTGGGAGGCCCATGGGAACATTGCAAAGAGAGAACTCTGACTGCTGAGAAAGAATCTTGTAGGGGGGAGCTTGCTTGTCTTTACAGGGAAACAATGAGAAGGCTTAGCAATTCATATATGCTGGGGGAGAGGCAGGAATGCAATTGTGAGGGGATGGGGAGAGAGAAGGTGAAGGCATCTGAGTTGGGATGAAAGACTGGAAGCATGGAAATCAAGAACAGATAATACTGTTGTGAAGAAAGGAGACCAAAAGGAATAAGTGTTTAAATTCAAATTAAAAATTAGCAGAAGAATCCACCCTCTATGGTCTTGTTCCTGCCCCATTTATAATGAAACCTGATATTCCTGAACACCTTCTTTTATCAAAGTATCTATCTCATCCCCTGTAATTACTGCTTTTGGTCATCATATAACTTTAGGAGCTCATTTAGGTGCTGTGAAAAGTGCACACCACAGATGTGCAATTAGGCTTCTGAGTTGTGCAGGTGTAGTGATGACACTTGAAAGTGTTTTAACTTTCTGCTTGTAAAAACCCAACCCTCAGGAAATGAGTATGGTCAGTGCTAAAGATGAGCTTACTGATGTCAGGAAATACCCCTTATTTCAGAGGGCTCAGTCTGCTGTTTCCATAGGGCCCTCTTGTGTACACATATGGATAATTTCTGATGGACAAATCTCAGTCGGCATGGTGGAGNCCTTGTGTACACATATAGATAATTTCTATACAAATCAATTTCTAGACAAATCTCAGTCGGCATGGTGGAGGCAATGCCACTGATGGTGCTGGACAGAGCTGCCTGACAGGTGCATGGTGCCATGGCTTTGTGTGACAAGGAATGCATGGTTGCATGGCCCTTACTTTTCACTCATGGTTCAGTTTCTAAACTAGATTTTAGGCCTATGCTATTTCAGAAAGAAAAGTGGAATTTGATCAATGCTGTGGTTTGACTATACCAGCAGCCTGTTTGAAAGGTGAGGAGGGGGAATGTGCAGCTGGGGTAGAAGGAGGGCACAAAGCTGCTGCTCTTAGTGGCCACACAGCCTTTATAGGCCTGTGTGGACTCACATTTATTGTGAGATCTCAGCTGTTATCTCTGAAAGTTAAATAAGATGGGAGAGTGTTGGAGAGGAAAAGGTAATCTCAACAATAGGTGTTGCCTACATTGTTTTCTCCGCATGTGACTTTAGTCCAGAAAAATGGGCACAGCTTTTCGCAGGAGGCCAACAGCCCGATATGGTAACGCTGATCATTCAAGTCACAAATGAGCTGCTAGGAGAGTTCTGCTCTAGCAGTAGAAAATGTTTGATAATATTCCACCCTCCAAAATAAGATGGGCCAAGTGGGTGTCCTTTGCTTGAAATTTTGTTTTTCTTTTCCCATCTTTTTAAATAGGAAGAATGCTCCTATGAGATAAGGAAAGACTATGGAATATGATGCAGTTTAAAGCACTCAATCACAATAGTGTTGTACCCTATTAAAAAGACAATAAAAATCCCGCTTCTGAACAGGACTTACTGAGCTGTTCTATTATAAAAAAAGTTAAAGCAAAGAATTGAATTGGCTTATAAGTGAACATTTACATACTGAGCAAGGCTGGGGCCACCCTCAGTAATGTGATTTAGACATTAAGTCCTTTGTTTCAAGAGATTCTTTTCAAAAACTCAAGGCATTTTCTTAAGAAATCAGAATGTAAAAAAACCAGAGCTGAATTTTTAAGAAATTTGTTCAAGAATAAACTGCTTGTCTTTTGCAGTTCAAATAATTTTCCTCTGAGTTTTTGTTTGGTTTGGGGATTTTTTGGGTTGGAGTTTTTAATGTGTGCAGATTATTTCTGCTTTTAAGAGAGACATTTGGAAAAAAACTGATTAGGAAACTTTGTTTTCTTTGATTTTCTTTTTTTCAATTAAAAAAGCAAACTGGCCTGATTTTTGCTCTGTCCAGCAATTCTGTATATAAAAGTCTAGATCTAAAATGCCATATAGCTCTGCACTCACCAAATACCATCGCAGGCAAAACAGACTGAACTTGGGGATAATAATTGAATTTACTACAAACAAAATCAGAGCGGGATAAGAAGTAAAATAAATCTTAAAAACACCTTCCCACCACACATTCTTCCTGCACAGCTTCTACCTTCTCCCTTGCAGTGGCACAGCAAGACAGGGAATGGGGATTTCAGTCAGTTTGCCACAGGTTGTTTCTCCTGCTGCTCAGGGAGGGGAGTCCTTCCCCTGCTCCACTGTGGAGGTCCATCCCATGGGAGACAGTTCTCCACAAATTTCTTCAATGGGCTTCCTACGGGCCACAGTTTTTCACAAATTGCTGCAATATGGATCACTCTTCCCTGAGGTGCAGTCCTTCAGGGTCACAGGTTCTACCAGCAAACCTGCTTCAGTGTGGGTTTCTCTCTTCATGGGTCTCTAGGTCCCTTCCTGTTCCTCCACTGGCTTCTCATTGATTCACAAGCTCCTTTCAAGCACCCCTGCTCTGGCATGGGATCCTCCACAGGCTGCAGGTGGATCTCTACCTCTCTTGTGGGACTCCATGGGCTGCAGGGACAGAGCTGCTTTACCATGGTCTGCAGGGCAATCTCTGCTCTAATGCCTCCCTGGTACCAAAATCTAGCCACACAAACCCAATACAGCAAGCTCTTTATTACTTGTTAGCATATTTAGGATTGCAGTCTTGTTGAGGGGCATTTGGGTTTTTTTGATTCTGTGTTTGCTGGCTTTTTTTTAATAGAATTGGTTAATAGTATTCTTTGGCAGAAGTTGGTTAATCTGTTCTCCACAGTGCCATGGCATGGAGATTCTTTTTTGGTTTGGGGGAAATTATACCAGCCTTAGATTTCTGCTCTCTTCTGCCTGCTTGATACCGTGTTGCACCAGTTCTTCTGTGATTTCTGTCACAGGGGAGATCTAGGCAGAAAATGGGGTGGCTGAATGGCAGCTGAGCATGTGATCATAAGGGGCAGGTGAGAGTGCAGGCTGAAGTATGGGATCTCATGGCTGGATCACAGGATCCCCCTCCTTTTTTTTCCCATCTTAGTGTATCTTACTTTGCCTTTTGTTAGCTGATGTGGAAGCACAGTGTGCTGCTTTGTGGTGACAGCAGGGGCCAGAGCAGCCCCATGTGTCTGCAAGCCATCCCTGCAGGCTGCCACTCCCGGGAAGGGCATTGCTCCCACTGTGGGCAAGGGAGGGGTGACCTGCTTACAATTAATTTACTGCACTCACATAGAGGGCTGGAGTACACATCTGTTCATACTAGGAAATTTCATGTGCCTAAAGTATTTTGGAAAGAAACCCAAACCTTTATCAGAATAGAGTTCTTGTTGCTGAAAAACTTTGAACTGATGAATTAGCAGCTATTTTTATTAATGAGTTACATTAGAAAAAACAAAACCAAATTAGTTTACATTAATTGTATCTTAAAATGGGTAAGTGTTGCAGATTTCACTTATAAACTTTTCTTGTTTTCAGAAACAAGACACTGGACAGATTTTGTTGGATATGACCTATAACCAGCTGGGTGTGACAGAGAAGGAATATTTTGGTTTACAGCAAAATGAGACTTCAGTAGATTCACCTGTAAGTATAGTAAATAATAGATGTGTGTGCATGTCTATGTGTGTATACATATATACACATGTATGTATACACACATATTCATGCACACACATGCACATAAACAGTATTTATTTGTAAATATTTTTAATCCATCTAATAGTTTTTCATTTCACAGCGATGGCTTGAACCAAGCAAACCTATTAGAAAACAGTTAAAAGGTAAGACTTGTTTTTACTATCTTGATTGTAACTTTGTTGTTCCATTTTTCTATGTTCTTATGACTACAACAAATGCATATTGTCTAGATGGTAGATTTTTCTTTAAGAGCAAGCCTTGTGTCTGCCAGTCTCTTCAGCAGATCCTTCTCCTTACTCCTACCTGAGTGGAAATAAGACCTGTTAGGTCATTAACTTTGATGCTATAATAGCAGCTAAACCTGGTTTCTGAAGAGTGTTAGACATGCTTAGATGGCCATGAGAACAGTAACCATATTGTGGTGCCAGTGAATTCCTCCTGAAAGGGAAGCAAAGGAAGAGGGGTTTTGATTGAAGGAGGAATAGCCAGTTTCACGTGTAGGTTCTGACAATTTCTTGTCTCACATACGATAAGAAACCCCAAATTTATGCATTTTTATTAAAAGCCAAGTAACCAAAAAAAAAACAACTTACAGGTGCATCTGTTTTTCTAGTATATCTTGTTTTGTACAGCTTTGGGTAACACAGAATGCCTGACAAGAGGGACAGGCTGGCCAGCATAACCCTGGCCAGAGAGCAGCTTAGGAGTGGCACTGTCCCAGTTTGTGCTGTGACACTTGAGATGCATTTTTCAGCATCCTTATTTCTGCCTTGTGCTACAGATCATGCATTTTTATTTCAATTCATATACAAAAGTAGCATGTTGGACTTCTGTAGTTTAATGTGTTATATGTTAGATAGAACTGAGCATTATCCCAACTGAGACACCTTAAATATATGTAGTGCTTTTCTCTCTTCTAATATTTAGGAGGCAAAGGAAGCTCAATAATGCCTTTTACTCAAAGTAGCATATGCAAAGTACTTTAAATGAAAGCATTACTACATTTGAGAGTATTTTCTTCTCAAAGTTAATGTTGGGGCATCAGGAAAGACTTCTCACAGTTTCTTTTAGTTTCATGAAAAAAATGCATGAGATTTCTATGTGGTTGTTCATGTCATTTTTCTGTAAATATAAAAATAAAAATATTGTGCTCTTTCAATTTTAAACTAAATATTGATTTGCTCTTCTAAAATATTGCAGGAGGTTTTCCCTGCACGCTTCATTTTCGTGTAAGGTTTTTTATACCTGATCCTAACACACTTCAGCAAGAACAAACGAGGTAACTTCTGTTTGATGTTTGCTTTCATGAGCTAAGAACGTGTCTTGCCCATGTCTGCAGCTTTGCAAATTATGCTTTATTACATAGATAACTTTGTAGAACTCTTGGTATTGAATGCATTTGGAATGGAGAGCTTAATGCCATGCTCATGATGAGCAGTTTCTGATATACACAGCTTACAACCCTGAGATACACCTGGAGTATAAGTTAGTACAAAGATGTAGGTGTTAAAAGTATGTTTATTTGCATCTTGAATTTTTTTTTTAAGTCTGCATGCCCTAGGTCTATCTATCTTAGAAGTTTTGTATCAACACTGAGTCAGTTTTGAACATGTGTAGTAGATTTAATGCTGAGGGTGTGGGAGGGTGGGGTTTATTTTTTTTGGGGGAAGAACAGATAACAGTTCTTGTTTTCTAGTTTGCCCATTACTTGTAACATGCAAACATGTATAATGCTTCAGTTCATGGTGGACTTCTGATGTTTTACTTTTAAACCTGCCTCTCAGTTTTTGGGGTGGTGGGGTGCATGAATTGTAAGCAATTTTCAATTAATTTGTCACATTTGTAACAAAGATTGAATAATCTTTGTTATTCAGATTTTAATTGAATACTTGTTTTGTTCAGTGTCTATAATTTGGAGTTTAGAATTTGAAGGCACACGTTAATCTGGCATTTCTGTAGCACTTTCATTGCTTATTAATTTCAGTGACTTGGGAATATGAATAGTACCACATGTGAAATTATATTTCTTGTAAAAAATTTAGCTTTTGACCTGTTTTGGTATTTGTTAATCATGCAGTTTTAAGCTGTCCTGCAGTTTAAAACTGAAATTATTCTAAGATCTGCTCTTTAAAGTTTTTCACATGCCCACTCTTCAGTATCACTGTAAACTAACATTGTCAAACACACTAATAAGAGGAAGACTGAACTGCTTTTGGAGAATTGTTTAAGAGCTTTTTATCAGCATATGCTGCTAGAGAAATGTCTCATCCTCCATTGAGTAGCTCTAAGATAAACTCTCACAGTCAACCTTGATTGAGATTTGGGGTATTTTGCCTTTTTGTAATTTTTTTTTTTTAATTTTCATTCAAAATGAGTATTACAGGGAGAAAAAGAGCCCAGTTCAGTGGTGATTTGGTTTTTGTGGTGTTAATTGTGGCATTAATACTGTGGCCCTGGAGTTGCAGTAGAGACTGCCAAAGATCCTTAAAAATGTTGTGAGAGTAAGTGGGTGTATGATTGCATATTTGTAAATACCACTAATATTTGTTCATCTGTTTGTATAGCTTGCTGGGAAATCTAATGAAGTAAAACTAATATATGTAGCTATTTAAATCATGCCATTTAAAAATAAATGCACATTTGTTTCTTTCCCAAAAAAAACCATTTTCTAGGCATTTATTCTTTCTGCAGTTGAAGATTGATATTGCAGAAGGAAGGTAATAAGAATCTTCACTTTCTCTATAATTCTTGTTAAAATAAAATATAAAAGCCTTTGACCTGAGGGTATTGTTGCTGTAAAATTATCCCAGTTGTCCCATAAATATGCCTTGTGAAACATTGCTTTAAAAGAAAATCATATTGCTAGGAAATGTTACAAATTTTCTCATAGCTCACTTATTAAGAACAGTTTAGAAGTCTGTTGTGAATGAGCTTTAGGAGATGCTGTGTGTCAACAGGCTCAGCATCAGCCACAGAGATATTTATGCAAGGCTTGATGTGCCAGGCATGGAATTCCAAACCTTGGGGACCCACTACCTATTGCAGTAATCAGGAGTAGCAATGGGTAGTTCATGCTATCATTTCTCATGATTTTAGGGTTATATTACCTATATGGTGGGCATATACCCAGTGGTTTATTTGGCTGTGATTTCTGTGTGTTTGTACATTAAAAAAAGTAAAAAGGAAGGCATGGTCCAAGTATTTGCTGCCAAATGTCACTTGCCTACAGGTGTTGGCTTTTGCTTTTATAGAGTCCGTTTTGATCATAAGATCAGAGCTGTCTTTGTGCTTGGCATTTGGGTAATTTTGGTGTTTGTGTCTAGTTTTAAATACACCAGAATGCAGCTATTAAAGTATTGTCCAGAGCCCCATAAAAATATTTTCTCTTTTTTCTTTCCTGACTAAGCATCCAGCAAAAATTTGAGCATGTCCTTTTCCGATTAGTTTCTTCCGTTCACTTAAGGAACTGTTTAATATCCGGTTGTACTGTGCTTTAACAATCAAACTTAGTAAGAAAAAATCAGATATTCTTTTGAAGATAAATTAGTCTTCGCATACTGAGCTAGTCGTGAGACAGTTTCAATAAGACATACATACAGCCTGTGTTTAAATAACATTATTTCCTCTCCTTTCCAGGTTGTCATGCCCCATTAGTTCTGCTGTTGTCTTGGCATCATATGCAGTACAATGTAAGTAATAACCAACCATTATTTTGGTAATAAATTTGACCAACTACTTTCTTGGTTGTTTGTCACTGAAAAGTCAGGAAAGATTTCTTTCCTTATCTATTTGTGCAGAGTATTCAGTATGCAGGTGAAGGTTATTAAAACAGCCTCCAGAGACAGTCTAAATAGAAAAAGAATACTTTTTAGGCCTGTCAAAAAAAAAAAGTTGATACAAGAATAATGTTGCTATTTATGTGTGCTTCTGATTGCTGACAACAAAGGTTTGCATTGTCAGTGAAAACAAAACTGTGAAACTTACTGTGTTACAATAGCTACAGGAAAGCATTCCAAGGGAATAAGTGGTCATCTAGAGAACAGATAAGAGGAAGGTAAACTCATGATTAAGAAACTACAGTGTTCTTACACAATGTTTGTTTCATGGAATTTAGTTTGTTGGTTATGTAAAACTGGCCCTTTGCAACACATTTAACATGACTTTACATATAAGAACTTACATCCTTCTCATCTGCCTTCAGCTGGCAAAAAAAAATCAAATTATGATGCTAGAAAAACATCTTCTGTAGGAAAATCAAATTTGATTCTGACAATGCCTCACAAGCATCCTCAACAGATAGTGAAAAACAGCTGCAGGAAGACTTTTCTCATTAAACAAATAAAGAAAAAAAAAACAGGTTGAGGGTTTAGTGGAGTTTGCATATTTGTTAAAATAGTCAGCGGAAAGTAAGCAAGAACAGTTGTGAAATTATTTGGCTAAATCTCATTTCTTTTATGGAAAGGCTAACAAGACCCACAGAAACAATTGAGGTAATTTTTGTTCGAAATAAGAACCAAGCTAAAATAATTAAAATGTGGTTTCCAAAGAGGAATGTGATAAACTCTTAGTATCTGTTGAAACCCTAAGAGTTTGTGAAATATTTGCTTTTATGTTTAAGCATGTCATATGTTGCACCTTTTCATAAAATGAAACTGTAATCAGATTCAAGCTTCAGTAAGAACAGTTGAAATTTTCCAAATTTCCCATAGTCCCATAGTCATTTTGGTGCCAAATGAAATGCATCCTGCTGTTTCTGAGGCCCAGTAAGGGCACTTGAAAGCTGAAACACTCTGCACCATTAGGATTGCTAAATGAATTGGTGATCCAATTGTGCTGAAGCTTAAAAATGAAGAATGCAAAGGTTTTATCAAAAGGGAAATTACTCATGCCATATCTAGTGTACCCCAAATCCCAAAGTTGGTTCTGCTTCCCCTTCAGTTTAATGACTTTCCCTTTTTAATACTTAGGCTAGAATACCTACTAGTGCAGTTTTCTTACTAAAGGAGAATGAGAGGAGGATGGTGAAGATTGTCAAAGGGTGCTAGTGTGTTTTAATCATTGTCTTTCATGGTGAATTCTGGATTTCCCATTGAGCTATTTTCCTGTTTTTTCTAACTCCTGATAGTGCTGCTTTTACCAGGTGGTGGGCATTTTTTTTTGTTTCTTTTTCTTTTTTAATTAAAAAAGCCACAGCACAAAAAAAAAAAAAAAAAAAAAAAAACAAACAAACCCAAAAGTAACTATGTTTTGCTATCTGATTTCCTTTCTGTTGCTGTTTGTATGATACTGATATTTATTCTCTGCATTGGTAAGGAATGAAGTGTTTCATAGAAACATTTCATATTCCCTTAAGTTCTCTTTTTTTTTGCTTTTACCTGAAGATGGTGGCATAAGAAAGACATTTTTGAAATCAAGGGTTTTAGTCTCCTTACTGAGTCATGTTTGCTGTCATTCCTGTCACTTGAAATTGTTTTAAGTAGTTTTCTATTAGTGATTTAATTTCTAATCATACTTAGTAAGGAAAGCTGAAGTTCTTGGTATGAGGTAGCTGCTTATGAGAAATCCATTGTCTGAGGTTGCCATGAATCAGTTCTACCTGAGCTATTTACTGCCACTTCTTGGCGGCTTGCAGGCTGCTCTCTCCTTCTGTAGCTTCCTTTGCATGCAGAAGGGAAAATACTTGTTGTCTGACAGCCTTGTGGGTTGTTTATTTAAAAGGTGTAGCAGTTTTTGCTGACGAGAGGGCTGAAGCAGATCTCTTTCACAGTGTATGAAGTCTGGTGTTTGATATTTCTGCTCTTGCTTCTTAACTAGAGGTTTTCCATGTGCTGGATGTATGGTTGGCCTTCAGAGGCTTTGTCTTATTTTTGCAAGGGGACAGTTTTTGGTGATATATGCTGGGATGCTGCTTCTCTGTAGTGCCCTGTGCACAGGCATTTGGTTCTGAAATAAAGCTCTGATGTGTCCCTCTGCCCTGCTGCAGCACAGCCTGCGTTGCCTGGTGGGGCTAAGTTACAGGGGAATGCAAGTGGGTGTGAATACTGTGTCTGAAGAACATGTGACTGAACCTGATTATGAACATAGTTCAGACACTTCAAGAATAAGTTACTAGTGTTTTATCAGGAATGTGCTTTGTGACAAAACAGTCGGTGTATTTTGAATTTTTTTAAGAACTTGTTAAAGTGCATTTCAAATAATTTTATCATTAATAAATTGGAAGGATACACTCATACTGAAAAATGTTGATAAACTGTGTGTTTTTACTAGTGTAAAGTGGGAATGTTGTACTGTCTGTAGAACCAAAAAAGGAAACCTATACAGTACGACTATTCCTTTTTTAAATTGCAAATGGTGATTTAGCACCACTTGTTTTCTATCACTTCATGTAGCAAATTGCCATTTCCAGGCCATTGTTTAAATGCCCAGCTGCTGCTATGTAAGAAATCCCATGGGTTTTGTGAGAATATGCTCTTATGTTAATAAATCCATTGCTGACTTGGGACTTGAATCTGAAGCACAGCAATAATGCCAGCAAAGATGATATGAATGCTTCTAAGCTTGTTTTTTCCTGAGCATCAGTTGTTGTCTCCTGTGGTACTGCTCCTCTCAGCCCTGCTTTGAGTACCAGGAATCATCTCTGGCATACTGCTATCTGTCTTTGGGACTTAGTTCAGAAAGGGGTTGACTGGTTGCTAAGGATTCAAATGGACTTTAACCTCTTCTAAGGAAAGGAAGGCTGGTGATGATGAGGAGTCAAGGAAAGCTGAACTTAGTGTGAAAGTCTCTCAGGAACTGGGAATAAGAGTGTTAGAATTTTGGGAATGCCAGAAGATTGATATCCCAGAGATAGAGGTGGGCTGTAAGACTTAGAGGAACAGCAACAGCGGCTCCACAGTGAGGCCTGATTCTTCGAATTTGCCTTCATTTTGCCTCACTTTATAAAAATTAGGTTGAACCCTCAGACTTCCTAGTTTATGACCTCTCTCTTTTCATTGTTAGCATTTGGGGATTTTTCTGTGTGTACTCCCCACCCATGCTTTCTTGAAGTGAAATAGTGCTCCTAAGGACATCTCAATATAAGCTGAGAGATTTGCTTACAGATCAGCCAGGTTTCTGCTTCTTTCCAGGGCATCTTTAACCCTTGTGCCTTCGAATCAAAATCAGACTGGATTAGTAGAGAGAACTTTGAGATGAATTGTTTGAAATTACTTACTAGATGTGTTGGGTAGTCTGAGGATTGTATGCATGTCACATCTGTTCTTCTGAAGCCTGCATCAGTGCTGCTTAGTCAGAGGTACCTTTTATCATATCTTACACTACCTGTCATCAGGCAGTGCCAGTGTTATCTGTGTGATGGTGATGAAACTCCCAATACATGAATCAGCTTGAAAAGATTATTGAAGAACATTCCCATTTCCTTCCATATGGTTCACTGAATTCTAGATTGCTGCTCCTGTACAGTAGATCATCTAAGAGTGTCCTGATTGTTTATATACAGCAACTTTACAGCTCTTTTGGGCTGGTTTTCCTTAATTATATTTTACAGTTGTGTTAGGCAATACAGAAGCCACTTCAGGAGATCATTGCTTATGTGATGGTCTTCCATTAATCCACAAATAAACTTATTGTTTATGTGATGGTCTTCCATTAATCCACAAATAATTTTTTTAACTGTAACACTTCAAAACAAGGTACAGTCTTCAGAGTGGGAACTCTAGATTGGGATACTGGCCAGTGCTGTAGCTGAAGGAGCTGACTTTCTGCAGTGCCTCATAGATTTGATACTACTATTCTTCTGTATTTTTATATTGGATTAACCTATTAAATATTTTTGTGTAACATAACTAAGAAGGGGGAAAGAAGAGTTTCCCAAGGTCAAGGTCCATGTAGTACAATATTACACTCATGGTAACAGCCTTTAGTTGCACCAGGGAAGGTTTAGGTTCTGTATTAGGAAGAATTTCTTCACCAAAAGGGTTGTCAGGCTTTGGAAGAGGCTGTCCAGGTAAGCGGTGGAGTCATCATCCCAGGAGGCATTTAAAAAATGTGTAGCTGTGGCACAGAGGGATATGGTTTAGTGTGGGCTTGTCAGTGCTGGGTTAAGGGTTGGACTCAATGATCTTAGAGGTCTTGTCCAACCTAAATGACTTTGTGATTCTCAAATGAGTAGTGGTGAATGCTGAGAACATATATGGCAGAGGATCAGATGCATTAGTTTGGTAAAGCCTCACAATGTTTTGGGAGTACTGGTAACTATTCCTTTAAGGCTTTTATCCCAATACCTCCTCAAAATGAATACTCTTTGTACTTTGGATTATACTTTTCTCGATAGTTTTTTTGGTTTTGTCTGTATGGTTTCTGAAGTACATGTTATATTTGAGATGCAGAAATAGCAACTCGATATAATTTATAGTTTCTAATTTGTTTCTTCCTTTTCCTTGTGACTATTGTTTTGTGTTGTTGTTTAACTGTGTCTGGGTTTTGAGCTGCTGATTTTTATTTTTTAGTTCTTTTAATAAAAGACATTACAATGACTGCCTCATTTTTCATTCTGGAGTGGTAAATAACTTGGAGACTCCCATTGTGCATGCATAGTTTTCTTTATTTTTCCTCTACAAATGTTCCTTTGTTTTTATTAATGCCTAATTTCTCATTCTGTCTTGCCACAAAATGGCCAGCTGTTGTAAGTGATCATAAGCAGCTATTTGCAGTCATGCCTAGGCTGAACATTTTGTAAGGGCTCTTGAGTGTGAAGCATTATTTCCTTTCACAAAACAAATTAGTTTTAACTCACATGATAGCTAGTTCTACTTGTCCTGTAGGGACATCACAATTACTCGGAGACTGAGTGGGTCAGTGTTCATGTTCGCATCCTTATTTGGATACAGCTTCCACTCGTGGAAACACCTTTCCTTCTCTCAACATTCACTTCTGAAGGTGTTTTGGTCCTTTTAGGATTTTCTCTCTGAAAACCATTTTCAACATGGTGTAATTTTGCTCATTTCAATGTACCTTTTTAGTCTGTCTTTAGCAAGTGTGTACATTTCTGTGTTGGTTCCTTGAAACTGAATTCTGCTGTAGCAGATTGTTTTCTGATTCCAAAAACATTTTAATACTTGAATAATTTTTAGTTACTGTTGAGAAACATCTTATGCTAGGAAATTTATCTTTCTTCTGTTCTCTTTTTGTGCCAAGAAGCAATCACTTAACATTTCTAAACTGATTAAACTATATAGATTAAATATATTTTCTTTTTGTACCTTAGTGTTCATATGAAGATAAATTAATCATTAGCTTTTAATACTACATTTCACCCTCATCTCAAGAATGTGAATCATTATTGCTGTCTTGATTTGGATGCCAGTCATATGATCCTAACTATGTTTTGATCCTGGACTGCAGTTTTATACGTGAGGAATTTTACAATTTATATGCAAGGCTCTTCCTGTGGTTTGCCCTGTGAACCTGATCTTTACATGTAGTTATCCTTTTTTTAAAACAGGCAACTCAATTCACTTTTGTGCTTTAATCATGTGACCTAAAATATTAAAATCACAAAAAAGTTACGAATTCTATATGAAACTGCTTGATTCTTTTTTGATACACTTCTTGGGTCTATAGAAAGTTGATATTTAACCAGTTTCTAAAGACTGGCTTTTGTAGGCATTCCTTTGGGTCAATTTGTCAATATAATCTATAACTGATTTCTCATCATGGTTAGCCAATGAGCCATTCATACATTTCCCTTGTATCTGAAGTTACTTGAAATGGCCATGTGCAGAAATAGGTTCTGGTGCTATTACTGGGTATGCAATTCTTATTATTATTATTTACAAGCAAAGTCTGTAGAATTGGAGAACAATGTCATCTGCACCTTGAAGGATATCTGAACAAATTACTTTTGAAAAAAGTATGAATAACATATGGCTTGTTTAGGCTTTTTTCTCTGTCAGATCCTGTGCTCTGTAAAAATATATGATCTCAAGACTTGTGTTTCAAGCACTTATAAGCTCTTATTTTATTGAAAGTTTGTAGAGCTAGTGTTTCGGCATGTCAACATGGCTACTTGGCTATTGAACTCTTTTTTTACTAGAAATGAAAAAATAAATATCCTTTTTTTTACTGAATATGACCTTCTAAATTAATGGTCCATCACTTTCCTTTCTTTAAAGCTTTTAATATTAGGTATATAACTCTAAAATACAATATTCTTATGTTCAAATATCAGGGGTTTGTTTGTTTTTTGACTCATCCTTGGTTCCACTTTCTCTCACTTTATGTTTGCTCTATATTGTTTGCCAGTTATAGTAAAAAGATCAACAGTGGTCTAGAATGGAGAAAGGTTAAAATATTATTTTTAGACTCTATCTTCATTGAGTTAGTATCTGCTGACTCATTATCAGAGCAGAAACTATGTCAGGAGAAACTCAGATTAAAAATAGGTCTTCAATATTTGCTGCCCTTCTTCCCTCTTCTGGAAAATCCAGTAAAGAGAAGCATCATGGGTTATTGTTCTTGCCGACATCTTGATATGTCCTTACTTTTCTTCCTACTTGGATAATTAAATCTTACACAAGATCATTAGTCTTACAAGATGTTTCTCTTCTACTGTAACAGCTGGCTAGGGAGTTGGAGAAGCTAGATTGCTGCCCTTGTTGGCATGGCCTCAGGTATCTAGTAGCAAGAAGGAAAAAACCCAGTGTAGCCTATTTAGAAGATTAGAAAGAAGACTGCCTCATAATGTATGAAGGATTCTATGAAGTTGTCCCTTTCAGAGAAGGTAAAATTACAGTAAAAATATCTTTTCCTATTGCAAAGAAAATTGAAGTAGAAAACTATGTTTTCTTATTCCTGGCAATCTGGTCTTTTCCCACTGGCAGCATTGGAATTCAAACTGGCTGCAGCAAACCTTAAAGATGTAGATTGTTTCATACAAAAGATGGGTTGTGTTATGACTAGTAAAGGAAAGGATCCTCAATCAACTACTGTAATTGTGAAATTTTGGGGTTTGTTTTTCACTGTTATTAGCACACTGCTTATTTCTAAAAGTTTGAAATTTTCACTTTTATTGTTGTTACCTTAGACTTAGCATTGGCAGGCTTGGACTTTTGTCAATGTATCGATATTCCTAAAAATCTTTTCAGTTTCTTATGATATGTCTGCATCGTCTGTCTTGGCTCATTTTTTTTTGTTTGTTTGTTTGGTTTCTTTTAGTTTGTTTTGGTTTTTTTTGGTTTTTGGGGTTTTTTTTGGGTTTTTTTGTTTGTTTTTATTCGTTCTTGGTTATTTTGTTCTTCTTCAGATAATTTTTACAGTAATGTTCAAATATGTGTTTTGGCTCTCATGGAAAATATTTAGCCCTTTACCTGCCATTTGCTAATTAATTTAAAGTTTAGGCTACCTTTTAAAAGAAAGAACTAAGTATGCAAGGCTTTCTGCATTTAAAGTAAATTAGTTTCTCTTTATCATTCCTTTTTTATTCAAATATTTCTCTTGATGCAGACAATTAGGAGTGCAACTATATCAGCTTTTCACTGCATTCCCCTGGGAATTGTATTGTATCATTGTAGTTCCATTTTCTGGACCATATAAATCATGCAGTTTGAATATATATACAAGTGGCAAATATTAGATATCCCCTCCATTACAGATCCTACATAATTACTAGGTGTAAGTTATTTCTGATGTGCCGCTTATGCCCCTCAACTTGAATCACTTAAATATCTCTTTTGTACTTTTTTTTTTTAATTTTCTGGAAAATAGTGTTCATATTGTTGATAGTATGTCCTAAAAGTGTGCTCTTGAACTTTGATTTAGGTGAGGAGCTTTCAATGCTGAATTGTTTGCAGCCTATCAGTTACTTTCTTTTGTGTTAATTTACAAATCATACCAATAACTTCTAGGAAATTTTAAGGCTTTATAATCACTATTCCATGCTCCTTATGGAAAAGAAGGTTAGTACAGGTTATAGTTATTTACTTTTTGTAGCTTCTTGGTAATGTTATGTGTTAGTCAGCAGTTATTTCACGTTTTCTGTGAAGTAATTCATAGCTGAATTTCAAAGACAGTGCCATAGTTGGTAGTAGAGCGATTTCCACCTGAATTTGTGAAGAGTGGATGCTTTTTAAGTGACAGATATTGTTGAAGACTTCTAATATGTTCTAGTCAAGTAAATGTGTCAAATTGATTTCATTTGCCATCTCTTACTGAAGCAATTTGGTGTTCTCTGATGTTACAGAGCTGCACATCTGTGTCAGCACAGCACACGACATCTGTCTGGTGCTGTTACAGGTTGTGATGCAAAAGTGAGGCTGCATAAGTAACTGAATAAATTACTGAGTTATTCAGTGCCTGAGATTATAGTTATGGTAAGTGTGTTTTGGAAAGAATCTTACCTCTTTGAGGTCATACGGTTCCCTATGTTTAACACTTCTTGTCTGTTGGGAAATAACCGGTAATTTTTGCATTTTCCCATATGTGTATGTGTTTTAATGAGAAGGAATTTCTTCTAAACAAAAATCCAATTAACTGTGAAAACTTTGTATATGTGTTTCTTGTTTCCTAACAGCACAACTTGGAGACTATAATGCTGCAGTGCACTGTTCAGGATATCTTTCAAATTACAACTTTATACCGGAGCAGAACAAAGATTTTCTTACCAAAGTAGAAACGCTACATGAGCAACACAGGTAATATGAACTTCTAGTTCTCTTTCACCTCTTGAGCATTTAAAGAAAAAAGATGTCAAAAGGAAGACTCAAGTTCTTAGTATTTTCATTACAACAGCCAGTTGTATTTCATATAGCTTTTGTTAAAGGAAATACTTGGGTTTATCATAAAGGTGCTAGATTAACTATATTCCGAGTATTATGCTAATGTGTTGAAACATTTAAATAAATTTCTAGTTATACCTTCCAGGAGATTAGTTAGCCTTAAATATTATCGAAGGCATCAATATAGGACACTATACTAGATGTTTGAGGGGTTTGCTGCATAAAGGACATTAGATAATTTTTCAATTTCTAGAGAATTTTTTGTCTATATATGTGGAAAAAGACTCCAAGAAATGCCATAACCATAAAAGTCTTCAATTAACTTTGTGCTTTCACTCCCCTCTCCTGAGTGTAATACAAGGGCTGCAACAGATTATTCCAGTCAGTGCGCTGCTAATTATTTTTTCTGACCCTGTTGATTTCTCTCTTGTAAGACTGCAGCTTTGGAATTAGTCGTGTTGATCAGATACTTGCAAGCTGAATGCAAATATAACAATCTAAGAAATTGTCTGTGAGCAAATGAAATCCAAATCTCTGTAGACTTGTTTTCTCTGTCTGTATCTCAACTGCAGCAGAGCTAATTCTCTGCTCTCTTAGTTTCTTTGATTTATACCTTGAAATATTTCCATTTTCATGTCTTCCTAATGTCCCTCAGCTGTTTTTTTTCCTCATCTTTCAATACTCTTATTTTCCCCTCTAGTTTCTTTACTGCTAGTGGGTGTAGTGAGTAGTTCTGAGCTTCATGTGTGCTTTCTAGCCATCCAGAACGGCATTGTCATTTATGGGGCAAAAGAAGAAAACCACTGAACTCTTAACTCTAACTGTCCTTTCTGTTGGAAATACTAATCTGGACTGCTTTCCAGACATTTCGTGTTCAGGTACACAATAGCTGATGCTTCTACTCCTTCCAAATTAATTTGCAGTTTCCAGTAGGCTCAGTAGTTTTTTGAGGGGGACTTTTAGGCAGGAATGAATAAACCTTCTTGTCTTTAGGAAGCAGTCACCTTGGAGACCACTGAGGGAAGTTTCTGAAGAGTCTTGGAGTGGCTGGGTTGAACTCATGTATTTAGTGCTGTGGTAGCAAGAGATATAAAACTGGTTATGTTCTGCAGAGGAAAGATCAGAAGTTAGCATTAGTCCAGACTAAGGTGTGGTGGGGTCTGTTGGAAAGACTTCTTTCTTCTCTGTGTCCTTTCAGTAATATCAGTGCTTTCATTGAGTGTCTTTGGTGGGCTGAAGCCTAGGTGGTTGAGAAGTTTAACTTCTGTATTGGACTTAACAGAGATGTTGGTAATTGAAGGTCTGAATAAAAATATTGAGTAAATTGGACTGGAAAAAATTTTTCTTTATTGTTTTAACATCTCTTTTGAAATTTAGCTCCTAAGGCAAATTTACTTTAGAGTGCAAGAAGAGGCAGACAAATTATTGTTTATCCTGGCAGTATTTCTTGCATACCCCTTTGGCAGTTGCGTGTCTCGGACATGAATTTGACTAGATCAGTGCCAAGAATATACTTGACAAGAATGGTTCTGGTGTTCATCAGAGCTGCTGAGAAGGAAAGATGGAAAGGAAGAATTTACTTTTTTACCCTTTGAGAGAACATTGTTGCTTTGGAATGAGATTTCTGCTAATCTGGAATAAAAAATATTGCTGTAAACCATATTGGTTATCTGCAAGTTATTATAGCTTTGAAATTGGTATTATATTACAGGGTTTCAAAGCCAACCCTATAAACATCTATCCTTTTTTCATTCTTTAGTTCTATCCTTTAGGAAACTGCCACAAAGGAAAAGAAAAAGGCTTGAATTGCTGAAATACAAACTTGAGAAGTTACGTTATGTCTTGTGTTATGTGTTGTAAATCAGTGCAAGGTTTTTGTTACCTAGGTCTTATGTTGCTTTTCAAAATCTGAGGAAGTACTTCCTGAACAAGTCCATGTCATACTGTTCAGTGGACAGTACGTAGCTGTTAAGAAAGCAGCTATTGTCATATTGAACTGGAATAGCATCAGAAATTTTCCTTCTGTGTTCATCCCTANGGGATTTTTCTGTATGTAGTTGGTTCTAATGTGGTTTTCCTGCAGTGTTTTGTGTAGTACATAAGCAGCCTGAGATCTTAGGATGCAGATATTGTCCAAATTGGTAAGGTTTTCATAGTGCTTGCTACATCCAGCCATCAGTTTGAAGAGAAGGATGCATTTGAAACTAAATAGGATGCTTATATTGCAGATGAGGTTTGCTAGTCCTCAACAGCTGTAAAAATTGGAACACCAAGACAAATTTCCTCTTGCCTGTTAATCTCACTGAATAATTACCATCTGCTTAGAGACCTGAAGTTTTTGTTTCACCTCTAATTGAGTAGAAGGGTGTAACAACAATGAGTAAAAAACCTAAGTTTGTGTTGAGATACTTGTTGGCCCTTCAAGACCCAAGACATGACTGGTCTGGTGTAGATGGAGTATACAAGTTGAGAATTAAAATTTGCAAGCAGATCTTGTTAGTGTGCAGCAGACCTTCTGAACATTGTACTTGATCAAATTATTTAAAATTATGGTAATGTACTCTTGCAAACATATTCAGCATCCTTTTATACAACATAATGGCGATTTCGCATTGGTTTGCTTCTGTAATTTTCTGACACAGTGACAGAGATAGGGTCTGCTAAAGTGTTTCAGAATCAAGGTGGCAATAGTCAGTGTACTTGTAGATTTGAGAAACCAGTTTAGCTCGGGATTGTGATGAACAGCAGTTCTTTTCATCTTTGCTCTCTTTTTTCCTGATAT